>JANAVB010031619.1:1165555-1341507 GCA_029216955.1 Iris pallida
TTATATTTTGTTAATAAGCTAATGTCATGGTGGTGGTGGTGAACTGAGGAAACCTGCTTCTGAGGTCGGGCGGATTATTGTTTTAACTTTTCTAAAGATAATATTTTTCGAGGAAATATTTTTTTGGACAGAGAATGGCCGTTCTCTTTGCTTTTAACACGGAGAATGGCATTATCTTTGCTTTTAATACGGCGAATGGACGGAGAATGGTACATTTAGGATGGGAGAATGGTACATGTAGGACCGGAGAATGGTACATTTAGGACAGAAAATGGTACATTTAGGACGGAGAATACGGCGAATGGCCATTCTCTTTGCTTTTAATATGGCGAATGGGTGGAATACGGCAAATGGACGGTGAATACGGCGAATGGACGGAGAATGGCCATTCTCTTTGCTTTTAGTATGGCGAATGGACGGTAAATACGGCGAATGGACGGAGAATGGCCATTCTCTTTGCTTTTAATACGGAATGGACGGAGAATGGTACATTTAGGACGGAAATACGGCGAATGACCATCTCTTTGCTTTTAATATGGCGAATGGACGGTGAATACGACGAATGGACCGGTGAATACGGCGAATGGACGGAGAATGGCCGACAAAAGCTCGTTCTCTCAAATCTCTTCTTGTGTAAATTAAATCCAAGAGGACCAATCTCTAATTTTATTATTGCTAGCAGAGTCTGCTTAGTTGTTGTAAAATTATGGTGTTGCTTCTGTGACACTTTCATCTTTTCTCATGTTTTTATGAATATGTGTTCTGTTTGATTTTGATTTAGTAATCTTTCCGTAATTAGTTTTTTTGTTTCATCTAACAATTTAATATTTTTGTTATAAATCTACAGGGCATGGTGGTGGTAGAAGGAGAAATGGAGATGAAGAAGAAAAGAAGAAGAGTTCCGGTTCGCGGCGGACTTCGTCGAGTTCCTCAATCAAGCGAATTAAACCTCTTATAGAGTTCCTTAATTGAAGTTGATCACGATAACCTTTCGTAATTTTCAAACGGATAGTAGAATCTTCCTCGAGCCCTCCTCAATCAACGGCTAGTAAATCTTTCTCGAGCCCTCCTTAATCAAACGGCTAGTAGATTGTTGCTAGTCTCGAAATTTATTTGTCTTTCCATCTTCCTCACTTTTTGTACTTCTCTCTTGCTATATATACAATAGTTTTCTTGTTTCATAGTACTATTATTCATTCTGAAACATAGAATAGTTTCTGAAATACAATAGTTTTCTTGTTCTCAAGATGTCTACTCGTGTGGGGGGAAATGTAGAAGACGTAGAGGATTGGATGCCAAATCCAAATGAAACCTTCATTCCGCGTTTGTTGCGCAAGATTGAAGAACATGTCCATGATTTTAGCTGATGTTGCAAAGATAAAATTGAACAAATGAAGTTATCTCGGCGTTTGGAGAAGATTGAAGAATCTACAGCTTTGAAGGAGGCATCTCATCTGGAGCATTGAATAATATGAAGGTGGTTTCCGTTGTATTTCTTCCGAAGAGGAGGACGTGGAGCTACAGTCTCGTAGTAAAGCATTGGACCGATTTCTCGCATTGGACGCTATAGAAGAAAGAAACTGACTTTAGCAGTCCTTCTAAAAGAATACGTAGAAATTTACATCCGGTCACACACCATCCAAAATTTAATAAGGGGTTCAACCTCGAAGCCTAGCAATTGTACTAGTGTTTCTTCGAGATATTACGACTATATTTTTGCAGATGATAGACCTGACGAGTAAGTATATGAGTTTTGATTTAATTCCAACAGTTTTTTTCTCCTAATTTATTCGTTTCTTTTTAGAGAAATAATATAAACAAAGTCTATGTGTCTCGGTAGGAGATGAAGACCTTAGCTCCTTTAACGAAATTACCAATGGGTATGTATAGATAGTATATTCTTCTTAGATGTCATCTATGTTTACTTCGATTCCATCGCTGACATTTTTAATGATTTATTCAGATTGTAGGTTTTGTCTCTGCTCTTCTCACCGCGGAGGAACGGAAAAGAACCTCCAATAAAGCTAATGTATGGTTTTTACCAATAAGGATGTCGGTGAGTGAGCATTTTATTCTTCAATGCATATGCATTAACAATTTTCTCGTTTGTTTGTCCTTCGTAATGTATTAATTGATGTGTATGTAGAAAGCCACGTTACCTCCATCCGTCAAAAAGCCTCATGAATTATGGAAGAAGTTTAAATATTTTCAGGATTACATGGGATCTTTAAGCACTTATAAAGAGGTATTAATGTATTTATGTTTAATTATTAATCCTAATTTTTTGAAAATTCACTAATTTGTTTTACCTAATTATTCTGATTCAGATATACATACCCATTCATTTGGGCGAACACTATACTCTTGAAAGAGTTCTGGTTAAAAAAAGGACTGTTGAAATTTGGGACCCACTTGCATCTAAAGATGATCCGATTCAAAGCAGAACAGTTATAAAAGAAATAGTAAGCTCATATTCATCAATTTTTATGAATTGGGTACAAGATACGCGGTATACTAATACATATTGTATTCTGGTAATTTTAGCTTTCAAATTTGGATATCTTTCTCGAAGAAGAGATTTTGAAGCTGAAAGATGCTAGGTTCAGCTTTTCTACTTTTGCAATAAAACGTTCTTCTTATGTTCCCCGCCAAGGCAATTTAGTTGATTATGGAATTTTTGTAATTGCATTCATGAAAGACCGATGTAGCCTGGACTACCGTTCTATCGATGTAACACTACAAGAAATGTGAGTTTCCGTGACAAGTATTTGTGACAAGTGTCAAACTTGTCACTAAAAGGGATATTTTTGTGACAAATAATTTTTGTTGTCACTCATAATTTGATTATGTGACAACTGTTTTTTCTGTCACACAATTAAATCATTTAGTGACCATGTTTTTATTGGTCGTCACTTAATGTTGTCACTGAAATAAAATTTAAATTTTAGACTTATGTCAAATGCAACTTATGTGTGATAAGTGAAAATACTTGTCACTTAAAGGATTTTTTATAGTTACAATAAAACATTATTGTCACATAAAAGTATTAGCCACAAGATTAAAATTTTATTCTTGTCACTTAAAAGTTTCTTTTAGTTACCAAATAATTGTTTGTCACACAAAAGTATTAGTCACAAAGAAGATATTTATTTCATGTAACAAAAACTGTTGTGTTAATTAACATACAAATTCTGATAAAAATTTTGGCTCCCAAATTTACTAAAAAATTTGGCTCCCGAATTTTAGTAAAAACCCGCGCATGCTGCCCTTTTCTCAAAGCCTCTCTAAAAATCTCATATCCTTCTCAACCTTCTTCTTAAAAAAATTCTCCCTTCCCATGGGATCCGGCTTACAGGTCTGCTCCCCCCTCCTCAGCGGCTCTCCAAATATCACGTACCTCTCCAACCTCAGCTTGGGCAGCAATGCCCTCTCCGGCGGCCTCCCCTCCCTGTGCGGGCTACGGCACCTTCGGGTCGTCTCCTTGACGCGGAAGCGGTTCTCGGGTCCCGGTCGACTGCCTAGCAGAATCTGACATTCATATTGGTCGGATCGTAAGTAATTAATTCTTCATTAAATTATTTTTTGAGATTAATAGGATTTGTTTGATTTGGTATGTTCTTGTGATTTGATTGTGAGACAAACTAAGGTTAATTTTGGGGGTTTTCCACGCAAAATCGTGTTTTTGTGAGAGAAATTAGAATCAAATTTAGGGTTTGGAACCTTAATAGCATAGTTCATCTGACCTTCAACGTCACATCTGATCTTCAAGTTCCCTAGGTTGTTTTTTGAAACAATTTAAGCGACTTGGAATTTTGAATCGAAATTTACTTTCTTCTTTTAGCTGATCATTTTTTAGGGCATGCATTTCCTGATTTGTTATTTTTTTAGGTGGACATCCTAGGGACAAGCAACAAAGGCACAAGGTGGACATCCTAGGGACAAGCAACAAAGGCACAAGGTGCAGGCACCCTGATTTGTTATTTTTTTAGGTGGACATCCTAGGGACAAGCAACAAAGGCACAAGGTGCAGGCACCCTGATAGTGGAGGGTGGGTTGATATTGTTATGAGAACAAGAGCAGAAGCATAATAATGACACAACGACCAAGTTACGCTAAGTAGGCAAGACTGGAGGGTAGAACACCAAGTCGGATTTTAAGGTAGAGGCTGCAAATGGTAACATATTTGTTTTCAAACCAATTGTTAGACACAAGAAGTGTGATTTTTGCGACTGTTTTTCCCATAACTGCATGCAAAGGGTAATGTACTTTAAATGTCTAGTGGTTTGAGTTTGAGCACTGGCTGATAAGTACTAAGCTTATGGCATTTATCTACAAATGACAGGGTCTTCATTTGCTGTTGTACATTCACTCGTGTGATGCATTGAAAATCTTGTAAACATATCTGTGGTTTTGATATGAATGTCTATCTACTATCTAGGTATTTGTCTCTTTTGAAGAGCGCTTTGCAATGCGAAACTGTGAGTTAGCTTCTACCTATGTATAAAGCATTGTATTCATGGCTTTTATATGTCGTAAAAATTATATGAGTAAAAACAAAAATGGTTATTAACAAAACATCTTCATGCATTACATATGCACTTTGATGTTAGTTTTCATGAAATGGGTAGATGTCTAAAGTATAGTAAGTTGTGGATATTGTTTACCTCTGTGTATATTGATAATTCAATCTTAACAAGTAGATGATATAACCTCAACGTGTCAGTGTGGTTCCAATGCTTTTAACAGTGTAATATGTAATTATGTATTAATTATTGATGGTTTTGTAAGTAGACTGAGTATATGCTCATAAGGGTGAAAATTTTGAATTTTTGATATCAATTCGACTGATGCATAGATTTTGGTTTTGAAATTGGACATTTAGTTTGTCATTTAGAGAACAACCTTCGACCAATCCTAGTAGTCTCTGATTTTTGGGTTAAACTGAAAATTGACTTCTTATTTATATGGATTTTTTTCTTCTCTAACATTCTTTTGTCTTCTCAAACAGATGGGTTTGGTTTATTCATATGATATCTTATGCAAATAAAAATAGAATAGACAAGTATACTTAACTTGTGCTAAACTTGCTAGATGTAAATGTTATGGCAAATAAGCACATTTCACACACATTTTAGCAAGCATTCAGAATAATATAGTTTCTATTGACATGTTTCAGATAGTTTCAGTCTACTGTAGCTATGTATCAGCCTATCAGGACCCAACACGCTGAAACATCAGAATATATACTGAATGTTGTATGTGCAATTCAGGCTGATACTGATGTTTCCGTGCAATGTCAATTGTTTATGTTCAAATCCAATAAGAAGATGCAATTTGTTCAGGTATCAGATGATCTTTTGAATATTGTTTTTGTTGTGTCTAGGATTTATAGTATTTTGGCATCAAATGTTTATGTTCAGTCCTTACATTTACTAAGTATTTTCATATCTAGCAGATATGAGATGCACTAACATAGTTTTGACATATGCAGCTCAAACCTGTATTGGAAAAAATTGAAAGCATGTCTTCTAGGAAAGAATCCAGATTCTTACAGAATGCCACAGACTGTACTGTGAGCAGAGGCTATCCTTGGTAATTGAGTAGAATTTATTAATACTTTGTTGTTCTCATTAATTATCATCCATTAACTTCAAATTTTATTGTAACTGTGTATTATGTTTTTCTTAATATATTACAATACAATTATGATATTATGCAGCTCTTACTTATTTGCATTTTTATTGTTTTCTCTATTGGGCTTTTTTTTCCTATTCGGATCTGGATAGTCATGGTGTTTGCTTTCATCCTGAACCGGTCCATCATCATCAGATCTGTAGAGCAAGCACAAAGGATGTGATTGCCAATATGAATGAATTTCAGGGGCATTATTGTCCAGTTTAACCACCAAATTACCTAACTCATGAAGGGAGTCCCTTTGTATCCTGGTTTATCTTTGTTCTCCAAAAATTGATGATACTAGCATATATATCATTGTGTATTATATGAGTCATGCACTTATTATTTAGATTCTTTGTATCAGTGAATATCGACAAGGGGAAGGAAACAAGATGATGTCAAGTCATCTGGTTAAGAATGGTTGTTGAAGAAAGCTAATGCTCTCTGAGCTAGCAAATCAAACTAACTGCTTAGATGGTGAACTGGGTGGGGGTACTTCATCCATGTGTTGGTTCCATAAGTACAATTAGATACTACCTATTTAAGAATTTCTTTAATTAGCTGATACTCATTAAGTGACTGATACTCACTGATACTACCTATATAAGACTTCTATGAATTTGATGGTTAGCTGACCTATAATCACTGATACTACCTATTTACTACCTGATACGAAATTGGATTTGGGTCAATATGTTACACTTGTTATTAAACTGCAGGTTCCTAACTTTGAAATATATATATATATATATATATATATATATATATATATATATATATATATATATATATTAGCATTGTCCAAAATATTAGTGTAGTTTATAGAAAATTATTACTTCGTTTTAGATATCAGTTTCTCCTTTCCAGGTGATATCCTCGTGTCATAGTGACTTGATGTTTTCTAGGATGAGACTTTATTGTATTTGTGCTTATCATTTATCATGCATATAATCTTTTATCATAGGTTGTTGAATTCATCCTCTGTTTTCACTTATTTTGCATGTATTCCTCTTAACTTCGAACTTGCCACATAAAGTCTGTAGGACTTATTTCTTAAAGGTTTTTAGTGGGAAGATAATTGTTTGGATGACCCTAGTTCACTTTCTGTCATTCTGGGCTTCAGATTCATGTAGTGCCTTTGGCTAATATAATTATTTACTGGAGTACAACGATGTCCCATCTCTATCACTGTCATCAAATTGATGCATTTCCCATCTTTCACTTTAGTCTGTTTAAAGTGATCACAGTGGTAGGGTATCCTGGTTTCATCTGTATCTCACATAAAAACTCCTTGCTTTTATCGTTGCAGCCTTAATTATAAATATGGTATGAGATCAATGTTCTTCCTTACCACAAGCTGTTTTATAGAGTAGAACATAATTAAAAATCTAGACTTCCACAAGTATTTACTAACGAAGGTCTTTGAGTTGAATGATTGACGAGTTGGTGTAGCCTTACTCTTTTTAAGGTGAATTCCTCCTGCAGTCATTAAGTATTTGTTCTTATGGCTCCTGTATTACACCTTTTGTTAATTTCTAGAACTTATTATACATTTATTATCGTTGCTTTCTCACTTGGTGGATGAGTATAAGAGTTAGGATCAGTAATTTTTGGAAAATATTTTGCACTTAGGTTGGTACCATTAACCATATATATGATCAACTAGCAACCTCGTCCCTTTCAAGATTCTTTGGAAGATGAAATGCTGATGTCTCTTTCAGTAGGATAACAAGGGAGTGTAGTTGATGCTAATCGTTGATTCTTAATTATATTGGGCTACTCTTCTGCACAAGGACCATGAAGGTGGCTAATGTAACACCTATCTAGTCGAAACTGTTTCTCATGTCGACATAGAAATTTGATTACCTACCCATTAGAAGTGGTGTGTCCATATGATCATTTTAACGGGTGTATTTAAGTTGGATATAATAGTTTTGGGTTTCAGATTTGCTGTAGTACAGTGTTTTAAAGCGGTCTCTCTCCGCACCGCTTTTCGGTAGGCGGTGGAGTAGGCAGCCAACGGAGGTTTGTGGCATAGGCGGATGTGAGGCGGCGTAGGCAGGCGCCTAGGCGGAGCAATACCAAACAAGATATTTTGGGCAAAAAAATTTTGTAAGCATTATGAGCCTATGGTTCACTTTTACAAAACTAAAACCTTATAAATTTTCGTTCTACAACTTAGTTATGCATGGAACGCCCTTAAAATATGCATATTATGCAAAAACAGTGGTAAAAATAGTAAAAAAATGTTTAAAATGTAACGACCGCCTAGGCAGCGCTTGGACTCTCTCCGTCGCGTACCCGCCTACCGCTATTTAGAACCTTGTTGTAGTATGAAAAAGTTTTATACATTTCAGAAATAGGTTTATTTTATTGGACTACCTAGTGTGTCTATTACTCGGACATGAATACGACATGACACGGTAAGGACACCGTGACCGGATACGGCACTTTTCGGAGTTCTAGTCTATTTGGAGTTGTCCAGGTTGTTACCTTACCTAGAAAAATAAGGCTTTACCTAGGATGGATTCTAGACAAATCTGGATTAAAAAGTAACGAAGAAGATCACAAAATTATCAATCTTATTGAAAAATTTGATGATTTTAGTGATATATATCTACCTAATTTTAAGATCACAAAATTATCAATCTTTCACTTCCCTCAAACACAATACTAGCACAATATTCTTTTTCGAACCTCGACGTTACATGTGACGCATCTGGCCAAGTTTTTAGAATGTGTTTGTATCTAGGTTGCACAGACAAACAGATTTGGATACAAACACAATATATATTTGGAATTTGGCTTTTTTAGAAAATTTAGGATACAGGTAAGATGTGGATATGGTTGTATGTACACTTGAAAACACATCGAAATACATATTTTATGCATTGGATCTTTCTAATATTTCCATGTATATATGCATGTTTTGGGTAGTAAGTTCGTTCTAGAAAGTAGCTGATATAAAGAAATTCTACTCTCTTATGTCAAATATGTTTGGCACGATGATTACCATACAAAATCACTTTCAACCATGTATTTGGTTTCTTTGGAGCCTAGACTTGGGTGATCAAATTAAACATTAGAGTTGACCAAGTGGTGTGTCGGATTCTGATACGACCCTTGGGAGGAATATCGGTGCAATAGGTTTGGATTTTCAATGAGTTGCAAGGTTATGTTGTTCCTCAAAAAAAAAAATTCTGCAGCATCTGTATTTGGATAGCATGAATCGCCAACAGTAAGGGAAGTTTCAGAATATCTAGTTGAGCCTCCGTGTTTTCTAGGTTTGAACTTTGAAATTATATGAGCCATCAGTTGGCCTCACACTTTCAGTTGAGCCCACACTGGGCTGTTAGTTTGGTAGTTTGGCTTCAGCTTCCCAACCTTCCCTTGCTTTAGGTTTTATTTTAAGTTGAATGACCCACATTGGGCTGTCAGTTTGATGGCTTGGTTTAAGCCCCCATAGCTTTTAGGCTTTCTCGCTAGGAGCCTTGAATTTGAGGTAGGTACCTTGTCTGCAGTTGGTATATACATATAATATATTTATTCAACGGTTATTGACTCTAGCAAATATGAGGTCTCAAACAAAAAAATTATAGTTATTTTTATTTTATTTTTTGTTTTTGTGTTGGGAGACTTGGTTTTGGAGGAGATATTTAGCTTGAATAGCTAATATATCTTTTAATAAACTGTCTTTATTCTGTTTTGGAGGAGATATTTTGCACAACTAGAAATGAAATTTGCGGAATACGAATTGTTGGGTTGAATGATTTATGATAACTCTTGGTGCACAAATGATAGCTGTAGGCATAGGTATCTTAGGCGACTGTGGATGCAAAAACTACGTTTAAGGAGCAATTCAAATGTTAGTTTTAGACTAATGTATCTTAGGTCTTCTGGATCCATATTTTAGGAATTTCTGAAATGTTGTCAAGCACCACCAGAATAATATCAGGTAACAAATAATTATAGGACAACAAATAAAACTGCATTTGTGGGATTGTCAATGGCTTACAACAAGGATAATGAGCTATGAGCTCCTTTTTTTTTTAAAATAGATAGGGAGAGCCTTAACAAGAATATGATATATCCTAATATAACAGAGGGAGAGCCTTAAGTGAGTTGAATGAAGCAGTGTAAACTAACCCAACGAGTTTGGGATAATGGGTTTATTATTGTCTGAATCTTTAGCCCTAGTATGTATATTTTGTCCAGAACTATGATATGTTTTACTTTATCATGTTCCAAGGACATATACGCTATTCAATAGTGGTTAACAAGAAACATGTCATGGTCTCCTACTTTTCTTTTCCCTTAATCCCTTCATATGATAGTGTTTTATAAGATAGGGTCATACTTGAGTAATCCTCTACAATTTTCTTAACCCATTTTTGGGCTTATATAGTTAATAAAAGACACTGGATGAAACCAGCAATGAAGAAGGTATTACATATAAGATTAAGCGAAAGAAAACTTGCAACATCACATTTCTCCTCGTGCGTACATTTCCCCCAGACTATTTTTTAGGCCTCAGCTGATGAGAAGTTGAGTATATTCCATTCTAAAGATATTCACAACCCAAAGTATAACGGGATACTAAATGGCCTTTTGATATGCACTAACTAGTGTGAACACTGTTTGTGTATGTGCTACAAGATGATATGTGGTAACATATTGACCCAAGATACATGTATTTGTCAATATATAGTGTAGATATTAGATTCTTTTGGCAGACCAGGCAGATTTTATTTGGATGTTTAAATAAAAATTGTGCATATGCTCATTGTAAATGCACATTTTACTGATTTAGAAAATATGTCCAATTCCTACGCCACAAAATAACTTTCTTTTTGGACCGGTTTAGTCGTTTTCATTATTTTGATTGGCTAGGTCGTAGAACTTGAAGGTGTCGGATGCTATAGTGTCATTGAATGCAATGGTAAAGGTTAATCTTGTGGTCAGTATGTTCCACAGTTTATACCGATTCCTGCATTAAAGAAAGGTAGGATGTTGATGTGTTTGTATTTGAGATCAAAGTTTCTGAGATAGTATGTTTTTGGGTATATAGTGGGGAAGAGTGGATTTATAAAAATCATTATTTCACTTTTAAGCTTGTATGTGGCAATTGACACAGCTTAACTGTAATTTGACTTTTAGTCGTTTAGATGATGGTTCATTTTTTACATAGTGCATTTTATTTAGTCCATAAGCATTCTGTTTCCAATGGAATGCTTTCATGCATCTATAACCATAACTGTGTACCATCCAGATATTTGTTTTTATCAATGCCTTTAACCTGTCAGCGACTCGGCAACAAGTTGAGTAAATAGACCTGAGGGTCCTTTGGAGTCATTTTGACCAATATCCAGCTTAAATTTTAGAATACTGATTGGTTCCAAAAGACTTGCAATGTTTTGATTGTGGGAGACACCTTCTTTTTGTAATTGTCTTTAAAACATCAGCAACAATTTAGAGTAAATATGGGGATTATGGGCATGAGAGGCATCTTGTGATATTTTGACTAGCATCTTTGCATTCAAATCATTTGTGGCAGTTGCAGTAGCCAAGGAAGCCTTTCTGCAGGATAAAGTAAGAAAATAATTTTGGCTTTTCCTTTTGTGGGTGACTGCACTTTCATACTTAGTCACATACAAAGTAAAGAATAAGAAAACCCATGTAAACAACCTTAACTTCTCTTATGAACTTATATTTTGATTACATGTTAATCACCTTTTCAGCATGATGTTAGTAAAGTTGAGACTTGAGAGTTCTCGGTAATGGTGACATGTTTGCCAGATTCCATCGAGCTATGTTTGCTATGCTACTTAACATGAACCATGCACTTTATGTCATAAATTGCAGATCACACGTCATTGGAATTACCTGTATCTGCCTACAGTGTCCTTGGAAATAGGTTAAGTTTTTCTATTGTAAGTATATACAGGAGTTAAATGATATGTGATTAGATATTAATGAACATAGAGATGAGTACTTTAGCTGTCGCCACGTGATTAGATAGATATTAATGAACTTACAGATGGGCGGTTAGGCTGTCTCCACAGCAAAAGTTGCTATTCCCTTTCCATATTCAGTTCATTCGGTTCAGTATACTTGGTTCTAGTTTTTTTTTCTCTTATGACCTGCGACATTATTTATAGTACTTAAAGAATGTATGATACTTCAGATGGACAAAGGTAGGCCATTACCAAAATTTGGAGAATGGGATGTCAATGACCCTGTTTCTGCAGAGGGATTTACTGTGATCTTCAACAAAGCTAGAGATGAGAGGAAGACAGGTGGCAACACACCAGGACCTGACTCGCCTGCAAGGAATGGTGCGGCTTTCAAGCATGGAGCTTATGCTGCTTCCAAACCGACTTCAGTAAGCTCCCTCTCTCGTGTGTATTCATCTCGGGAATGTGGCCTGTGGTTGGATGTAACATTTGAAAGTAATATATTCAGATGTATTTCATTTATGTTATCAATCCCCTTTGATTTGCCTATTTATACCTGCAGAAGAAATAGTTGTGCTGCCTCCAACCAAGTCATGCAGATTCCTGAGTGCTGACAGGAGCTTATGATATTTAGTGATTACTTTGGAAGATGCTTTGTTAATTTTTCATTGACTTCTAAATTCTTTTTAAATTACTCTAAAGCAGTGATAGAACTGACAGCCCTTCGAAGTAGCAGGAGCTTATCGCATCCCTTTCTTAAATTTCAAGTGGCATGAAATGGTTTCTACATAACAAAAAACTAAATCATTTTTGAACTGGAATAACCAACATGAGACTGAATAGTAAGATGAAAAAATGGAATGTTATTTGCAGCAATGAGATGATGGTTCACTGACATTTGAACTGATACATATCTAGTTTAGATACAAGACAAGTATACCATTGGTTTTGTTTTTGTTCTTCTGATAGATTTTCACTAAGACAATTTACAAAAATTCAATCTTCTTTGTTTTTGTTCCATTTTCATAGTGCATTATTTTGTTATTTGGTATTTTCTTGAATGTGTCGTTCTCTAAATTTTATCTCCACTTCATGTAGGTACCTTTTCCTGTTCTTGAAATTTATGGCCTCGGTTATTCTGACAATTGAGTATGACTACACTTTGGATTTTGATCTTGGCAGTCCTAGCCATTGATTTCGGGGGAGGTACATAAACTTTTAATCATCCTAGACAGTTCTTATGTTATCAACTGTGAGTAGTATCAATTTTTTGGCTATGTTGAGTTGAATGTTTCATTTGGTATCAGTGATATTATGAGTATCAGTTCAGTTTTACTCAATTTTTACTCAAGCCAATATTTTTTGGGGGAATTTTACAACTCTGATACTCTTTTATCATATATTGACTTATTTTTTGAAATTTTAGTGCTTGGTTGTTTGCTGGACTTCTTTGTTTACTGCTCGGTTGTTTACAACTCTGATACACTTTTAATCTTCCTTATATATTGTAAACAGACACTTGTTGGAGACATTTCTTCGGCCAATTCTTCGCAACGTCAATTTTTTTTTTCATATATGAAGAAATTTGGCGTGTTACCTGAAAGATACTCAAAACTATAATTACTATCTTTCAGTTGTAGCTTTCGTTTCTCACAAATTATTTCAAGCTAGAATACTATATTATAGAACCTCCAGTTCTGTTCTATATATTCTATAATAGTTGAACTCTAGTTGCAACTGATCCACTACATGAACTTATTTAATAGCTAGGAAGGCATATATATACAATAATATTTGTTAGATTGTATGAAAGTTTTTTACTTTGTTTTTGTTCTCTCAACTGCAAGTGGATTTCATTCCAGTTGGTAATCCACAAACACATTCGACATTGTGTCTCTGTCTAGCATACATGTTTAGTATACAAAATTTCAATTTATTCTCATCTTTTTGTGTATAGATCGATTAATGCGGATTAGGTTCGAGTTTGATGCTAGAAAGAGGTGGGCGCTAAGTAGTACTAGTAGGAATTTCATTTGTTATGTAATAGATTTTGTTATGTAATGGACGTTATTGTTGTTCTTATGGATTTGAGATATTTTAATATATATTATTGTTGATACATTAAAGTTTTATTATTTGTGAAATTGGTTTTGGTTAATTATTGTTGATACATTAAAGTGGATCAAATTTTATTTTAATGCATGACATGAATGATCAAGTTTTATTGACAATTTTTTTCATATATATATACTTACGAAATATTCTAAACAATCTCTTTATTAATTTATGCAGGTCATTAAAGATTGATCATCACCAAGACATGAGCTGCATATGCCATTGATCATCAGTTTATATTTATAGATTACTCTAGGTTTTATGTACCAGCCAGTTTGGATACTCTTTATTTTATAAGTGCTCAATATTACTTATCTCCATGTTATATGTACTGAATTTTGTGAAGCAATAAAATTACTTTTTGAGGATTGATATAATTACGTTTTATGTTGTTGTTGTTTATAATTACTTTAGAGTTAGTCGTCTGTATAAAGGTCTTTTAGAATTTGTGAATGTTAGTTCTAGTTTACATTGGAAAGTCAATGGGGTGTTCTTGGAAGATGAGCACAATCATGCATACCCTTTTCTACAAGAATTGTGTGATATTGTATTGTGTGTTCTTGTTTTTCAATGTATAATGACAATGACAAAAAAAATACTAGTGACAATATTGATTTGCCACAAAACATATAAAGTGTACACTACGGTGACAACATTTACATTCACTAAACTATAAGTATATAGTGACAACAATAAAAGTGTTAGTGCAAGTGTTTACAATGATGACATGTACTTGTCACTAAAAATATACGTTTATTGTGACAACAATAAAAGTGTTACTAAAATTATTTTGTGATATCAAACGTCATCACAGAAATAATTTTTATTTTTTTGTCAAAATAATATATATTTATTTTTAATTACCATAAAATGCTATTTTTGACAATATCGTGCGTCACTTATAATATTTTTAGTGACGCATTTAATGTCACAGAAAGTTTACTATCACTGACAACATATTCTTGTCACAGTAGAGAACTTTTTGTGACAACGACTTTTGGTCGTCACTTATACTTTTAGCTACGGAGGTATAGGCTACGAAAGTAAGTCGTCACTGTACTCGTCACAGAAGATGTGTTGTGACGAGTTTCATAACTTCTGTGACAACATTACATGTCACAGAAACCATGTTTTCTTGTAGTGTAAGTATAAAAATATGTCATCAAAAACTTCAACTTTTTAGAGCAATATTTTTGATGTTATGTTTGTTATATGCATTTTGATGCGGAAAAGGAAAGACGCAAAGTTGCTGAATGGATTACAACTTCAGAGCACAATGAAGAGCTAAAAAAGAAGTCCAATCTGATTGAATATGGAAGACGATGATTTTTTTTTCTTCTTCTTTTATATCTAATGTATGGAAACCCCTAATGTATTATGTTCATTTATTTTGTTGAGTTGTAATGACATTTTTGCCAAACGGCTTCAATTCTTTTTGATTAAGCAGAATCATTTCTGTCCTTCAAATTAATATAATTAAGCAGAAAGGAGTCTTTTGCCCTTCCATCGAATGACATTTTTGCCCTTCTAATTAATTCAAAATACCCCCGAACCCTTTTATTAAAAAAAGAAAAGGAAAAAAAAAAACCGTTTCGGAGCTTCCTCTTCTTCCATAATCCACTCTGTACTCAAACCTAGGTCATTCTCCTCCAAAATCTTCAAACCTTCCTCCCCATTCGCAATATTCACACCATGTCGGCATCAACGGCAGAATCATCACCGGCAGCATCACCAATTAGAGAAGATGCACCAGTTACAGAAAAAGAGGTTAATAAAAAGAGGAGGATCGGAGGAAAAGAGGTTAATAAAAAATAATACAGTTGGAGAGGTTAATAAAAAGAGGAAGGTTAATGCCGCTCCGAAATCCCGAAAAGACGCCAAAATGGCTGAATTAAAGAAGAACCACGTCATACTAAGAGAATGCGATAAACTCTTACTTTGGAAATATACGGATGAAGTGCTGAAGAAATAATACATCGACATCGTAATTCCCAGAAAGAATTCTCCAAAGTATGTATTCTGAACCCTTTTTTTCATTCGTTTAATCTAGACTTTTTTCACAATTATGTAATAAGAATCTATCTTTATTAATTTAATCTAAACTAAATTTATGTGCAGTGATATGGTATACGAATTTTATCCGAAAAAGGGTAAAAATGGAGTTTCGGTCCAGCTGTCGACAGTAGACATGCAAGACATACTCAACTATGACGACATGGAGGCTGGCATACTGGACATAATAATAAGGAAGCTGAGAGAAATTCAAGGCAGTAATAGGTGTGCCCCGTCTAGTTCGAAGGAGGTGCCATTGATCCAGAAAAAAAAAGCCGGCGCCCCAATCACATAAGTGGTCTGCATTCATGACGGCCCACACATTGGTAAGAATTCAAACAAAAAAATCCATATTCATGTGTAAACCGATGAAAAATGACAGAAAAAATTACTCATGATATTGTGTATTGTTTTTGGGAAACAGACCATCGTTCAACGTGCCAATGAAGAAAACGCAAAACCCGGCGCCTTTGAAGACATCCAAACATATTTAGTAGACTTCGTCATGCGTTTGGAGGACGACATAGAGTTGCTATTCATCCCACTCTTTAATACATCCATCAAACACTATACTCTGCTCACATTCAACTTTATCTCCTATGACTGGACACACTACAACTCCTTGAGGCTAACCACGTACGATACGTGCAAGGTGGATGCAGAATTAATAAAGAAAACCTTAGAGCCTATCGTCAGGAGAAAAGTTGATATGATGAGGGAGAGATGCCCGGCGAAGAAGGAGTATGAGAGCAAAGTGCTGAATTGTTCTCTAAATTGCCCACAACAACGAATACCCAACTGCCTCTTGTACACGGCATATTATATGAATATGTTGACGACTCCTCCTTTCGAAATACTGACAATGAAACTCACCAGAAGATTATAAAGATGAGGTTGTCATAGGCTAAGGAGTTGCTTTCAAGCAAATATGTAAAACGAACCTAGCAATGACATTGTAAAACAATAATGTAATTATGATGTAATTGGGCAAGGAACTTCTGTCTTTTATAAGCTCTGCTTTTATAATATAATTATTTTTGAATTACATTTACATTGTCAAAACCACGAAAAGTTTGACTTTTATTTACATATGAAACAACTCGAACTCATGCGCCAAAAGGGCAGTCATTTTTATAATAAGATCTCCCAAATTCTGCCATTTATTGGCAAAATTTAACAACTCGAACTCATGCGCCAAGCTGCAGTCACTTTTATTATCATTAATACCAATGAATCTGCCATTTATATGCCATTAATACCAATGAATTCTTCCATTTATATGCCATTTATTCCTAATGAATCTGCCCCTTCTGATTATATTCTCAGTTTTAGTTGAAACGGAGAATGGAATTCTCCGTTTACTTGAAACGAAGAATAACTTTACCGTTTAAATTAAATTGTTTGAGGATTCTATTCACCGTTTATTTCGGAATGGATAATAACATTCCCCGTCTGTCTTGAACGATAATAAACACATTAAAATGTTCATTCGCCATTTTTATTTAAACGGAGAATGACGTTCTCCGTGTCTTTCGAAACGTAGAATGTTATTCTCCGTTTAGTTTGAAAAAGAGAATGAAGATGAGCTTGATGAGAATATAACGAGGTTGGTATGGACTAAGAAGACTACAATGGTGAGGTTGGTATGGGCTAAGAATTAGAGTTCAAGAGAACTTCTGTCTTTTATAATGTCTGCTCTGCTGTCTTTTATAATAAAATCCTTTTTGAGTTAAATTTACATTGTGAAAGCCATGAAAACTTTGACTTTTTGAGTTAAATTTACATTATGAAAGTCTGAAATACTACATAAATTCCTACTATCAAGAAAAAAGTTGAATGTCAGCTGCGTGCGGGCATCGCAGAGCAATGGAACTCCTTCAGGCAAAGGAATTCCTTGAGGAAGTGAGTTCCTTTGCCTCAGTGAGTTCCTTTGCTCGGAGGATGCACGATGAAGTGACTTGCCTCAAGGAGTCATCCTACGGTTCCTATGCTCTGACGATGCACGATGAATACCATCTACCACGCGGACACGAACTAAAAGACGACAGAGAACAACACTCCTCACAGTTGAAGCTTTCAATTGGATTCCTTGAGGCAAATCACTTCATCGTGCATCGTCAGAGCAATGGAACTCCCTTAACAAAGGAACTCCGTGCATAGTCAGAGCAATGGAACTCCATGAACAAAGGAACTCCATGCATAGTCAGAGCGAATCAAAGTGCGAGCACAATAAATCCAAACCCACACTCTGTCGGAGCGTTCGCACTTTGATTCGCTCTGACTATGCACGGAGTTCCTTTGTTCATGGAGTTCCATTGCTCTGACTATGCATGGAGTTCCTTTGTTCAGGGAGTTCCATTGCTCTGATGATGCACGATGAAGTGATTTGCCTCAAGGAATTCAATTGAAAGCTTCATCTGTGAGGAGTGTTGTTCTCTGTCGTCTTTCAGTTCATGTCCGCGTGGTAGATGGTATTCATCGTGCATCGTCAGAGCATAGGAACCGTTGGATGACTCCTTGAGGCATGTCACTTCATCGTGAATCCTCCGAGCAAAGGAACTCACTGAGGCAAAGGAACTCACTGCCTCAAGGAATTCCTTGAGACAGAGCACCGTGCAGAGCCATCCTTCTTCAACAAGGAACATGTCGAAGAAATAGACTCCTGGCTGGCGCTTCGACAGAGCGTGGAACGATAATAAACTCCAAATCCAAACACATCTCAGTCTTCTGAAGGACTTCTCCACCTTGCATCGTAGGACCAATGGAACATGTTGAAGAAATGAACTCCTGGCGACAAAGGAACACCGTACATAGTCCGAGCCAATCAACGTGCGGGCGCTTCGACAGAGCGTGGGTTGGCAATAAATCCAAACCCAGGCACATCTCAGTCTTCTGAAGGACTTCACCACCAAAGCTTCTTCGAACGAGGAGATCAACAACCAAGAGGAAAGAGTCTTGCCAAGGCGAGGGATCGGTAGAGTCCATCTCCACAAGAAAAGCTCAGTGAGACGAGAACAAACTCTCTCTACACTACTGCCATTTATAGGCATGGAACAACTCGGACTCATGCGCCAAAAAGACAGCCTCTTCGAATTCAATTCAATTAATTTCCATCAATACCAATGCATCTGCCCCTTCTCAATTAAAGCTAAGTAAGACTAGAACAAACTCTTCCAACTACGGCCATTTATATGCCATTAATACCAATGAATCTGCCCCTTCGAATTCTGCCAACTTTGATACCCCCTACTGTATCAAAGTTTTTTTCATGATACAGTAGGGGGTATCAAAGTTTTGATACCCCCTATGTATGACATGTGGGCCCTTCCTGCTTTATAAAATGTGTACACATATATATATATACATAAATTTTAATAGGGCCCACAAATCTCTTTTCTAACAAAACTCTTTTCAAAGTTTTGATACCCCTATGTATGACATGTGGTCCCCTCTTGCTTTATAAAACGTGTAAACATATATATATATATACACATAAATTTTGAGATGGCCCACATGTCATACATAGGCTCCTGTATCAAAATTTTTTCCCTTTTAAATGGGCCCCATACATAACTTACAAAAAAAGTATAAATAAAACAAAATTTTGTTATAGTCAAGATTTGAACCAATGACCTCTTGAATGCAAGTCTAGCATTGTAACCACGACACCACAATAGCATTCTCCGTGTTTTATTAAACGGAGAATAGCATTCTCCGTTTTGAATTACACGGAGAATAGCATTTCCAGTGTTAAAAACACATTAGAATGTTCATTCTCCGTTTTAATTTAAAACGGAGAATGATATTCGCCGTTTAATTTGGAACGGAGAATGGTATTCTCCGTTTATTTTGAAACGGAGAATAAGATTTCCAGTGTTAAAAACACATTAGAATGTTTATTCTCCGTTTTAATTTGAAACGGAGAATGAAATTCACTGTGTCATTTGAAACGGAGAATGTTATTCTCCGTTTTGAACTGCACGGAGAACATATTTGCTCATTGTCACTATTTTGCTTCATTTTATTCTATTTGTTCATTGTCACTATTTTGCTTTCGTACTTTACAATTACGATAATCGTGACCCGATTTTTTACAAAATCTACATACTCTAGGCTTCGGGATAGGATGACTTTCTGTAGGCTGGCTTGATTTTCCTTGAGAAGGCCTTCCTTTTGTTGCTACCGGATTTGGCTCTTTTAAAGCTTCATGCACTCCATGAACTGCATCAGCTACCATTTGTTCTTCTTCGCCAATATCGGTCACCATTTCTTTCAACTCCATCAGAATAGACGACATCAACTCCGTTCCCCTCTCTTGAATTTTGCTTGATTTCTTACAATAGTATGTAAACAGATTACATTGTTCATTAATAGAACCATACCTTCTGCTCTCAATAATGTCTGGGTGGATGAATCTTCTTTCTGAGCCAGGTCCGGAGAGATAACTCTCTTTGCAATCCTTGAGCCAACGAGATTTTATCAAGTTCTTTGGAATATCTCCAATTTGCAATCTCTTCATTGCTAAAAAAATATGCCTACAAGGAATCTCCTTGGTCTCCATCCATATGCATTCACATTTTATGATGTTGTCGGCCGGATGAAAAGTAACCTTCCGGTTGACACTGTTTGGCGACAAATACTTTTGGACAGTGCAAACTTCTGCCTCTCTTACGATGTGATGATGGAGAACAGTATATGCATCAGAACGTGTGATTTCCTTCCTTACATCTATAAACACCATTTTAGTATAAATTGCGGCAAATTTACCTTCTATTACGGCCATGCTAGTTTGATTCACAACTGGTGTTGAGAATTTACCATTGACATGCTTACCCATCTGGCCGTAACGTAAGGCCGCCAAACCGTGGTCACAATTTTGAAGGACCTTCCAAAGTGGCAGCTTCTCATTCAAAAACCTTTTCAAAAATGCGTTCATAGATTCACATCTATTTGTTGCAGTAGAACCGCCAAAATAATTACCACGTAGGAATGTGTCCGCCCATCGCTCCCTCGTTTTGTACAATGCAGTGGTCCACTCATTGTTTTCTAAATTATAATCTGTTAGCATCTGCTGCCAACGGTTTTCAAATTCTTCGACTGAATAGTACCTGTTTAGAAAACATGGACATTAACTAAAGTTGTGATATTGTAACAACACACTTCAAAGTAAAGTAGCAAGTGTGCTATGTACCTTTTAATCAGAAGACTCAGTTTATTGTGAAAACCCTCTCGGTGTACATGTTTGGCAGTATTGTTAAGGATATGCCATGAGCACGTTCGATGAACTACGCTGGGCATTAAATCCTCAATTGCTTTATTCATGGATCTGCAACCATCCGTGAGAACTGTCACTGGTAATTTGCCATTCATACACTCTAGGAATTTTTTCAGAACCCAAGAATAAGTCTCCGCAGTCTCATTATGGATCATTGCAAACCCAAACACACAAGTCATCGCATGATTGTTTGTACCCACTAGAACCACCAACGGTATTTGACTTCTATTTGTTTTATATGTAGAATCGAATGCTAGTGAATCTCCAAATAATTCGTAATCGAATCGACAAGAACCGTCAGCCCAAAAGAGATGGGTCAATCTGGAATCTTCGTCTACCTTGTAGTCGTAGAAGAAATTTGCGTCAATGTTCTCCTTTGATTGAAGAAATGTAAGTGTTGTCGAAGCATAAACATCGTCGAGTGCTCTACTATCTTGAGCTGAGCGTTGTATAAATCCTTTCTCGTCCATCCAACATTATCCCAGCCACCTTTCTTCTGGACAAGTAAATTCCATATCTCTCCAGTCCCCATCCCTGATTGCTTCATAATCTTAATTTCTTCCAACTCTGCGGGTGTTATATTACGATGGGATCTCAAAAAAGCTGATTCATAATTATTCGCCAGGTTATGGTTGTGATGTACATAAAAAATTTTGACGGACCACATCTTTGTTTTATGGGTGTACCCAATACGAAAAATTACTTTACAACCACTTCTGCGTTCACTTCTTGGCTCACGAATCCTGTTTGGAGCTTCCTTGTATTTCTTGTGTCTGAATCCCGCATTCGAACAACACCAACTACGGATCGTCACCATACCAGATTTGTTTTTCTTTACCTCGTTCTTTCTAATACTGAAACCATATGCTTTTGAATAAATTCGGTAGAATGTCCCTGCTTCTTCAATAGAGTTGAACTGTAGGCCAACAATATCTTCTTCTAAGAGCATGGTTGGATCTTTATTAATGTTGGCAGATTACAATATTTTTTTCATCGTCGCTGCATCGAAATCCAATGGAGATTCATCGTCGTCCCTAAGAACAGAATAAAACAAAATAAACATGAGAAATAGATGTAAAAATATAATACATTTCTTAAATCCATTAGAAAGGGTGATGCGAAATAACATTTCGTTGTTTGAGTTGATGTCTTTATCTTGTTCTTTACTGTCTCCTAAGCTAACATCTTCCAAACTTTGCTCATCATCCAAATCATCTGACAGTCCTCTTGAAAGGAGGCTTTCTTCATCGACTAAATCTTCCACACGATGATCACTTTCTCCATGTGATGTCGACATTGAAGAAAATAGAGTGTGTTAGAAACCAACAGAAGAAACAAAGGACAAGAAACAATACAACAAGAAAGAGTAATGATATTATCGTACCTCCAAATTGCCCATCTATATATAGCCCTCCCATCTGATGTGGCATGTTAAAAAATGAGCTTCTTAGCATTTTCCTAAATTAATAATGTGTCATCTGACATGACTGATGACATGGCAAATTTTAATCCAAAAAGTTAACTACCCAATTTTCTCCATAATAATTTAACGTTAATATCAATGTTATTTTGATGTTAATATTAATTTATGTTAATATTAATGTTAAGGTTAATGTTAATATTAATATTATTGTTAATGTTAACGATAATATTAATATTAATGTTAATGTTAATCTGGAATATTAACTTTAATGTTAAATTTTATTTTTAGTTTTATTTAAAAAATAATTGCCACGTCAGTTGTCAGATCAACATATCACGTCAGCTGCCACGTAAGGATGGACAGTTTGAAAGTACAATTTGGAGGTACAAAAAGCATTATTCAGAAAGAAACAACTTCCAGCAAGGCAACAACACAACCTTTTCGTCTTCATTGTAACTCCGCCACGTGGCCCTCTTTTGATGGCTCATGAAAAATCTTTAGTGATTCTAGGAGCAAGCATAATTTTAAGGAAACAACTTCCAACAAAACAACTTTCTCGTCTTCTGGGTACATGTATTATTAAAATGTGTACCTAATAACGCATGAGGAAGCATGCAACAGCAATCTCCGCGTGGCCCTCTTTTGTAGGATAACACATGCAGCAGCATTTAATGCTACGAAACCCTATTGTCTTGTTATGTACTGTGCATCCTATGTGGCATGAGGCAGAAGACAATAACTTGCATAGGCGGCTATATTCACAAATGACAATAAGTTTAAAAAGTCATCTCCAATGCAAAAAAGTATTGAGAAGACAATATAAAGTAATTTTTTACGACTTCCAAGACAACCTTTGCTCTTCTAATGATATGGTATCAGTGTTTATTATTAAATTGTGTAGAATAACGCATGCAGAGCATTTAATGCTACGGGGCCTGTTGTGTTAAGGAACACAACATGTGAGAGAGAACCCGAGAGAGAGAGAGAGAAAGAGAGTGTGGGAGATGGGATAAAGAGGAAGGATCGAGCTCGACTAGATTTTAAACTTAAAATTCAATTTTTGGTTATCATTACTAATAACTAGTTCGCACGTACGAGTTTAGACGAACACTAACCGAGCCCCGAGCAACGTGACATCAGCTAGCTAGGTTTCTAATACCGTGGCATTCATGTTAATTTAAACATTTACAATATTATTGAAACTAATATGACTACTAAAATTAAAAAATAGTTTTGGATTTAAATTTACTTCAAACTAGTTAAAGTTAAAATTGCATTCTTTTTTATTTAAAATGTAATTGCAACTACAATTAATACTAACATTCGCTTGTCCCGTAGTTTAAGTCGTATTTTCCTCGATGCTAGGCTTGACGTAGCCCTTGCTTGTCAAGTCTTTGCACGAACACATTAGAAAAGAGTTTTGTTGGGCTATCGAAGTATAGCAAGCACCGTCCCGTGTCACGTGCATTTGTTAAGTAGTGAAAGGGTGTGAAGGCCACTGGCAATGTTAAGACATCATGGACTATAGCTGGGTTAGACGACGACCCTTTTGCTGCGGGCCGAACCGGTCCCTTGGCCTAGGAATGGATTGGTTGAAGGAGCAATACACAAGAATAGACTGCCATAGCTGGGTTAGACGACGACCCTTGATTCTCGACAGGTTGTAATATCTAACTATTGTTAGATAGTAGAACTAGACAGCGTTCTACGTCATTTCTGCGGTGTAGGCTGGGACGCTGTCACGCACTCATGCCCTTACTCCGGGTGCGGGTCGTGATAGGGTGCACGAGAAAGGAACACTGTCGCTATCGATTCGGTCGGGACCGATAGGTCGGGATCGATTGACTCGATCGAACGGGAACGGTTGAATTAAGATCCATTCTCTCGCCTGAAGTAAACTCAAGGTGAGTGGCTGACCCTCCTCTTCTCGACCCCCTTCCTAGGTAAATCGATAATGTTGTTGCGAATGAAAGGATAAATGCAAGGGCACAAACACGAAAAAGGGATTGAGTTTTCAAAGATAATGTAGGCTATGTCTTAATAACTAAAAGGAAAATATGTCTTCGCACGGTTATGGACAACTTGTCGACAACGTAGTTTCCTCGATCAGCACAGGTTTAGCGGGGACTTGCATCGGAGCTAGCTACTTGCGTTGAAAGGACCCCGATTAACAAAGCTATATGTCCAGGAAGGTTCCAGAGAAGCCATTCCATAACGTGACAGCGTACCAGCCTATACCGCAGAAACGACGTAGAACGCTATCTAGTTCTACTATCTAATAACAGTTATAATATCAAAACCTGTCGAGAACGGTCAACTCCGAATGGAGGACAAGCAATGTCAATATAATATACTCAATAAGCTATGATATTGTTGCGACCGTCCAGTATACGTATTTATGTATGGTATTTATGGTGCACATCATCTTAATTCAACCGAGTAGTTCAAAGAAGGGAATTATATATGGTATTTATGGTGCACATCATTAGGACGGGTTGCGACCGTCAAGTGTTGTGATAAGCTATGATATCAGTAAGTTTGGGATCCTTCGGATATTGGGCTAGCAACCCGTATCGAAGCGATCATAGTCTTACACATACGGATGCCAAAGATGCATTACGGTAAGAACCGTCCATGGTCATTGCGTGATGACAGACCATGGTCATTGCTACGACAGACCATGGAGAACTTGCATCAGCTAGCTATGGCAGCAGTGGAGAGAGGTGCACCGGCTACAGTTCATGGAGCACCATGACTCCCTAGCAGATCACATATTGTCACGACCCGCACCCGCTAAAAGGGCACGTGACGCGACAACGCCCAGCCCTCACCGAAAAATCGACGTGGAACGCTGTAGATTTTTCTACTCTAACAGTTTATATATATATCAAAAACCTGTCGAGAATATGGTCAACTCCGAACGGAGGACAAGTAATGAATATATATGAGTACTTAATCACGACTCTAAGATAACAAAGTAAAGACTGAAAGATAAAGACAACAAGACGATAATAAAATAATAACCTGTCAAGTCCAACACAAGAATATACAAGTCCAAGTCTCTAATATAATCCATAGTAATAACAATCTCAAAAGTAGCTAGAGATAAGGTCCAGTATAAAAGACCTACTCTAACTAAGCAATAGGTAAGGTCTCGCCAGGCGGAGCTAAGCCCTGCGGGACCAAGTCTAAGCCCACTACGTCATCCGGACCGTAGTAGGTACTACAATCTCCCTCATCTGCATCTGTAATATTTTGTCAACATATCCAGTCAGGATAGAATGAGTACATATATCTCATAACAGATCTCAAGATAGAATTAAAGCTATAAGACTGTAAATAGAGCATATACAATGAATCATAGAGTGTACATAAATGTATCATGGCATGGTAAGCTGTAGAGCTAAAGCTATAACAAGAAAGTAGAACTAAATCATGGTATGTACATGAATCAAGGTAAGCCATATATCCAATGTGTGTGAGTAGTAGTTTCAACTTGTGATCGGCTTGGGTACCTGTCGAAAACTGGCCTGGCAAGTCATAAGTGCGGCATATGACTCACACTGTTCAAGAATGCAAGGGAATATGATCACAGGCATACACTACTACTCCCCCCTACCCCAACTGGTACAATGGATCCAAACAGGACACGTCACCGCACGGAATTCTAATAACAAGATAGCTAACCTTCTCTAGAATCAGTGACCATATATTGAGCAAGACATATCGCTCTAATAATTTAAATCATATTTTACATTTATTGTCGTATCTTATATTCCAGTTCAGCTTTACTTTCCGTATTTCTCACCATGCTATATTTTTATTACTCGTATGCTCTACCTGCTTTTATACTATACCATGATGCATTACGGTGAGACTAAGTCGCCTATATCTTTGTCTTGTATTTCATTATAATGTCCCTTATAGTATTTGTCAATTCATATGGAACTGCTGTTGGTGTTTGTACTTGCTCATTTTTCTGACAGGATACCGTTGACATATTATAATTGTCTCGTGTGACTGATTGCCCGACCTATTATGGGGTCGAGTCTGATGGAGTAGACCCGGACTGTGGCTTATTAGTAGAGTCACTAGACTTTGCTCACCCTGAGTAGTGTAGCTTAGTTAGGTTTGCCTGGCCTACGAGCTAGCTAGTACTTTTTAGACTGTAGTAGTTTTTATATATTATGTGATTCTCTGGGTTGTTTGTGTATAGCTCTGGTCTTGTGTGGATCTTGGACTTATTTCATGTTCTCATCATTCGTATTTTCCTTTCCATACTATCTACCTTAGTTTTACATTTGTGATTGAGACTGTATTGCTATGTCACCTCCATTCGGAGTGTATATACTGTACAGGTACATTTATCTGTTTAGTTGTAGTATTTATAGATGACCTAGACAGCGTTCTACCGCCGAAGCTGCGGCGTAGGCTGGACGTAACCACGTACTCGTGCCCCTAATCAGGGTACGGGTCATGACAGAAATACTGTGACCTTCATATAGATAGGGCCGGTGAGCTGAGATTAGTGCTGGGTGCAGGCGCAGGGCCTGCCACCCTTATGCATATATTTAAGTTTACGGTTGGTTGGTTGAGTGAAATGATATGATTTCTTATGTAAAGTTCTAACCTTGTAGGCTAGGCGAAATGGGACATAGATGAGCACGATCATAATGTTTATGTTAAGATTATGTCTAACTGTATCTGCCGCAGGGACACAATGGTGGACAAGTTCAGGATATGTTCGGCTCGAGGCGGGGCTCGGCTTGGACGTCCAGATGCATGGAGTCCTTAGCGTTCAAGAGGACCTACCGTATTAGCGTTCGGACTTGCGACATGGAGATGTTCAGCCGAAGACTACTTGTTGGCTATAAAGAGGCATAATGTATGGAACAATGTACTCCTTTGTGAGCTAGAGAGATCATGAGCGTTGTAGCCAATTGGCATGATGAGTTGGGCTATTCAGAGCCATTGTAACCTTCAGTTCATTATCAATAAAAGAGATTCTTGTTGTATACTACGTTTTCCTTCCGCTGCTTATGTTATCAATTTGAGCTATAAACACTATTGTGAATCTGTTATCTTGCCTTGCATGAGCGTAACTCCATGCTCGTACGGCATCACGCCCCAGCGATGACGATGATTCGGGTAAAAACTTGATAATGATGAAGACGGTAACTCGGTCGACAAACGTAAGTATCGAGGTATGATCGAAAAATTTTTACAGTAGCATTAATATTAAATCTACATTGGCTTTTCTGTTAATTTAAAATTTACAATATAATTAAAACTAATATTACAAAAATGCTATTTGCTTCCAAAAAATTTGGGTGATACCATCTTCCATTATGTGGCATATGACATGGTTGCTAACATGACAGCTGACACGGCAAAATTTAACAATAAAATTAATATTAAAATGAACATTAATAGTAAATAAATAATTTAATATTAAATTAATATTGATTAATATTAACATTAATATTAACATTAACATTAGCATTAGCATTAACATTAATATTAATATTGACATTAACATTAAAAAAATTTGGGTAATTAATTTTTGGGGTTAAAATTTGCCATGTCAGCTGTTATGTCATCTGCCATGTCAGATGCCACATAATGGAAGATGGCATCACCCAAATATGTTGGGAGCCCAAACGACTAATTGCTAATATTAATACAGTGGCATTACCGTTATTTTCCAATAGATTCATGACTTGTTCGGTCACACCCCTCCACGAGCGGGTTACATACATCCGCGTAAACGAGGGGTTAAATAGCCTTTTCCAAAGAAGAGAACCCATCCGACTAGAGAGAAACAAAGGAAAGAAGAAGAAGAACAGTCGCAATGGAGAGGAGCAAGATCAACTGCAGCGGATGGGCCGTCATCCCTACCGAGATTCTCTCGATGATACTGGTACTGTCGAGGATGCCGACAGATGAGGTAATGTGCAACGTGGCCCCAGTTTGCCGTTCGTGGTGGAAGGTGCTCAACGGTCCCTTAGACTATTGGTCTAACGTCGACTTGGTACAGTGGTGCCGGAGGACCCAGCAAACCGCTGAGATTAGTTCGACCGTAATGAAGCTCGTGGCTCGCAGTGAGGGACATCTAGGGTCCCTCTCCGCGTACAAGCTCGACGAAGCAGCCTTCTCTTTTGCATGTTTAAGGCCAGTGCAAAATTTTATTTGGTCTTATTCTAATACTTAATTTTTTCTTTTACAAAATTTTACGTATACTTTTGTTAATTTATATTGATGTTTTCCTATTTTTATAATACAGTAGAAAGTTTCTAAGGGTGCTGCACATTTCGAAGTACGACGTGAGTGATGAAACTTTCGTGAGACACTTGGAGTTTCTCCCTGTGCTGGAAGAACTTGACATTAGCTACTGCCTCTACATCATGTCGACTGGAATAATTACCGCCGAAAATTATTGCCGCCGTCTGGTAAAGCTGAGTAGGAACATGCCCCCCTCCCCCCGGATTTTATGCTCAGGAACATGTTCGTGCTGGACACGAAAAACGAGGCAGAGGGAAAGGCCGTGGCAGATTCGATGCCGCGTCTCGAGCACCTACATATGGGATTCGGTATGTTCAATAGAGACACGCTACGATCTATCATATGCAACTGCAAGGGTCTTCTCCTGCTCGACATACGTGGGTGCTTCAACGTGATCTTCGACGACGAACTCTGGAAAATTTGTTATTCAATACAGACGTTTAAAAAACCCTTTGATAATGTAATCTCAGTACCAGGAGAACCTGTGTACGAGTGGTATAATGATTTAGATATGTTCTATCATTCCTGGGGTGAATGGTGAAAACATTAGCATGCATGCATGCATGCATTTCTTTATATATATATTTCACTAGTCTACATACAAGATATTTTTTATGAGTTCGATTCTCCATTTTGAGCAAATTTTACTTTTGTCAATACTAAATTTTTACATAATTATTTTTTTTATAAATAAAATAGACTGTGATATAACGATGCCTAAGACGGCTCACTTCTGAGATTTCGACATTTCCCAACACAGATTTTATCACTAATACAACATCTCAGTGTAATCATATCCTAGAGATTTTGCCATTTCCCAACACAGATTTTACCTTATTCAAAATGAATTCTGGCGGTGCAAATTCCACTCATATTAGTGGTATCAGTGCCATTCACCATAATTAATGGTGATCGATACGAAAACATTGGTTTATTTTTCACAACCCTTTAAAATCTATTTACACAGCCAAACAGCCAAACTAATTCATCTTCACGAGCCTTCAAAACCAATTTATATAGATTCAAAACAAAACTAAACAGCCAAACTATTTAAAATTCATAACCCTACGGAACAGTCCTAAATGTACCATTCTCTGTCTTTTTTGTACCATTCTCCGTCCGAAATATACCATTCTCCGTCCTATATTGACCATTCTCCGTCCTACATATATCATTCTCCGTCCTACATTTACCATTCTCCGTCCTAAATGTACCATTAGCCGTCCTAAATGTACAATTCTCCGTCCAAAATGTACCATTATCCGTGTTAGAGGAACGGAGAATGGCAATTAACAGCCAAACAGCCAAACTAATTCATCTTTACGAGCCTTCAAAACCAATTTATATAGATTCAAAACAAACCTAAACAGCCAAACTATTTAAAATTTACAACTCTACAGAACAGTCCTAAATATACCATTCTCCGTCTTATATGTACCATTCTCCGTCCTACATGTATCATTCTCCGTCCTACCTCCGTCCTAAATGTACCATTCTCTGTCCTATATGGACCATTCTCCGTCCTACATGTATCATTCTCCGTCCTACATTTACCATTCTCCGTTCTAAATGTACCATTCGCCGTCCTAAATGTACAATTCTCCGTCCTAGATGTACCATTCTCCGTGTTAGAGGAACAGAGAATGGCCATTAACAGTCTCAAAAATTGTTCCATACTAAGTTAAAAAGCATATTAGCACCCAAAAAATGTTAACAATAGAAAAATTCTACAGAACCCAAACACCAGACTCGAACCTAGGCCTTCCATGTAAAAGCCAAACAGCACAACCAACTAAGCCTGCAACTAACCCAAAAATTCGTCCTATATACACTTTTACAACCTTCACCCATTGCTGACATGTGGGCCATGGCCCACATGTCAGCAATGGGTGAAGGTTGTAAGAGTGTATATCCCCAACTTTCAATAAGGAATAGGAAGAGTCGGTTTGGAACGTGTATATATATACATAGGGGTCCCCATTCATCTGAGTTGGTTGCACATTTAACATGGCTCCAAAAAGATCATCTGGTTGGGAACCATTGCCAGAGTCTTCTTCCAGTCGTCGCCGAGCCTCTCCGCATGGAGCACCCTCTGCGCCGTCTCCGGCCCGTGACTGGCTGGCAGAGGCTGCGGACTTCCTGACCTCCTGCGGGTTGTCACTGGAGGTCATCGCTCGACCTCTTCATCCGGCGCCCAACTTTGACCTGTTGCCGATCACTCCGGAGGAACGAGATTCTCTGGAGAAGAGGGAAGCGTTTCGCCGCCTGTGCCATAGGACGGGTGTGCGCACCCTGCATGACTTTGCGGAGATCCTCCGCGAGGCCAGTGAGGGCTAGACTTTTTTTTTCATTTTTTACAGTTTTTTGTCCTCCTCTTGTATACTTCTCCGGAGAATATTTCGGCGACGAAGCTGGGATTTAATGAAATATAATATTTTGTTAACTCAATTTGTTTTCGGCTACAATCAAACTTTTTCAGCCTTCTGACAACTTACACCCGTTTGCTAACTATAGCATTGCTCTTTATAATTAAAAAATCTTGTTACGTCAAATCCATATATCAGCGACGATATCCCCATCAATGACTTGTTACGTCATAGAATTGATTATGCTGCCAGCGTCAATATTGCCGTCAAATCTATCTTAAATATGATTACAAAGTAAAATAGAGGACAACTTTGAGTGTTTCAATTTTACTCTTTTCGAGTACATAGTCTTCTTATTTTCAAAAATTTAATCAAATATTCGAAACATGGAAATATTGACATTAAACTTCACATTCTTAAATATGTTGTCAAATTTTTTTAAATAAACATGTTTCCACCACATTTTTTCTGCCAAATTTTTCAATAATCTATACGGAACACGTGGATATATACTAGTAATAATAGTAATAAATTTAATTTTGGAAAGTAGTTTTTAAAATTAGGGTCTCAAAATCCCAATGCTTTATGTAGTGATTTCACATGGATATATACTAGTAATAATAGTAATAAATTTAATTTTGGAAAGTAGTTTTTTAAATTTAATAGTAATAAATTCGACCGTCTTATACTAGTAATAATAGTAATAAATTAATTTAAAACTCAAAACTATTCTAATTTTTTCCACTTCCCAAGGTCACATAAGACGGTCGAATTTTTCCTCTACTTCTCTCAAACCCTCTTCCTTCTCCCAAACACTCTTCTAATCAAAATGCCGCCGAAGAAACAACGACCGTCGCCGAAGGGGAAGAATCCACAAAGGGATGCGATACAGGCCCGAAGGGCAGAACTTGCAAGGGCGGCAAAAACCAAGATTATGGTCGCTAGGGCAGAGGCCGAAAGGGCAGCGGCGGAAGCAGCGGCGGCGGCAGCGGCGGCGGCAGCGATGATGAAGGCGGAGGCGGCAGCCAAGCCACGTGCAAAAAAGGCTAAAAATACTCATTGCTCGACAAAGACCGGAAAATCTATCTTCGATACAGAGTCATCGGAAGACTCAGCTTATGAAGATCGAAGGCGTACTCAAGCGAAGGCTAAGGTGGCAACGGATACAGAGTCATCAGCGTACTCAGTGGATTTTGAATCCTCATCAGAAGAGGAAAATGAAGAGGAAGAGCAATCATCAAATAAGTCCCAGGTTGGAGAGGAGGTAAAAAAATTTAAAGACTCAAAAATTAAGAAGATTTACATTAAATATTTCAAGAAAAAGGTTGTTATGCCTGAAAGATCAATTAAGATGGATGATGTCGAAGACGAAGCTTTCCTGGATATATTAAAATTCTATCAATTGAAGAAACTGAACAAATCCTGTCTTGAAAAAATCTCCCAAACAATAGTAAGAGAATTTTACTCAAATCTTCCGACTGAAATTAAAGAAAAAGAAGATGATCAACCACTGATGTTTCTGAGAGGGAAACTGATTAGGGTAAATGCTGCTGTCATCAACAAATTTTATGGATTTGATCCAGTTCCTGAGTTTGATATGAAAGATATTGAAACTGTTTCCATGACGGATGCAATTCATGAGATTACAGGTGTTTCGATGGGTGCCAAGACCCCTCAAAATGTATAGAAAGATCAATTATCAACTTTGTATAAATTGTTGCATGCCTACGTATCTCAAACACTCAACCCTACTGGACATGAGTTTTCCATCCATCCCGAGAGAGTAAAATTTCTTTATTATATGGGGAAGAAAAAAAAGGATGGATATAGGTTCCTACATGTTCAGTAGAATGATGCATCTCGTGGGAAAACCAACTGCAAGGACAGCTCTCCCTTTCGGAGGATTTGTATGCTCGATGGCTAATAAACATTCTGTCCCAAGCTTAGCAGGGGATGTTTATATTAAAAACAAAGGCCCCATGAGAAAACTAACCTTCACTCGAATGTTTGGAAAATGGACAGCAGCTGCAAGCAAACCATCAACATCTGGAAAACCATCAACTTATGGAATCAAAAACACTAAGGACAGGGTTGATGACCTACACAATTTTGTTGCTGCAAACTTTGAGAATGTCTTCAAAGAGATGAAGACTATATCCGACAACCAGAAATTGATTCTGGAAAAGATTAACCAGATAGAGGTTGAATTTGCTGACCAAGAATAAGATTTTCCTTCCTTCGTGAAGAAGGTAAATGGGGCTAGTCCAAACTCTTATGTAAAAATACACACTGTGCACATTGACACTTTAATGCTAGCCATCATTTTGATACTTCTATTTATGTTTCTGGATGTCATTTCTACATATAAAGTGAGTCAATACTGACTATAATTTTTCTTAATCCGTCCCTCAAGGTGTAGGCGAAGGATATTTTGAGAAAGAAGAAGTAGGAAAAAAAAAAGAAACAAGAAGAAGAAGATGGAGACGGCTATGAAGATTCATCTTTTGAGTTTTGAATGTCTCTTATTTCAATTTGGATGTAATATTTGACTTGTAATATGGTTCTGAATATTTGTTGGTCATGGCGGACAAACTAAATTTTGTGTTTGAAATATTGTAAGACTAAACTTTTCGCTTGTACTAAGTGCATAGTTCGTAATTTGTTTTAAAAATGTAATATGGTCTTGAATTTAGAGTAGGTCTGATATTTATTTGGATTATTGTATTGTGAATTATGCAGTTTCTATGTTGAATTACTAACGTGGATTGGGCAGATTACTGTAACGTGGATTGGGCAGATTACTGTAACGTGAATTATGCAGTTTATTGGACTTGGAATGAAGTATACTTAATTTGATTATGATTTTTTGGTTGAAGCGTTTATTTGGTTGGCAGTTGACCTTCATAGATGATATTGATATTTTGCTGTATTCCTTTGATTTGCAGATGCCCATCACAGATTTTATGAGTCCTGGGTGCATTGCTAGGGTTTACAGGTGGCCTCATTACGGATGCATTCCCGGGATCACTGAAACTTTATTTGATTGTAATATGTTTTGCTTTCTGTAAAAAATTATTACATCGATGCCATCAGTATGAATTCGATGCCAGTGCCTCTTCATCCCTTGTTATTGCTGAAGCAAAATTGTAATCCTGCCTGTTTATCCCTTGTTTTTGCGAAAACATAATTGTAATCCTGCATGTTCATTCTTTGTTATTGCCATCAGTACATCGATGCCATCAGTATGAAGTCGATGCCAGTGTAATGCATAATGTAATGTAAGAAAAATTCTCTTTGATAGTAGGTTAATTATATTCAAATATTCGCAAAAAATTTTGTTCAGCCATACAGTGGAAGCCTGATAAAATGATATTCAAATTATCTTTAAAATGATTTAATATTAAATGAATGTACTATGGTAAATGATATTAAAATACTGTAAATATTTGGTGAAAAAATATGAGATACTTGAACATTTCCAGTCCTAAATGTACCATACTTTGTTAAAAGCACAGAGAGTGTCCGTTCTCCGTTTTCAAAGAACGGAGAATGGCCATTCTCCATGTTAAAGGAACGGAGAATGGCCATTCTCCTTGAGAATGGACATTCTCCGTGTTAAAAACAAAGAGAACGGCCATTCTCCGTCCATTCGCCGTGTGAAAAGCAAAGAGAATGGCCATTCTCCGTCTACTCGTCGTGTTAAAAGCAAAGAGAATGGCCATCCTCCGTGTTAAAAGCAAAAAGAATGTCCATTCACCGTCCAAATAAAATATTCTCTTCGAAAAAATTATCATTAGAAAAGTAAAAAATATTTCGTCCGATCAATACAGATTTTTTTTAAAAGTAAGTGAGCAGATAATCCGCCCGACCTCAGAAGCAGGTTTCCTCAGTTCACCACCACCACCGTGACATGTAGCTTTGTTAACAAAATATAAAATTATTAGATGAAAAATAAGATTTCTGACAATGGCATGGACAGTAAAATTAGAGCGGCGCCACTGGTACTTCTTCTTGTTCGAGGAGGTTTCGACGACGTCCGACGCGAAGCAGACCGATTCTTCTCGGCGCAGCTAGTACTCCTCGTTGTTATAGGAGGGCTCGACGACGTTCGACGCGATCCGGACCGATTCTTATTTCCTTCTTCATCTCCGTTTCTCTTTCCACCACAACCACCAACACCACCACCACACCGGCCTGTAACCAAAAAAAAAATTATGAAATATTAAATTGGATGGACTTTTGAGAGAGTAAATATGAGTTAATTTAGGGTGTTCATTGAAAAAACTAAAGTAAAGAATGACCTGCTAAAGCAAGTTACCAACAGGTCAAAAGTCTAAATCAGCATTAAATGATGTTTCTACACTATTATTCAATCCGAACCATTGGATCAACATCCAACGGTCCAGATTTCGGATGTATCGATACATCCATTTCCAGCGGATGTATTGTAGAACGACCCTATATATAGAACGACCCTATATATATATTTATATAATATATATATATATATATATATATATATATGTGTGTGTGTGTGTGTGTGTGTGTGTGTGTGTGTGTGTGTGTGTGTGTGTGTGTGTGTGTGTGTGTGTATCAATAAATTATAAATATATTTACATGCCTGTATAATATATGTGTCCTGGTATTTATACATATATGTATACCACAAATTCCACATAGACAATAAAATATTCTAATTATAATCAATATTATTAATATCTAATAGTAATAAATATATCTATTTAATCACCACAAATAATAAAATAATAATAAAATAATTAAATGGTGGTTTGTTAAATCCATACTATTCACCTTTATCCGGGTCCAGAAAATTGTACAAATATGGTAAAACAATATTAATAATAACAATACCAATTTTTTGTACAAATATTCAAATAATTAAAATGTACATCAATACTCAAAATAATTTAGGAGATATTTGTACACACATAAAATATGCCTACATGGTCGTCTTTGGTCTCACTACATACCTAACAATGCTTGGATTCGGTTCAGGTCTAGTCCGAGCTAAATCGACACAAACCAGATTTACTGCAAGTCAATAATATAATTAATAAATAATTTAAAATGTCTTTAGAGGTTAAGTTGCAACTTGGCCTGGTTTTCCTAGTTAGGACACACTTATGGCTAGGTCTCCTTTGGCATGGCTAATACACTAGCCAAGGCACGCCACTGCACTATCCGTGCCATAATTCCTAGTCGTCTTGTACTCCAAAACTCTACCATGGCTAAAGGCACCTACCGTAATAATTAACTAAATAATTATTTATAAAATCCTAAAAATCATAATTTAAATCAAATAAATAATAGAAAAAAAATAATTCAACAATTTTCGGGAAAGGGAGCTACAAATCTACCCACCTTAAAAATAATTTCGTCCTCGAAATTCTAATTCATAACTATTCCTTAAAATTCAAAGTCCTTAATCTCCTCAAATTTTAATTTCTCAAAAATATTTTATGACCTTCTCTAGTAATTTTATAACTCCGAATACTTGAGGACTTCTACCCACCTTCGGTCACACTACTCCTCAAAACACGGTCACTAAAATCTTCTAACTAGTTGCTAACAAGTCTACCAACAGATATCTAGGGCGTATGGCATTTATAATTCCTCATATCTATAAACAACCAAATATTTAATAGTCAAGGAATATTATACTATAACTTAAGAATTTCTGATAAATCCTAGATAGCACGATCGTTCGTCACCTCGAAATAAAAAGGGATGAGAATCAATAGTACGAAAAGCAAGGAAGTATAATCGAGAGCAAATATGGAGTTTTTAAGGACGTAGAGAATTTTTTAGGAGAATTTTTAAGGCAGAGTGGGTTGAGATTTATAAAGTTTTAGTCATAGTCGCAGGCTCGTATCAATACAGTTACGTAACCGATACGATATGCTCTGACCTGCATGGCCACCAAAGGTGAGGCTCTTCTCACAGCTGCTTATGTTATTAATTTATCTTTTAGTGCTCCTTTGTAGGGTGATGTGCCTGACAAAGTATGGTACGATAAAGAGCCATTATACAATCACCTGCGAGTGTTTGGTTGTAAGGCCTTCGTGCATGTACCGAAGGACGAGAGTTCCAAACTTTAGCCGAAGACGAGGTGACGCGTCTTTGTCAGCTTCGGTCAGAATGAGTTTGGCTATGGACTCTACGATCCAGTGGAAAAAAAGCTCTACAGAAGCAGGGACATGGTATTCGTCGAGGATCAGACCATGACCAACACTCAGGATTCTGAGACACCGTCTGAGGCCGAGGAATTGCCTGAGTTAGAGTCATTTTGCTTCGAGTAGTTTTCAGAGGACATAGCAGAGGATCCAGTTATAGGGGAGCCAGTGCATGGAGTTGCTCCCAACCTTGATCATCAGCCTGCTGATGGTGGTCAGGGTATCCCTCAGGAGGACGAGCATACCGAAGAGACAGTTCCTGAAGGGGAGAAGACTGTTGGTATACAGCCAGCACCAGTGGATCCACTGAGAATGAGCGATAGAGATCGTCGACCATCTACGAGATACTCACTGGGTGAGTATGTGCTACTGACTGACGAAAGAGAGCCCAAAAGCTTTGCAGAGGCTATGGAAGACGAACACAGACAGAAGTGGATGCAGGCTATGCAGGAGAAGATGAGTTCCTTACACTCTAATTCCACTTATGAGCTGGGACGGTTGTCAAAGGAAAAGAAGGCTTTGAAGAATCGATGGGTATTTAGAGTGAAGCAGACAGATGATGCTACTCGCTCTCGATACAAAGCGAGGCTAGTTGTTAAAGGCTACGGTCAGCGGAAAGGCATGGATTATGATGAGATCTTTTTGCCAGTCATCAAGCAGTCGTCTATTCGGGTGGTGCTAGCATTGGCAGCCAGTTTCGACTTAGAGGTCGAGCAGATGGACGTGAAGACGACATTCCTCCATGGTGATCTTGAGGAGGAGTTATACATGGAGCTGCCAGAGGGATTCTGTGAGAAGGGCAAGTCATATTTGGTCTGCCGGTTGAGGAAGAGCTTGTATGGTCTGAAGCAGGCTCCGAGACAGTGGTACAGGAAGTTCGAGTCATTTATGGGGGAGCATAGTTATGCACGGATGACGTCGAACCATTACGTATTTGTGAGGTATTTTGCCGAGGATAATTTCATCATTTTATTGCTCTATGTTGATGACATGCTATTAGTGGATCGAAATGCCACTAGGATAGCGGAGTTGAAGCACCAACTGGGCGCGACCTTCTCTGTGAAGGATTTTAGTGCTGCAAAGACTATTCTTATGATGAAGATCAGCCGAGAGAGAGAGTCCAAGCTGCTACAATTGTCCCAAAAGAAGTACATTCAACGGGTACTTCATCGTTTCGGGATGGACGGATCAAAAAAGTGAGTTGCCCCTTTGCGGCTCACTTTAAGTTCACTGAGGAGCAGTGTCCATCTACCGAGGATGAAAAATATATAAGATATGGAGCGGGTTCCATATGCCTCAGCTATGGGAAGCCTTATGTATGCTATGGTGTGTACGAGGCCAGACATCGCTCATGTAGTTGGCATAGTTAGCAGGTACATTTCAAATCCTGGAGTGCGGTTAAGTAGATTCTACGATACCTTCAGGGCACTGCTAATTGGAGACTTTCTTTCGGTGGTGATGAGCCGAAGCTGGTTGGGTATACCGACGCTGATATGGCTGGAGATGTAGACATGAGGCGATCGACTTCGGGCTATGTAATGATGTATGCTGGAGGAGCGGTATCGTGGCAGTCGCGGTTGCAGAAGTGTTGTCTTGTTGACGACAGAGACAGAGTACATTACGACGACGGAGGCTTGCAAGGAGTTGTTGTGGATGAAAAAGCTGTTGCAGGAAATGGGACTGAAGCAAGAGCAATATACTTTGCTTTGCGACAATCAGAGTGTTATTCACTTTGTGAAGAATCAGACCTTTCATAGCCTGTCCAAGCACATCGAGACTCGGTATCATTGGATACGAGATATGGTTGAGAAGAAGGACGCGAAGCTTGAGAAGGTTCATACTGATGACAATGGAGCGGATATGCTCATGAAGGTTCTACCAAGAGGGAAGTTTTAGTACTGCAGGCGGATCGTCGGGATGACGAGTTCCTCCATCTAGTTGTGAAGGGAAAAATGTTGGAGTGGGTGGGGTTCCCAACCTATGTGGAGAATACCCCGGAGAGCGACGAGCGTCATTCGTGTGTCGGAGAAGCTCGGAGAGTGCATGGATCCTATTTTAGAACATATATGGTAAGAAAATATATGATTGGATTTCCATATTTACTTTGATCATATATTTATGATTGGACCGTTCATATAGTAGCTTTCCATATAATTGGGCTTTCAATTATGGCAAGCCAATTATGATTGGATTTCCATTAAATATATGATTGATGCATATTGGAAGTTTCCATATATATTGGTCCTCCATGTATAGATTACCAAGGACTTATAAAAGGGTGATGCATGCTAGTTGAAAACTCATCTCAAAATAAGTGTACTTTACAATCTTTGTGAGAGAGAGAGGATTAAGTTGTGAAGGAGAGATTGCTTCGAATAATTTTTCGGCATCTCTTATTCTTTGGAGTCCGCAATCAAAAAATTTCTTCTTTCAAGTGAGTTGTGGTGATCCGTGTTGGAACGGGAGGAGCTTGTAGAGGGTGTATTTTCTTTATTCCATTAGTGGATTTTTGTCAGGATTGGACTCCGATCGTCCCGTGGTTTTTCCCGCAAAGATTTTTCACGTCAAAAATCTTTGTGTCGGCGACTGTGTTGGACGTTTTTGGTTTGTGTGCTTTTGTTCGGTTCTCTCGCAGGACTTTCTGGTTTGGGGGAACGGTTTTTGCGCTTCGTTCCCAACAAATCTGCTGTCTTTGGATGAATTCCCAACAAATCTCTGCTGTCTTTGGATGAAGATTTGCTGGTAGTTTTCTGAGGCTTGGGTGTTTTGAAATATGCAGTTGCTAGCTTTGTTATCAATTGCAGAGAGTTCTTGTTTTTTAGAAATATGAAGTTGGTACCCTTTTGTAGTGAGTTCCAGTTTTGTTCAATTTGGAGGTTTTTTTGTAGGATTTTATGAAGTGGTTGGCTTGAAGCTGTCTCTAACCATTTTCATGGCTTTGTTAGTTTGGAGAGTAACCCACTTCATAGTCAATAATTATAGAGATGCCTGACCATCAACTTCTCATACCGTGTCGATTTTGAAGACAAGTTACGAAATAATTCTTATGATAATGCTCATCTGCAGTCCTTCCTTACCATTGCTTTGGGAATAATATTTTGATAATATTTTTATTCATTAATCGCTATTTAACGAAATACCGGAGGCATTCTCCACCGTGTTCTAAAAATAACCAGTAAATTTATACAACCATCAGCTTTCTTTTGGTGAAATTATGAAATTGCATTTAGGATTCCAACCATAGTGATCTTGCTTGTAATTTTAGATGCAAACTCAATTAGCTACAATTGGACTCAACAAATTCTCTGACCATTAATTTCTCTGATTGTTGATCAAGAAATTGTCCCACAAAGTGACATGTCAAACTTGGACTTCGTAGAGTATGTTAACAGAACTTCGCCATAGGATAAAAAGGAAATGAAGTCACGAGTGAGGTGGTTGGTTCACTGGTACATATTTTAAAAGTTAAAAAAAATTTGTCACGTACCAAATCCTGATAAATATAGAGAATCTGATGAATGTGGTACAACGGCTTTTGACAATTATTTCATTAGATACATAGTTCAAATCATTAAACCTGTTTTGTACAGCCCATATATATATATATGGGAAAATTTATGAAATGCCCAAAAATTTAAAAAGTTTTATGAAAAACCCACCCCAAAATAAACTTTCATCGCGTGCCCAGCATTAACTTAAAAATTAAAAAAAGGGCACGGCATGACCCTTTTGCCCTTCTAATTTATTAAGAATATCAACAAACCCAGCAAGTTTTATGAAAAATGGTTCGATTCCAGACTCTTCAAAAAAGTGTCTCTATCGCTCCCTCCTCTTCCATACTCTGTTCTGTTGCGATTTTAGGTCATCTCCTCCAAAAATCTTAGAAATTTCTTACAAGAAATCGCCAGCGAATCTCCATCACAATGTCGCAATCATCAGCAATGGAAGTAGACCAAGTTAGAGAAGAAGGAGAAGAAGTAGTTGGAAAACAACAGAAAGGAGGGAAGAAAGTTAAGAGGGTTGCTCGTAGACGAACCGCTCAAAAAGAAAAAGAAGTGCAAGAACCAGTAGAAGAACAAGAACACGGAGAACAACAAGAACAAGATCAAGAACAACAAGAAGCAGTAGCAGGGGGAGAAGAAGAAGATGAAGAAGAAGGGAAGAAAAAAGGTAAAACTTTGAGTCTTGTTCATTCTCCGTTTATATTGACGCGGCAAATGAAAATGATCATTCTCCGTCTATAAAATACACGGAGGATGCCCTTTCTGTGTCATTTGAACTAGAAATGGTCATTCTCCGTCTATTTTGAGACGGAGAATGGCATTCTCCGTGTTTAAACACACGGAGAATGTTCATTTCTGTGTTTTTGACCTAAAGAACGAGCATTCTCCGCCTAATATGAGACGGAGAATGACATTCTCCGTCTGTAAAATAGACGGAGAATGAACTTTCTTCTTGCATTAACCTAGAGAAATGAACATTATCCGTCTCACTGACACGGAGAATGCCATTCTCCGTCTATTTTATAACGGAGAATGACGTTCTCTGTCTATTTTGACGCGGAGAATGGCATTCTCCTTGTAATTTGACCTAGAAAATGAGCATTCTCCGTCTTACTGACGCGGAGAATGCCATTCTCCGGGTCAAAAGAGACGGAGAATGCCATTCCCCGTGTTAAAACAAAACGGAGAATGACATTCTCCGCCTAATATGAGACGGAGAATGGCATTCTCCGCCTTACTTAGACGGAGAATGCTCATTCTCCGGGACAAAATAAAGGGAGAATGTCATTCTCCTTGTATTTTGACCTAGAGAATGAGCATTCTCCGTCTTACTGACGCGGAGAATGAGCATTCTCCGTCTTGCTAACGCGGAGAATGGCATTCTCCGTATTAAAACACGCGGAGAATGGCATTCTCCTTGTAATTTGACCTAGAGAATGAGCATTCTCCGTCTTACTGACGCGGAGAATGGCATTCTCCGGGTCAAAAGAGACGGAGAATGCCATTCCCCGTGTTAAAACAAACGGAGAATGACATTCTCCGTCTATTTTGAGACGGAGAATGGCATTCTCCGTCTATTTTGAAACGGATAATGGCATTCTCCCTTTATTTTGATCTAAAGAATGACATTCTCCGCCTAATATGAGACGGAGAATGGCATTCTCCGCCTTACTTAGACGGAGAATGCTCATTCTCCGGGGCAAAATAAAGGGAGAATGTCATTCTCCTTGTATTTTGACCTAGAGAATGAGCATTCTCCGTCTTACTGACGCGGAGAATGAGCATTCTCCGTCTTGCTAACGCGGAGAATGGCATTCTCCGTATTAAAACACGCGGAGAATGGCATTCTCCTTGTAATTTGACCTAGAGAATGAGCATTCTCCGTCTTACTGACGCGGAGAATGGCATTCTCCGGGTCAAAAGAGACGGAGAATGCCATTCCCCGTGTTAAAACAAAACGGAGAATGACATTCTCCGTCTATTTTGAGACGGAGAATGGCATTCTCCGTCTATTTTAAAACGGAGAATGGCATTCTCCCTTTATTTTGATCTAAAGAATGAGCATTCTCCGCCTAATATGAGACGGAGAATGGCATTCTCCGCCTTACTTAGACGGAGAATGCTCATTCTCCGGGACAAAATAAAGGGAGAATGTCATTCTCCTTGTATTTTGACCTAGAGAATGAGCATTCTCCGTCTTACTGAAGCGGAGAATGAGCATTCTCCGTTTTAAAACACGCGAAGAATGCCATTCCCCGTGTTAATACAAAACGGAGAATGCCATTCTCCGTGTCAAAATAGACGGAGAATGATATTCTCCGTCTATTTTGACACGGAGAATGGCATTCTCAGTCTAATATTAGACGGAGAATGGCTTTCTCTTTATTATAATAAAGAAGAATGTTGACGTAAACCTAATTGTTGTTGTTTTTAGGGGAAAAAACTGTCAGGAACAGAGACGAAAGACTTTTTTGTGCAACATTCACCCCAGTACTCTCTCTCATGGATGAGGTGAAGGAAAAGTTTCGCCATTTGCCTGAAGCAGTTGTCGAAAGCTTGAAGAATGTAGGATTCTACGACTTCGTAGATGTATTCTACAGAAATAAGGTGAAAAAATCAGAACTGTCTAAAGTCACCCAAGGTCTGGAGAAGTTGATGGGGACTTATTTGGAAGAAGATGGAATTGGATATTTCCAATTGAGCAGCAGTGTCAAAGTAGCACCAACTGCTGATGAGATGGCAACCATTTTCGGTCTGCCAATGAATGATGACACTGAAGTTGATGATAAGTATTTGAAGATCATCACTGAGAAGCAGAAGACCCCCCCACCAGCAGACTCATTCAGCATGTGTACAAAACACTTCACAAGATTGCTGAAAAATTCCAAGGGCAAAGGTGCTGAAGTCTCAAACGCTGAAGTTAGGAAAAGGATATTAGAGCTGCTGGGGGGCAAAAATGCAAGTCCCGATGAGGTGGCCAAGTTAATAGTATTCAACTTGTGCCAAACAGCATTCTTCACCAGAATGGGGGGGTCGAACTTGCCATACAAGTTCTTCGCTCTGGTGGAGAGCACAGATGTTATAAAAAGCATCTGTTGGCCTCGGATTATACTGGGGTACGTTATGGACAGCATAAAGAGGGCTGTCACAAAATCTGAAGATGGTGATGTTGATATATCGTACAAGAAGATTGAAGGTTGTACGATATACTTCTTGTATTGGTTTGCAGAGCACAGTCGACTGGTAGAAAGGAAGTGCAAACCAACAGTCGCATCTCCGAGATTCTGCACATGGGATGGGAATAAAATCTCAATATTCCTAAAAAATGAATATCAAGGTGCTAAAATGGATTCAGATTTGATATTCAAGGATATTGTTGCATTGAATGTTGATGAACTTGAAGAAGTCCCAGCAGAGCAGCAATATGTAGAAGGTGGAGACAATTTTGTTGATGAAGAAGAAGCTCAAGCTGAAGCTCAAGCACCAGCACCCTCTACAGCTGACAATGTAGATATGTTGCGTGTCTTGCAGGAGAAATCTCAGCTTATCGCTGAGAATGAGCAACTCCAGGAAAGAGCCCAGCAACTAGCGGCAGATGTAGCCCAACAACGTGCTGTGGGGCTCGTTGCTGATGGCTTTGAGAAGGAGTTAGACTCTTTAAGGAACGAGAAATCGCTCCTTATTGATGATAACAAGAAACTCCTTAAGCGAGTTGAGGAACTGGAGGCACAGGGGTCGGAACTAGACTCCCTGAGAAAGCAAAAGTCTGAGCTTACTGCTGATAATGAGAAGCTTCGTCAACATGTTGAGGAGCTACTTCTAAAAGGTAAGATTTTATATTTTTTGTCTATTTTAATCTGTAATTACATGTATCTAACAAGGAGAATGAGCATTCTCCGTCTTACTGACGCGGAGAATGGCATTCTCCGGGTCAAAAGAGACGGAGAATGCCATTCTCCGTGTTAAAACAAAACGGAGAATGACATTCTCCGTCTATTTTGAGACGGAGAATGGCATTCTTCGTCTATTTTAAAACGGAGAATGGCATTCTCCCCTTTATTTTGATCTAAAGAATGAGCATTCTCCGCCTAATATGAGACGGAGAATGGCATTCTCCGCCTTACTTAGACGGAGAATGCTCATTCTCCGGGACAAAATAAAGGGAGAATGTCATTCTCCTTGTATTTTGACCTAGAGAATGAGCATTCTCCGTCTTTCTAAAGCGGAGAATGGCATTCTCCGTTTTAAAACACGCGGAGAATGCCATTCCCCGTGTTAATACAAAACGGAGAATGACATTTTCTGTATTTTGACATAGAAATGATCATTCTCCGTATGTTTTGACACGGAGAATGACATTCTCCGTCTAATATTAGACGGAGAATGTCATTCTCCGTCTAAATTGACACGGAGAATGTCATTCTCCGTCTATTTGGAAATGGAGAATGACATTCTCCGTCTATTTTGACACGGAGAATGTCATTCTCCGTCTATTTTGAAACGGAGAATGTCATTCTCCGTCTAAATTGACACGGAGAATGACATTGTTTTTAAAAAGAAGATTATATAATATTGACATCATACCTCTTGTTCTTGTTTGTTTTTATATCAGTGAAAATGACAGAGGATCTGAAAAAAAAGAATGAAAAGCTAACTAATGATAATAACAGACTTCTAGAGGAAGTTGCCTCGTTGAATGACGAAGTCAAGAATAAGAACGATACAATCGTTAACCTTGAAGCAATGGCTAGAGCATTGGAAAGAGGGGATACTCAAGCAGTTCCCCAGAAGCATTACACAAGATCAAATGTACCTGCTGCAGATGAGGATGATTTTGCTACATTGCAAAAGAAGAAAACATCCGATGCTACAACAAGTAAGAAGGCAGGTCCTGGTCGGAAAAGAAAAGCTGCTACTAGTCCCAGTAAGAATGTAGCTCCTGCTGGGAAAAAAAAGCTCCTTCCAGCCCCAAGAAGGTCGACAATAAAAAGGAGATGTCAGCTCCTGAAGAACTTGAGGAAGAATCTCCTCAAACAGCAAAGCTTGTTAGAGATGGGAAAATGCTGATGCAATGTCCGAAGCTCAGACTTTGGAACGTTGCAGACGATGAGCTGAAGCAAGTATACAGGAGCATCGTATACACAAGAAGGATGTCTCCAACGTAAGTATTCTAAACTTGAACCAATTTCTGTTTAGAATACTTATGTATATATGTACTTTCCAAGTGCAATGATCATTCTCTATTGGAGTTATTTTTTATGCAATTTTATCATTAGCCTATATTATTATCATAATCGAAACTAAATTTATGTGCAGTGATTATGTATATATGTACTTTCCAAGTGCTCCAGAAGAGTGTAAAATAAGAAGAAGAAATAATGATGTCAGCATGTTGTTAAGTGCTAAAGATTTTCAAGACATTATAAATGAGGCGGATATAGAAGCCGGTGTTATGAACTACCTAATAAAGCTTATGAACGACGTTCAAGCCGAATTAAGGCAGAACATTCAGTCAAGCTCGCAGGGTGCACAATGTAAATGGTTTGCAATCATGATGCCCCATTCATTGGTAAGAATCGAAACTGAAAAATAAATATTAATGTGTACAGCTACTAATAGTGTTGTAAAAAACTAACTCATGTTATTATTTTATTTTTTTTTCTTCTGGAAAACAGGGTACTGCCAAGATTATCGATAAAGAAAATCCAACAGAAGGAGCAGTGTACAATTTCAAAGTTGATATAGAAGATTTTATAATGGAGCTGGAAGATGACATTGAATGGCTATTCGTGCCACTCTTCCGCGAGGAGAATAAACACTATACGCTGCTGGCATTCAACTTCAGCTCCTATGTTTGGACGCACTACAACTCATTGCGGAAAAACACGGGCGCTAAGGGAATCGAGGATGCAGTATACATGAAGAATAAAATTGAGCCAATTATAATAAAGAAGATTGCATTGATGAGTAATAAAAGCCCAGCAATCTTGGAATATGAAACAACAGAGCTCAAGGTTTGCAAAGAATGTCCACAGCAACTAACACCCAGCTGCCTTCTGTATGTTTCATATTATATTGAAAAGTTGTCGAGATATCCATTTGATTTACGGAAGAAAACAAACAAACAAGTTCACAATACTATTGTAAAGAGAAGGCTAGATTTGGCTAAGGCTTTGCTTATGAGTAAATGTGCAATTCCTTTTGTAAAATGACAATGTAAATTGGCTAACAAATTCAATGTATATATTCTGTTTGTCAGGTTTCTTTTGTAATGTATTTGTTTTCCTTTGTATTGAAATTCAATTTTACGACTAATTTACATTGTTCTATATATGTAAATCTGTTTTGTTAAAGTTCTGTTGTTTGATTCAAACCTATAATGTCATTATCTGTGTTAATACAAACCTATAATGTGTGCATTTGGAACTTAGAATGGCCATTCTCCGTTTCGTATGAGACGGAGAATGGCATTCTCCGGGTCAATAGAGACGGAGAATGCCATTCTCTTTATATTTTGACCTAGAGAATGAGCATTCTCCGTCTTACTGACGCGGAGAATGGCATTCTCCGTTTTAAAACACGCGGAGAATGGTTATTCTTTGTATTTTTGACCTAGAAAGGAACATTGTCCGTCTTAGGGACGCGGAGAATGCCATTCTCCGTGTCCAAATAGACGGAGAATGTCATTATCCGGGTCAAAAGAGACGGAGAATGCCATTCTCCTTGTATTTTGACCTAGAGAATGAGCATTCTCCGTCTTACTGACGCGGAGAATAGCATTCTCCGTTTTAAAACACGCGGAGAATGATTATTCTCCTTGTATTTTTGACCTAGTAAGGAACATTGTCCGTCTTAGTGACGCGGAGAATGGCCATTCTCCGTTTCGTATGAGACGGAGAATGTCATTCTCCGGGTCAAAAGAGAAGGAGAATGCCATTCTCCTTGTATTTTGACCTAGAGAATGAGCATTCTCCGTCTTACTGATGCGGATACAACGCAATGGGCGAATGGACACATACAACAAGTGATCGCATAGGAAGTGGCCCGTGCCTATAAATAGGCCCTGGAGGAGAGAGAAATTTCATTATTCCCTTCTCTTTCAGTTTTTCAGAAAACTCTTCGTCTTTTTTCTTTAATAACCATGTCTCCAAAGGTCGCCAAGAGATCCGCGAAGGGCAAGGGGGCTGCGCCGAGTGACTCTCCTCCTGCGGCAGTGTCCTCGGCAGTGGTGAAGGAGGAGATGCTGCCTTCTCTCATCAAACAAGGGTCACCGTTCGTTAAGGAGGAGGTGATACAAAAAATTGAAGTAAAAGAAGAATTGTCGATGATCGGGAAAGGAATTACTCCCAAGATTGAAGCTGCTGTGAAAGAGGAGCCCAAGTCTGAGGGTAGTAGCACTGGAAGTTCTGACCATCCAGCCCCGGCCGACGACCTTGATCAATTACATCCTACATATGCGAAATGGTTGAGGGAATGGTATATCCCTCGACACAGATAGGGTCCGCGGGTTTTCATAAATTTCCGTATTTTGTATTGGTATTTCTATCTGTCTTCAGGTTTATGTTTCACTCCTTTTGGATATCAAATGTAATCCTCTACTTCTTGCCCTGATGAAGATATGAAGAACCTTTTGTTTTGCTCATGAGATGTAGTCCTGTGAATGTAACTGAAGCGGAATGTCATTCTCCGTGTCAAAATAGACGGATAATTCCATTCTCCGTCTTAAAATACACGGAGAATTACATTATCTTTGTATTTTGACTTATAAATAACCATTCTCCGTGTATATAAAACGGAGAATGGCATTCTCCGTCTTACTGACGCGGAGAATGGCATTCTCCGTTTTAAAACACGCGGAGAATGGTTATTCTTTGTATTTTTGACCTAGAAAGGAATATTGTCCGTCTTAGGGACGCGGAGAATGCCATTCTCCGTGTCCAAATAGACGGAGAATGTCATTATCCGGGTCAATAGAGACGGAGAATGCCATTCTCTTTGTATTTTGACCTAGAGAATGAGCATTCTCCATCTTACTGACGCGGAGAATGGCATTCTCCGTTTTAAAACACGCGGAGAATGATTATTCTTTGTATTTTTGACCTAGAAAGGAACATTGTCCGTCTTAGGGACGCGGAGAATGCAATTCTCCGTTTCGTATGAGACGGAGAATGTCATTCTCCGGGTCAAAAAAGACGGAGAATGCCATTCTCTTTGTATTTTGAACTAGAGAATGAGCATTCTCCGTCTTACTGACGCGGAGAATGGCATTCTCCGTTTTAAAACACGCGGATAATGGTTATTCTTTGTATTTTTGACCTAGAAAGGAACATTGTCCGTCTTAGGGACGCGGAGAATGCCATTCTCCGTGTCCAAATAGACGGAGAATGTCATTCTCCGGGTCAAAAGAGACGGAGAATGCCATTCTGCTTGTATTTTGACCTAGAGAATGAGCATTCTCCGTCTTACTGACGCGGAGAATGGCATTCTCCGTTTTAAAACACGCGGAGAATGATTATTCTCCTATTTTTGACTTATAAATGGCCATTCTCCGTGTATCTAAAACGGAGAATGATTATTCTCCGTGTTAAAACACACGGAGAATGGTCATTCAATACATTATAAAGTCAGAGAGTATAAAGGAGAATAAGTTCTTATGCTGATATGCAGAATTCAAACTATTACCATTGATATCAAAAAATGTAAGATATGTATTCAAAAAATAATTTCCAGTTATATAAAAGAAGGAATATATTTGTATGTATTAACGAGGGGGCGCTGCCCCCTCGACCACCGTAGCAGCACGTGGAGGCAGAGGACAAGTGCTGCGATTGTGATTGCATAATTCAAAATAATTCTGGCACCTTATCTTTCTCTTCTCTTTTCCCTTGTTCTCATATTTGCTCTTGTAACGGTCCACTTTTGGTCGTCCAGGACCACGTTTCGGAACAGGGGGTAGAACAACATCAGTGGGATTATTTTCAAACTGTTTTTCGCAATCTGGAACAGGACGAATAGCACATGAATATAACTTCCGGTAATAATCTGATGTCCAATACTGCTCCACAAAGTCGTAAACAGATTATCTGAACCAACTCTGATGCATTGTATTGCATGGCTGCATGGGAATCCATATACCTTCCATCTACGACAACTACAATGACAATCAAGAAGATTCACCATGTGGGAGGAAGTATCTGCGATCACCTCAAATTCGAAATCACCGGACCGATATACCCTATAACACATGCCATCATCTGTAAGCTGCTTCAGCATATCCTCAGCGTATGGAGTCAATTTGCTATTCAAACCAATTGCATCCTTGTGGCGATCCGAAATCATCTTCATCATCTTCACACGGATGACATTTACAATTACTGAAATAGGCAATTTCTTCTCAGCCTTTATCCATGCATTGAATGACTCTGCACAACTAGAAGCAACCTCACCGTATCTACATCCCGGGAAGAATGCGTTTGACCAGTGTTCAGGTTTTTGTTTATTCATCCAATTCATAACATGACCACAATTCAGATCATAAATCTTCTTGATTGCTTGTCTATACCCACCTTTATACAGAAAAACAAATAAGTAATAAAGAATTAGGTCAATTCACAAAATTATGAAAAAATAAGTGCATTCTCATAAGGATAATAGTCATTCTCCGTTCAAAAGCTAACGGAGAATGATATTCTCCGTTCTATGCAAGACGGAGAATACCATTCTCCGTTCAAAAGCTAACGGAGAATGCTATTCTCCGTTCTATGTTGGACGGAGAATGGTCATTCTCCGTGTGATTGAAACGGAGAATGACTATTCTCCGTCTTACTGACACGGAGAATGGTCATTCTCCTTGTTAAATTAATGGTAAATGCATTAAAAATGTGCATATATCTGTCTCATTAACACACCTGGAGTTAGAGCATATACTGCTTGCCTCCAAGCTTCAAGTACATGCGGATACAATCTTTCATTTCCTTTCTCTTTTATCGGTATGTTATTCTTCATGTGATAATAGCAATAGCTATGGTAATCATTAGGAAACACTTTAGGGACTTCAGAAACTAGACCAGTGCCTTGATCCGAAAGAAAAACAATACGCCTACTACATCCAACAACATTCTTTAGATTTCTAAGGAACCATTCCCAATTATCGCCATCTTCGCCTGAGACTATACCGTATGCAATAGGGTAGAACTGTTGGTTACCATTCTTCGCTGTAGCAGACATCAAACATCCTCTAAACCTACCTGTAAGGAAAGTAGCATCCAAATATAGCATTGGACGACAATATTGAAAGCCTTCTACGCAAGCCCCATATGAAAGAAAAAGCCGCTCAAACCTCATTGATGAATCATCTTTCTGAAAGTCGATAACGGAACCATTATTGGTTTCCTTTACCTTGTTGACATACCAACACAAGTCACTGTAAGATCTAACATCATCTCCGTACATTTCCTGGTGCACCAGCCTAATGCCATGGTATGCCTGCCCGTAGGTAACAGATAAGCCGTAGTCGACCTTGAAATCATCGACAACAGATTTTGCTGACTTTTTAGGATGCATCCGAACAATGTCACTAACCAAACTTTTCACAAACTTTGCTGGAACAACCTGATTACCTTTATCCATATAGCCAGCTCCACAATTATGTTCTCCCACATACCTCTTCACCTCAAAAATTTGATTATCTTTCGAAATAGATATAGCATGGAAGCTCCACAAACAAGCATGTGTCTTGTAATTCTTGCAGCAAACAGTATACCTCCCCGGCTCAGATTTCAAAATGTGAAATGGATGACGAGATTCAAAACATACCTTTCTAACAGCATTCCTAACTTCTTCAACATCATTTAGAAAAATCTGACCAACACCAGTAATTGATCCAGGCCACATATCCGATTTCCTCTTCTTCACTGTCTCAGTTGAGCCCTCATAAAATTGTACTACTCGTTTGTCCTTTACAGTAGGAGAAGATCTACTCAAAGAACTAGAGGAGGAAGACGAAGGTCCCATGTGAAAGCTTTGACAAGGAAAAGATGTTGATGAAGAACATTGAGAGTATATTTGCTCCACAAATAGATCAAAACTCACATCATGAGTACCGTTAAAACCACCAACCAATGAGCGAAGCCAAAAATCACTTTCAACATACAGTTCAGTCCCATCAGAGTGCAAAAACCTGAAACGGAAGGAAAGTGGATCCAAAGAAGTCCATCGATCGCACACTTTATTCTTTAAAAAATCCACGGTACTTTCATGTGTGACACGGCAGGAAACTATGTCTCCCTTGAAACAAATGTTAACTAAACAACTTGATTCCATATCTTCCCCCCTGATAACATAAAAATATAAGAGGCCACAAATAGAACAATAAAATTCTCATCTAATAATGATTATTCTCCGTCTAAAAATAACGGAGAATAAATATCATCAGTTGGAACTAACTTATAATGATCATTCTCCGTCTAAAGTAAAACGGAGAATGTCATTCTCCGTCCTAATTAAGACGGAGAATGTCATTCTCCGTCCTAACTAAGACGGATAATGTCATTCTCCGTTCAAATTAAAACGGAGAATGTCATTCTCCGTCCTAATTAAGACGGAGAATGGCATTCTCCGTCCTAAAAACAAAACGGTTAATGATCTTTATAAGAAGTAATTGTCATTCTCCTTTAAAATATAACGGAGAATGCTATTCGCATAAAATAACAAGATTAAATATCTCACTAATATTTTCTAAGTTAATAATCTTCATAACAAAATCAAATTCAGCATAAATTATGAGATATACGAAGCTGATGGATGAATTTCTACAGATCTGAACTCTCACCTTGTTTTAAGATCTATAAAAAGACGGAGAAGAAGATCTTCTATCCACAATTGACCTAATCGCCGGAAACCACGAAGATGATGTTGATGATGATGATGATCGATGATGATGAAGGATGATCGACGTTCGACTGACGAAAACCACAGTGAACTACGAACGATTCTGCGATCTCTAATAAAGATTATATCAATGGATTTCAAATTTCTCGTGAAGAAGAAGAAGAATACGAATTTCTCAATCCAAATCTGAGTTTGCGAATTCATAATTATATATAGATGTCCAAATTTACGCGAAGGGGTATTTTTGGAATTATGATAATGGCAAATTTTGTAAATACATAGCAACTAGAGAGAATCTTGAAATATTTAACGTGTAAAAACTTAATTCTGGACATTTCATAAAAATAATCCAGCGGGTGGGCATTTCATAAAAGCCCACCCCGAAATTGGGCTTCTCAGCAATTTTCAGTATATATATATATATATATATATATATATATATATATATATATATATATATATGTTATCACGAAGTGACACAATTATGAGTAACTATGAAGCAAATGAGGGATTTGATTTACATGCGGTACACCACTTGCACTGATATTGTTTTTCCAAATTTCTTCACGTTCAGGTCGAGTCTCCTTTATCGTCTTCAAATTTTCGAACTTCTGCAACACACTGATAGTGTTCGTCGTACTCCGAAATATTTTTTATATAGGCTGACAATATTTCCACCCAACTATATCAATTGAAATATGTGAGAGAATTTTTGCAAACGAAAATGTCTACCATGCATGAAATTTTATGACGTAATTCTACGTTGTTAATTGAATGATTGGCCTTTGGGACATGCTGTCCTTTTATTACTTTCTTTCTCTTTCTTTACAACCAAACACAAATTTAAATTCATAGAAATAAATATCCAATATGGGTCATCTTTTATTTTTGATCTTTGCCTTTATATTATTTTAAAACTAAGGATGTGGGCAATCACGTTTGTTTTGCGGAAAAGAAGTATCTTTCAATCAGATAATTAAGATTGGGATTCCCAAACATTTCAAATATGGCACGTTTCCAAATATGACACTCTTTGTATGATAATATCTAGTATCAAGATTTGATGTAGCTAACGCCACCCACCACATTTCTTTAACAAAGCAGTTTATATGTAGTCACTAACCTAAGAGCATATATGTTTGGCAATATGAACTATTTGAAAGTTATAAACTTATTACCGAACTCGAACGGCTCTTGTGGTTACCGAAGAGAGGTATAAGACTCCGATTGGGTGGCAAAAGATCAGTGGATTGAGTCACGGGGGCATATTATTCCTTCCATTTATTTGGTGGGAGTTGGGGATAGTGGGTCCAACATGCATGAAATATAGCTTGTACTAAGTTCCGTGCGTATCGCTGGGCATCTAAAAAAAAGTTATAAACTTTTTTTTTTGAATTTTTGTAGACTTAGCGGAGTTGGGTTCATTCTAAAAGTTATTTGTTTGCTTGAAACTAAATAAGTACAATGAAAAATATTGAGTATCATCTTTCAAAATAATTGAGAGAATGAAAAATATAATAATAAGACCAATTATCACTACAAGAAAAAAGGCTTTCCTTGACGGTGATTCTCCGTCAAGAAATGGGTATCTTGACGGTTGCGGATTCGTCAAGTAGGCCGGAGTCAAGAAAAGTCCCCCCTTTCTTGACGGTCGCTGGAATGGCTTTTCTTGACGGTCTTTGGTCGTCATATGAAGTAATTTTCTTGACTGTTTTTAGCCGTCAAGGTAGCAGTTTTTAGAAACCGTCAACGTAGGCAAAAAATTTTCTTGATTCCGGCCTAGATGACGGCCTTTAGCCGTCAAAAAAAGCATTTATTTTGACGGACAAAATCCGTCATGAAAAGCATGAATTCACGGCTATTATGCGGCATAATTTGAATTAACATTGACGTTTGACAACCGTCAAGAAAAGCTATCCAAAGTACCGTCAAGAGAAGCTTGCCAAAATTCCGTCAAGAATTATATAATATTAATCAAACACACATAATATCAATCCAGAAGATACACACATTAAATTACTATCAAACCCAAATTTCATATTAACAAACTGTATTGTTCATACAACAAAAATTTCCGATACACATCCCACCACATGTATTCTTCACTTGTCCACTCACAACATAATCCAACCATAAAGTACACATAACCCACATCTGTTGTTTCGATACCACTTAAACATCCAAACCACAAACATCCATGAATTGTCACCACAAAACATAATCTAACCCTATAAAATGAAACCAAAAAAAGTAGCAAACCAGAGCGGAGAACATCCCTCTCATATCCACAGCATTCTCCTATTCACAGCATGCATGCACCTTCATTTTTCAGCAAGTTTCTGAGAGAACAAGAACACAAATTATCAATACTTTTCGTACATGTTCTTATATAGATATTGAACTACAATATTACATAATTATCAATACAGTTTGACTTTATTGCTGCACACACAAGAACTCGAGACAATTTGAATCACTTAACAAGAATCTGAATTACGGCATATTATAACACAAACATGTATCCTGGAAATGTCATACTGAAACTATAACACAAACAAGTATCTTGAAAATTGAATCACTTGAGAAGAATCTGAATTAATTAGGCATACTATAACACAAGAACAGTTTGACTTTATGGCCATACTGAAACTATAAATCAAATATGAGTAACTGATACACAATTCTGATTTGATAAGATCATAAGAGAATACAGTGCACTCTACTTCATTTTCTGAAACCTTTTCCTTTCTAGTCTTGCATTATCATCCCTGGCATATAAACTTGTTCTATTTGTTGAAAATATGAGTAACTGTGAGCCTTTACTCCCGACTTATATGTATATTTTACATCTGCTTAAAAGTCTACGCCTTTACTTTATAGGTTTCTCATGCATATATCCTCCTACATTAGATAATAATCTTAAAATAATCCATCAGACCAAGTATTTGGCTGATTTTGTCAACATGTATATATGCTATGATACTTTGAAATGTATTTCACTGTTTTCACATGTTGAGTCATATTGTTGGATCATATACCAAGGAATCCACTACATATCAATACAACTTTCAAACTAATATCACTATCAAATCCAATATTCAATTATACTGGACACCAAGCTAACGCCTCTTAGACTTTTGGGTATTTTTGGATACCAAGTTAATGCATGTCTTACTAGAATATTTTTTTTCCTGGTATGACTGACTCATAAAGCATATAGGCCAAACTAATTGAGATAACGCAGAATATGGATCATGTATCTACACGATACAACTTCCATTTCATATTTCTGTGTGCATGAACATGTGTACCAAAATATATATGTGTGCATGCCCTTTTGCATGCACATGGTAACTCTCCAGAATTTGGCACAAGAACATGGCTATATGTGTAGTATGTGTATGTGTATCCGAGTAATATGACTACCAGGTTCTCATCCAGTAAGGTACTTTAAAGAATTATTAGAAAATATGAGGAGGAAGATGATCAAGCTATATTCCAACATATAAAGAGACATGCCAAAAAGAAAGAGATCTGACTGAATTTCAAGAAGCAGACAATTCAACATTAATGCCAATGGAACATGGCTATATGTGTAATGTGTGTATGTGTATCCGAGTAATATGAAATTTATGGATTTCACACGTGCATCATATTCAGTGAATTCTACTAGTATAAGAGAGAAACATTGTTATTTCTACAGACATCTCTATATACACATACTACGTAGCAATAAGAAATTTATATACATGTTGTCATCAAAAATTTGCTACAACTGAGAGAGAATTTCCTGTATCGCTTTAATCTGGATATAGAAACATTGACATGTCAGTTGCATAAACCACGATGGAAATACATCAAAAAGCACGTTGCAAAGCTATGTGGAACATGAAGCTAAAAACTTACAACAGGGATAGTAGCTGCCTCCATATAGAGGAGAAAAACTTACAGCAGGGATAAAGAAAAACATTAACACCTTGCAAAATCACCTTCATAGGGAGATAAAAACTTAACACCTTGCAAAAGCACCTTCATATGTTTGCACATTATTGTTAAATAAAAACTTACAGCGGGGATAAAAAAAAACATAGTAGATTCTTCATCCAAGAGAAGTTCATAAAAGGAAAGAGCCTGCAGATGGAAAAGAACTATCCAATCAAGCTCGCTGATATCCTCTCGAATCTGAATACAAAGCCTCATCTCCCTGCACATCATCACACAGAATATTAGACTATGGGTTTGGTACATGGGAGCCATATTGTCATGAAGTTCCTGAGTCTACCAATGAAGGAAAAGGTCTTCCCCGCTGAGCCGTGTCTATAATCATGTATAGTAGGACCTGGCATCAAAATGTGACTGGTAAAAACTGAAGGTCATCTAATAAGTGAATTGTGTTAATAGATATATATTACTGCTGTTGAGTATTGTTGGCTTATAGTAAACTAGAAGACAATACAATAGCAACAAATCCTTCATCTAAATTTATGGGGTTGGATCTTGACTTATAGTTAACTCAGTAAGTGACTGGCAAGAATTGAACATATCTCGTACATGACTTACAGTACGATTCTATGAAGTGTTTATTCTTCATCCAATTAAAAGTACATACTTAAAAGGTACAACAGTAAGGAGTTAAATTTTAAGCTAATATTCCAACATTGCTCAAACAACAGTTTATCTATACCAATACGTAAAAGTCCAAACTCAGCAATTTTTGAATATAGGACAGCTCACACAGCTGGCCCTTTAAACAACAATTTTTTTGTATTATATTATGTAAACAGTAAATTTAGATAGCAATTTGGGAATTGAAAGCTTTTCACGCATCTCCACTTGACGCTGAATGCTACAAAAAATGGATTCTACAAAATGTAAAAAATATGGTTGTTTGGTGCAAAGGTGTCCTATAATGCTATTCCTTCATCGATGATTCATAGATAGCATTGTAAAAAATATGGTTTTTGGGAGTGAAGGTCCAAACCATGTAGGTATGTCCCGCTCCATTCTTGGGATCAGAGAATTCATCCATTCCTTTGTCAATATTTTACTTAAGATATTATTTTAATTACTTGGAGCAAACCTTATACCTTCTCTCCATTTAGACTAATATTTATTTTAATAGATTCTTTGAAACTGCTCTGCGTTTGCAGTAGCTTAAATAATACGATCAGTAAGGTAGGTTTTCCTACCAAATCATACGATCAATAAGACAAAATACATGATTCCTTTATGAAAATTTTGCATTTTCCTGGCAATCATTTCCAGATTAGAACACTAAGCTGTGTTTGATTGGGTTTTTTTTCCATAGAAAATATTTCCATCACAAATTTTCCACCAATTGTAGTGTTTGATAACTTATATTTTCCATGGAATTATTTTCCAAAAAACTATCATTTTTTATATTTTCTTCTAAAATGGTGGAAAATGAAACTTGTCCAACCCATAGGAAAATATCATCATGGAAAATAACTATTTTCCCTAGAAAATAATGACAATCAAACACCCAAATTAAGTTTTCCATGAAAATTTTTTAAAATTCCATGGAATTTTTTCCTAGGAAAATAATTCCATGGAATTAAATTTTTTTCCACATATTTTCCACCTTGCTTTCAAACACACCCTAAGAATCTCTTACCGATTCCACTTGAAAAATGTGAACTCAAAATTTCTTCATAAACAACAAGGGATGTGTCCGACACGACATGGCCCCTACATTTGGGCAAAAATGTACCTTGCGAAGAAATGTGGGAGCGTGGGCAGACGCTTGGGTGTTGAGGTCCGCTTCGAAGATGGTGCATGCAGAGTCCAATCAGTGCCATCTCTCTCTCTACAACAAAAATTGATGAACAATCTAAACTCAAAATTTCTTCATAAACAAAATAAATACAATACAAAGAAGATCAATAAAAAAATACTCACTGGGAGATGGATCAGAATCTGGGAGAAATGGCAAGAACAGCCGCAATGGAGGCGATCAGAATCTACTCCAAAAAATTTTAAAATTTATTCTAAATTGGTGCAATCCTGATTCAACTAAACCCTAAATTAAAAAAAAAATTAGGGCAAGTTGAAGAAACCAAAATATTGAGCATACCGTGATCCCAAACATAGAACTTGATATTTTTGTACTGCACCCCGCCTCGTTCTGGAGCGCGTCGATGAGCTGGCCGACGCCGAAGAGGCCGGCGGAGCCGGCGGTGGGAGAGGGCGGCGACGGAGGGCGGGGCCGGAGGTGGGTCCCGTCGATCGGGGGCAGAGAGAGTGATTTTGGGGACCGGGGGTCGAGGACGTCAGCCTCCTCGACGGAGATCTGGTGGTCCGATGTCGGCGGGAGGATGGAGGCGAGGACCTCGAGGACGAGCATAGTGTGGTCAGGGGGGATCCGGAGGGACTTCGCTACGGCTTCGGCGGAGCGGAGGCCGGAGTCGGAGTTCCGACGGAGGGGGAGCCAGCCCCGGATGGGGACTAGGGTTAGGGCCCGTCGGAGAAGAGGAGCTTAGGGATCATGAGTTTTCTGTGCTCGAAAGGCCCCAGGGAAGGGAGGAGGAGAAAATTATGGTTAGGGTTAGGGTTTTCTTCTTCAGAAGAGTTTGGGAGAAAGAAGAGAAGAGTTTGTTTGAAATGAATCGAAAAGCTCTCGATCCCTACAAATAGTTTCCCTTATATGAAATCGTCAACCTACGTCTGCGATAAAAAAAATTTTCAAAAAATTACTAAAATGGCAGTTGAAATGTGCGCGGCAATTTTTCCGCACATACAATAGTTGACGGTTATTACCGAACCGTCACTAAATAAAATGATGTTTCTTGACGGATCTTCTAAAACCGTCAACTATTATGCTATAAGATTGCTAAAATAACATAAAACTTGGTTCTTGACGTAAGCCCAAATCCGCCAAGATAAGTTCTTTTGTTGTCGATTTTTAACGACTGTCAAGAAAAAAACCGTCAAAAAACACCTTTTTTTTTTTTTGTGTGTATAAATTGCTTGTCTAGGTAATGATGCAATGACCATCAATGACAATAGCTAGCAGTGGGGGCATGCATGGATCATGAGATCAGGATGGATTGAAATGAGAAGCTGGAGGGAGGACAATGTTGTTGGCGCATTGCTATAAGGATGCATGATAATTTTTTTTGGAGGTTTATGATTGTCAAATGAACGTCGTTGGCGTCAATGCTAGCTAATGATTGATGATCAATGATGATCAACAAAGCAACAAAGTATGATAAATAACTGTTTTTGATATATATATATATATATATATATATATATATATATATATATATATATATATATATATATATATATAACTGTTTATGATAAAAATATATATATATATATATATATATATATATATATATATATATATATATATATATATAACTGTTTATGATAAAAATATATATATATATATATGTTACACCAAGTGACACAATTGTTGAAATTATTCGACAATTAGGAGATCACACATGTAAAACTAATTGTGTTGGCTACCTAAATAATTAAGTCAAATTAAAGTGGTCTAATTAAAAATTGGCTTGAGGGTATAATTGTCATGAAAATAATATGTAGATACCAAAGATAAATCAAATTTGTTTTGGGGCCAAATTAGAAATATCAAAACATATATATAGTGATTAAGGGTCATAGCAAGTTGGAAGATCGAACCACATAAAGAAACGGCCGCTACAAGATCCATAAAATCAAACAATGAATTTAGGTACGCTTCCGTAATTAATATTTATGTTTTTCATCTCATGAATCAACGGACATAGTTTCCAACAACAATTATTAGTGACAATATACGAAGTTAATGAGTAATTTGTTTAGGAAAGCCTGTAAATCTAACACTATTCATCAGGTACATAACCTTGACAAGGGCCAGTGGCGCGGTGGCACACCGGTAAGACCGCTGGCACTCGGGGGTGAGGGCGCGGGTTCGAGTCCCCACTCCCACGGGGGCGGCTGGGTGGCGTTGTCCATGGCCTCTGGGCCAAGGCTGACTGGGTGGCGTTGTCCACGAGCCTTGGTTTTTAAAAAAAAGAAAGAAAAAAAAAACCTTGACAAGGCCAAACATAATGCACTCTTTAAGAGTTCTCAGCACTATTTATCAAGGAATTTTATTTTCATTTCAAGTGTAGGAAACCAAAGGCTAGTCGGTTACATAGACAATGAGACTATGGAGGAGACTTGGGGTGTGTTTGGTACGAGAAAAAAAAATGGAAGGAAAAAAAATGGAGAAGGAAAAAGGAGGAAAAAGAGAAATGAAGGATATATTTTTTCTGTTTGTTATAGGAGACAAAAAAAATGGAGAGATTAGTTTTTCCTCATAATCTAAGGAAATCAATTTGTCCAAATATGGAAGAAAAAGTAGATGCTTATCTTAATTTACAATTATATCATATATGAAATATATTATTTTAAAATAGTTCAATAAAGTCGAATGGTAATAAATATATTGTTAGTTGAGAATAATTGGTAAAGTCTATATTTTTATTTTTCTTTCTTTCACTTTTATTTCCATATCAAACAAAGGAATGTGTATCAATTTCATTTTTCTTCCATTTTACCAAACACAAAAGAAAGAAATAGTCTTCCCTTTTCATCATATGATGGAATGTACATCTCTTTGGTTTTTTTTCCTTCAAATCAACAACATAAACTTGGGCATGACAGGCATTATCGATCGCTCATAAACTTGATGAAGGTAACACATTGATGGACCGAAGCATATCTAGAAAAATTATCACTTCACCATGTAACATATTATTATTCTGTCTCCATTCCATCAATATTGACCAAACGTTTCACCTACCATTTGATAATAACATGCTTGACAAATCCCCTAATTTTCTTTAACTTCATTATCAAACGAAACCCAAATGACACAGCATATCTTGCAGTCATATTTTCTCGGTAGTATCTTTTCTGTCAAGGAATGGACCTAAAATTATAAATGCTTAGTGTGTTTGATTGAAAAAAAAAATTTCATGTAAAATATTTCTATCACAAAATTTTCATCTATTGTAGTGTTTGATAGCGTATATTTTTTCATAAAATTATTTTCCAAAAATCTATAATTTTTTATATCTTCCTCCAGAACGGTGGAAACTGGTCCAGCTCATAGAAAAATATCAATTTTTATGAAAAATAACTATTTTTCATGAAAAATAACGAGAATCAAACACCCAAATCAATTTCGTAGAATTTTTTACATGAAAATTTTTTCCTAGTAAAATAATTCCGTGGAATTATTTTTTTTGTCATGTATTTTTCACATTATAACCAAACGCACCCTTAGTGTATCAGTCTTTAAGAATGTAAAAAGTCTCTAAGAATGTAAAAGACAAAATACAATAAGAATATAATTCCAACACTAGAAGTTAACTAACCTAGTGTTTGAAATTTTATTATCTATTTCATTAGAATTTAGATACATAGTTCAAATCAGTAAAGCTATTTTATTTTAGTACAGCCCCTGAATAAAAAAAAATCCAAAATTTAGCGAAAAATGCAAGCCAGGATTTAACTATAAGGGAGTAATAAAAAGAGATATTTAGTAATAGGGTCCCACATATATATAAAAATTAGGACTTGGGTCTCGAAATTATCCTATGTTAGAGTTTGGATCTCGTAAAACTGACACTATACGAAAGGCTGGGTGAAACCCTCAGGTACTTGACCTAATTGACATGGCCAAACTTTAGATTTGTGTGGAAAGATTTTATTGCATGCTTGTATATATCCACTACCGACACCCCACTACATAAGTCATTCGAGAGGAGCTATTGGAGGTGGTGAGAGAATGGTCTGATATGATCCTTGCGCTAGTAGCGCTGCTAGAGAGTAGATCCGAAGCTTTTGGTATGTAGAGAAAAAAAAGTGAAAGTTTAGAAATATATCTTAATCAAATTAAGATAAATTCCACAAGTTGAAAGATTTTCTTTCCACACAAGCTTTTGGTTTCATTATTAAAGAAAATAGATAAATTTTAGAATATTAAAAAAAGTAAAATCATCCCTGTGCCAGTAGCAATTTATCTCAATTTTAATAACTTTGAACTTGTGTAATCTGCCCATAACATATATCTTGAAGTCTTGTGTGGAAAGATTTTCTTACTTGCAAGGCCTCAGCCATCAAACAAACATATGAATTTATCTCAATTTTAAGAACTTTATTAGCATAAGATGTGATACACAACAAGACTGCTATATAATTATAAAGACATATTGCACAGTCCCAATCCAAATACATGCAAGAAAGAAAATGCATAGGAGCTCTGTTACACAAACCAAAGCATCTCGGATGATTATTCGCAGTACGTTATCGTGCAGATTTCAGTGATATATCTCGATGATCGAACGCAGTCCGGTCAGTGCAGGCAGTATCGTGTACTCTTTGAATCCGGCCGCGTCGAAGAGGGTCTTCCATCCAGCTTCGGTTCTCTGCTTCCCGGTGCTGTGAACCATCATGTGCATGTCGAAGTGAAGGTGCGTCTCGGTCTGCTTGGTATGAACACCGTCGGAAGTATCCATGACCTTGTCGATTATGATTGCTTTCCCTCCTTTCTCCTTCGTCGGAATGGCCTCCTTGCAGTTCTTCAGTATCTCGACACACTGCTCGTCGTTCCATCCGTGCAGTACCCACTGCCAAGGGATGATCAATTTTACGAAGATATTGTTGAGGCGGTGACTTATTTATTAATTTGTTTTAAATGATTACTGTCCTATCTTGTTCATAGCTACTTTCAAAATGAATTTGGCACCCACTTCATAGATTTGTCATAGTCGTCCTAAAAAATGTAGTTCTTTATAGAGTTTTTTTTTTTCATGCTACTTGTCAAACTCTGCTCTGATGGGATAAGGCTTGCATATTGATAATGATTGTTGCATTAATTTTGGCAATCACGAACTAGGAAACATCAAGACTCCAAAACTATGAACTCGTATCGTTTTAGATGGGTACTTACTTTCGTGTGTGTTTTTATATGCAACCTACATAGAGTTTCGTGTCCGTATTGTTGTATCCTTATAGTATCGTGTCCTATTCGTGTTCGTGCAAATCTCATAATGAGTATCTACCTTGAGTATGAGTAAATCCGCGGGAGGGATGCGCTCGAACATGTCTCCCCCCACATACTCCAACTTATCACTCTTCTCCAGAGCTTCAATCATATGCGGGAGATCGAAAACAATGCACTTCACGTCCGGAAACGCGTCGGCTATTGCCAGCGCTATCGTCCCCGTGCCGCCCGCCACCTCCACCAGCGTCTTCACCCCTCGGAACTGATCACCGCAGTCCTCGATGAGCACTTTTGTGATCGAACCTGAGTCGCTCCCCAGCCCTTCTCTTACCAGCTTGCCGAACCCTGGCATCGTGCCCGTCGCCTCCCAGAGGTATGACCCATGGGCCTTCTCGAACGCGGTCGACGGCTCCTCGGTCCTGAACCACGAGCTCAAAGACTGCCACGGTAACATAAGCGGCTCGTCGAGCATGAGCTCGATAAATGGAGTGATGCAAGCACCCTTCTCCTTGATCAGCGGAATGGAGTTGGTGGTGATTTCGTAAGCGTCCCCGTTGCCAGTAGAGGTCACCGTGAAGAAACCGTTGTGGGCGAGGAGGGTCATGAAGCGTTGGAAGTTCGGGATTCGTATAGGTGGGATGGAGAGTTTGGTTGCGAGCTCGGTGAGGGTGATGGGCTTCCCGTGGCTGTGGACAGCGTCGGCAATGCCGAGCTCGATCGCGGTCTTGAGGGATAGGGAGTTGATGAAGCTGAAGATGTGGAGCCATAGGTGGGATTGTGCTTCGAGCAGCTCTTTGGAACTTGCTCCTTCGGTGGTGCTTGAAGCCATTGTTATTGTTGTTCTTGGTGCGAGTTGGAGATGGTCATCCACTCCCAACAAATAAATAGATGTAGGTGATGAATACGTATTACTAGTGAAGATCTACCTCGTGATCCTTGCTTACAATTTTTAATTAAGGATGATGTTGAAACAAATGGGTTTTTTGGTTGGAAATTCATGAAAACTTCTGAACATTTCAGATGTGTTAAAAATTGCTAAAAATGTAGAGAAAATGAGTTTGTTTGTTCAAATTTCCTGATAGGATCGTTGGAGTATCATATGAACTCGTCATATAATAATTTTAGTTGGTCGAAGATTTTGTAAAAACATAGTATCATATCAACACATTCAAAATATTTTGTAGTGAAAGGTTGGGAAAATTCTGAAAAAAAGGGCAATTGTCTCGGTTGCCATTTTGTTATCACAAAATTCCCCCCCTATTATGCAAAAAAAAAAAAAAGGGTTTGGTTTTTGCAGAAAAAAGTCTTATGGTTGTACATGCTCTCGGCTGTATTTTGTTTGTGTGGGATTTTGGAAAAATAAAAAATTACATGTTATAAAATACTGCAAAGAAAACCCACAAAGTGTTTATACGAGGTAGCTTTGTGCTTGGGTGTTCGAAAATATGCATTTGCTAGTTACGTTATCTATTGAAGAGAATTCCTTTTTATTTTTAATAGAAATATGAAGTTGGTACCCTTTTGTAGTGATTTCCAATTTTGTTCAATTTGAAGTTATTTTGTAGGATTTTAGGAAGTAGTTGGCTTGTAGCTGTCTATAACCATTTGTATGACTTTGTGTCACGATCCGCATCCGTTTTGGGATACGAGTACGTGTCCAAGTTCAGCTTACGCCACAGCATCGACGGTAGTACGCTGTCTATAATAAGCATTATCCATAACATGTACACAATCCACATATATCATCCACAACTAAGTAATGACAAAGCGATTAAACTTAAAGTTTCAATAAATAATTTAAAAAAGAATCAACTACAACTTAAGATAGTCACGGGAACAAATCCGCTAAAATAACTTATAAAACAACTATAACTAAAATCCTCTAAGCTCACTAGTTAAGAATAATACGAAAAAACATAAGGAAGAAATATGATACTCTGCATCAGTAGAAGCAACCGGCACATTGGTAACGTCGGTGTCACCAAGATACGCACCATAAATCTTGGGACAAACCACGTCGTTAAAAGCTGAAAAAGCAGTTATCCAGTCAGGATTGGAGCAAGATCACCATAAACTACATTACACAATATAATATACGAGCATGAAGAATAACGGTAAAGAAAAGATGAATATAACATGATACAAAAGGGGACCACTATATCTTGAAAACTGTTTGAGAGTACAACTATGACATGGAACAGTTGAAGGTATAACTAAGACACGAAAACAATATGAGAGGACGACTAATATAAGACAAATCATTGGACAATATGTTAAGACGAATGAAGTCACATGTACTGTGTGTTTTAGAATACAAGTGTTCCGCAAGTGGACATGTTAGAACATCTGGCAATTGGTACGTGAGGTGCAACGACTGCTACTAACATTGACATTGAAAAAAAGTTTGTACATTGCGTAGACCACATACATACTAGTTGTATTTTTCCTTCCAACTCTCTCACAAGTATACATGAACACTTGACGTTAACTTCGACTTAAATATTGAACATAGAACATTGAACAAAAGTATTAAGTGAACATGTTTGGTCATGGTAACAAGTACAAATCTCGTGCACCAATGGTATAAAAGATAAGACTAACAGTTTAAGGAAAAGAATAACATGTAGCATGAAATAAAGGCAACATAGATCATAGTGATACTTTCCTTGCTCCGAAAAAGGATGAAGTCGCGACTCACGACGTTGTCCGATCTACCCCGACACATAAATGATCATAGGTTAGATATAAAAATTCCACTCTAAAAACCTTAGAAAGTAGCTAAAGAGTTAACCTAATAACTCTATTTAATTCTAGAGTAAATCATCTAAAAATCTAATTTGATCTAATATAATTCTCAAATAAAAGTTAAACACAAGTTCTTGGCCAGGAAAAGTCACAGCTTCTAGTTCGAAAACCGTGGCACACAAATCGAGGCATATCGTTAACTAAGTAGTCAAACGACACAAACTCAATGATTTGAGTACGCACCCTAGTAGATTTCAGCATCATGAGTGCACTGAAATCGACTGTGCCCCAAAATCATAATTTGGTCAAAAGATATCGTCATTATGGCTAACTGTGACCAAATCGATAATTCGTCGCCAAAATTGAGATCTATGAATTAATTAAAATACTAGATGAAAGTATTAATTTTTGGAAAAATTATATGTCGTAGATATCTATGTCATCTTTCTAAAACTTCAAATGGTTAATAATTTTGATTTCTGGTTCTCCAGAAATCTCGAAAACACCCAAACGTGTTAAATTTCTGACAAATGACACTCCACGAATTTTCCAGAAATTTAAGTTTAGAATTTATGATAAAAAAATTAATATTCATAAAATATATCTCAAGACGGTTCCAACTAAAAAACAGCGCACGAAAAGCACGTCGGAGTTGGCGGCAATCTCTCCGTGAAGTTGGAGGATCTCCAAGATCAAATCACAAAGAAGGCTGGAATAATAAACTAGGGTTTTTGGATTTAATATATATATATATATATATATATATATATATATATATATATATATATGAGAGAGAGAGAGGCGGTGGCTGAGTCACCTGGGCGTTAGCATGTGGGCCAGGGGTGACTGATTGGGCAAATACTTATTTTAATTAAAAACATTTATTAAAAATTTATTTTAACTCCAAATAAATCTAAATAAATCACAAAAAATCCAAAAAAATCCCCAAAAAATTTAGAAACTACTTCTAGGTGTCTATAGCCTAAATAAAAAGTTTGGCCTCTAAATCTCTTCGTGTTACCCCACAGTAAATTCCAAAAGCCTATAGAAAAATAAATTTTATAGGTTTTAATTATTCAAAAATTCCCCAAAATTCTAAAAAATCCAAAAAACTATAAATTTATAGAAAATACTTTTAACTGTCTAGAACTTAAATAAAAATATTTGATCAAAAATACTCTCGCGTGACCCTACAGAAATTTTGCGAAAGCTTATAAAAATAATAATTCTATAGATTAAAATTATCTAAAAATTACAAAAATTTCCATAAAATTTTAAAATAATAAAATAACACATTCGGGACTATCTAGGGACTATATAGACCATATATAACCTAATATTAGCATATCTCACTTATAGACCTAGGTACATACCATTGCGATCTCAAAATCAAATTTTTACAAAAATTTCTAATGTTTTCTATTTATTAAATTATTAATCAAAATAAAAAAAAAATTGGCACAGGATTCTACAACCTACCCCCTTAAAATATTTTTGTCCTCAAAAATCAAACGTCTCTAATCACATAATATAAAACATAACTACTACAAGAAATCTAACAATAATTCTTAAGTTAAATCACATAGATATTATAACTAGCAATATAAAGAAAACTAATTAATAATATTTAATCAACCAAGCATATTGCCAACTAACTAAGCATGCACCTTATCTAATAATTATAACTATGAAAGGCTCTATAAACTACGTACTCTCTACTATCGGTCCTTGGGCTCGGTAGCAGCATATGGTTAGCTACTGTCTTTCCCATACGGATCGTACTATGCATTATATCAACCATTGTGAACTAAAAGGAAGGAAAGGACATGGTTAGAAGGGTAAATACAAACATATCATAGAAATATCGGACAAAATCAAGCATGATGCATAAGAAAAACGAGGATAAAAATTCTACTCATTGGGTTGGGAATCCTATTTGTGGATGATATGACTCTCCTAGGAGTTATTATAAATTCTTTCTTCAATTCTATTCGTAGGCTTACAGCTAGTACTACTAAGTTGAAGTACTAACCATGAGTTCGCAACCTTATGCGAAACTTGACCTGTGTGGGCCACCGTAAAAACTTATCACAAGCCAACCCTGCTTTTGGGATACGAGTACATGTCTAAGTCCAGCCTACGTCACAGCATCGACGGTAGTATGCTGTCTATGATAATCATTATGCATAACAAGTACACAATCCATATATATCGTCTACAACTAAGTCATAACAAAGAGATTAAACTTAAAGTCTCAATAAATAATTTAAAGAAGAATCCACTACAACTCAAGATAGTCTCAAAAGTAAATCCGCTAAAATAACTTATAAAATAAATAGAACTAAAGTCCTCTAAGCTCACTAGCTAAAAATAATACGAAAGAGCATATTGAAGAAATATGCTACTCCGCATCAGTAGAAGCAACCGGCACATTTGTAACGTCAGTGTCACCAAGATACGCACCATGAACCTCGGGGCAAACCACGTCGTCTAAAGCTGAAAAACAGTTATCCAGTCAGGATTGGAGCAAGATCACCAAAAACTATATTACACAATATAATATACAAGCATGAAGAATAACAATAAAGAAAAGATGAATATAATATAATACAAAGGGGACCACTATATGTCACAATCAGCACCCGCTTTTTGGGACGCGAGAGCGTGAGCAAGTCAGCTACGTATCAAGCGGACTCCAGCATAACTCGAATACGTAAACACTGTTTGGACTATGGTAAACTACCACCTCATGTCAAGGTAAAACTATATCTCAAATCCACAAGAGTAATATTAATACGAATGAACACTATGGGTCGTAGTCTGCAGCCCACTAGCATATATGTCAGATAAGACTCCAAGAAAAATAATGCGAGTCTATAAACTAGGCTAACAAGCAGGATATCTCATGATCAGGAATGAAAGCACGAGAAGACAATAAAAGTAATATCAATACCTGAATCATGTAAGTATATCGTAATCATCCCCCTTCCTTTTCTGCTAACTAAATTCACGCAATCGCTAAACCTGAAGAGATCATCAGGTCCTCAGAGGACAACAAGATACATAAAAATATGCCTATCTAGCAGTTTAATCATGCATAAAATAAAAATAGGATATAAACAGGAAAAGAGAGATAAACTGACTGGTGGCTACTGACAAGTGACCGCTAACAAGTGGCTATCGACAAGTGACCACTGACAAGTGACTATGAACGGGGATACAAGAACAACTACACATAACTGAACGGGGATCAATGGAATACCAAACCCTCACCCCGAGTGTGGACTCGCAGGTTTGCACAAATCACTAACCCTCGTCCCGAGTGTGGACTCGCAGGTTAGTTTAAGACAAATCACCCTCACCCCGAATGTGGACTCGCAAGTGCAAACAAATCACTAACCCTTGCCCTGAGTGTGGACTCACAGGTTAGTTCAAGACAATCACCCTCATCCCGTGTATGGACTCTCTGGTGCAAATGGTCAACCCTCGTCCCGAGTGTGGACTCACGGGTACAAACAGTCAAGACAAATATCTTCGTCCCGAGTGTGGACTCACGGGTTAAGAAGAACGAATCATGAATAGCAGTTCATTTACACATACTTGTAGACACGACTCAGTCAAGACACAGGTGACGACACGGTGCAACTCAGTCATGACACAGGTAAGGACAACTCTAGTATGAACTATAATGGGAGAAACCTTGTATAACTACACTAACAAGTCATGAAAGATGATATACAAGCAAGACAAATAGATTGGTATACACGATATGATGAAAACATATAAATCCATAGAAACTAGAGTAACTAAAGATAACATGCTAAAAATTGATGAACTATAAGCATAAAAATGAACTGTAGAGGAAGACAAGGTATCTTGGCGGGTGGTAGTATAAAGAACCAACAATATACCGTCAACTGGTAAGCCATAAAGTCCAAATCTCACAACTGTCTCCGAAAGCTGAAATAGACATTACCAACGTTCTTAGAATAGTCAAATTAGCGAGGATTGCCGATCCATAAATCCAATTCTGAACACGGGCAAAATGGTCATTTTGGGCCAAAACGATATCCGTCGTTGGATCCGCTTTGCACCGAAAAGCGTACCAGGGTCAATGGCCTCTAAAGTCATCAAACTATATGTCTACAGATTTGTTTTGATGATACGACCCCAATCGTATGTCCAAAGTTAGATTTCGACGGCCCGTACACAAAATCGCCTATAGAGTCGGATCATGGGGCCCACAAAACGGCGATCCGATCAATTGTCTCAGAATCGGACCAAACTTGACATACAGGACCAGAAAAATAATACGATCCTGTTAGCAAAAGTTTTGTCTCGATCTGACGAACGTGCACAAAGTAATTGGTAATTTTGCAAAATGGTCGATACGGTAAATTTCGACGGATATGCATCAAATTCGTCGCGCAAACGCAACCAATTTGAATTCCGTCAAAGTCTACACGTCAGCGAAGTCGACACGCTTCTTTCGATGCTTTCGGTTCGTGACCACGTCACCCGGTTTGGCAAAATTCATGTCATATCGGAGGAATTTATTAAATTCTCACTGTTTTTAAAAACTGTTTTTGGTCATTTTGAAAATTGAATAACGTTGAACCTACTTAATGAAATCAGGATCCATAAAAAGGGTTCTGCTCTCGTATATGTTGTATATAAGGCTATTCAATTAGATTCTTAAGTTTGTTGCTGGTTCTACCGAAAATAGCCTTCCAATTTAGTATCCTCACACTCAAAATCGGGCATATTTGATACCGATTTTCGTCAAGATTCAACTTGATTTCCATAGGGTTTCGATCATCTAGGTTTTAAACAAATTGAAGCAAGGTTAAGTCGGATATGTTGTGTTCATACATGAGTGACTAGCTTGAAGAATGATCGAGCGTCATAAAAGAACTTCTGTCATGAAGTTGGGTTGGCCACAGCGCTGCTGTGCTGACCTCTCTACAGTGACGTGCGGTTCTACGCCGTCCGGCGACTCGTACGGTGGCGCACGGACGTGGGAGGCCGCCCAGGTGGCTAGCGAGGTCGTGGGGGGTGTTGGGGAGGTGCTGCATCGAGGGGTTAGGGTTTTGCTATTCTTCGATCTATATATATGTGTATAGCGAAGGGGGTGCTGTCGGGTATGAGATGGTTTGAATGGAAAGAGGTTCAGCTAGGCTCGACTCGATTTGGGCTTTTGGGCTGGGATTTCCTATATACTGTGCAACGGTATATTTCTAAGGAAAAAGTAAAAGAAAGAAAAAAAAGGAAAAGTATTTATATATAATCATTTATATACGTACATATCTATATATGAATAATACTCATTAAAAATGGAAAAATCCTTACAACCTACTGTAGGGCTATTTATAGAAATATGAATATATATAATAATATTTATTTTATATTTAATCTAAAATACCAAACGATATTATTATAAATATTTTAACAATATTAATAATAACAACAATTATACCAAACAAGGTAAATACTACAACAAAAAGACCTATTAATGACGCTTGATAAGTGGATTTCTTGACGGCTGATAAAGAAGCGTCAACAAAGTTCAGCAAGACTCCATTCTATGACGGTGTCTAATATAAACGTTATTGATAGTCTTTCAGTCATACGAGCGTCATGAAAAAAAGTACCAAAATTTAAGTCAAAACCTCTACTCCTCCATACTTCTCCCGCACTTAGAAAAAAGTATAAACCAAGAAGCTCCACAGCTACTCCCCCAAGGCCTTCAAAGAAGCCCTAATTTTCTGGCTCAAAGCCGTCCATCCCGCTCTCCTGGCTCGCCTCCGCCGTCCGCCTCCTCTCCGCCACCCTCTCCTCTCTCCTTCACGAGCAAACCCTAATTTAAAGCAAGTTCCTCTACCACGCCACTCTCTCCTCTCTCTTTCCTCCTCCCGCAACTGTCCCCTTCCGCTGCTCCGACGAGCGACGGCCCCGCGCTGACGTACGCCCTCGTCGTCCTCAACCAGCGCGTCCCTCGCTTCTTTTCCCTCCTCTGGAAGCACGGTTCGTTTCTCTCTCTTGGTTTTCTTTTTTAGGGTTTGTAAAGTTCTCCCTTGATCTAAGTTTTGGAGGTTTCTTTCTCGATTCTGTATTTAGAGTAGCAAAGCTGCACCTCTGTGCTGATGGCGGCGCCAACCGGGTCTACGACGAGTTGCCGGAGATGTTTCCGGACCAGGACCCTCTCGACGTCCAGTTCAGGTGCAGTTTCGTCGCTTCGTTGCTCCTCGGAATCTCGATTCTTGGTTAAAGTTTGCATCTTGACTTTCGATTGCAGTTATTTTATTGCTATTTTGCTAACGAGTTGTTTCTATGGTGTGTTCTTCTTTGGAAAAAAAACCATGACACGGACGACTTTTAGCCTTATTGGTTTGTTCTGTTCTTATGCTTCATTGCATTGTTCTGTTCTTATGCTTCATTGCAAGTTTTGGCACCATGTTTTGTGAATCACATAGTTTTATCACTAATTTAGTTCCTAGTTTAATTAATTTTCAATTACTATAAAATTAGGGTGGAGATTTTTGATTTTGCGTCTGATTTCTCCTATATATTATCTTGACCTAAATCCAAACCATAACACTTAATTATGGGTTTTGTGTATGTTCAGAAGGGTTAGGGGGATTCGATGTGGAGTTGTTGGGTTCCGTTACAAATTTGATGACCTATTAAATTGCTATCTATGTGCGCATGACAGTACGCTCAGGATAATGTGTCTGATGTATTCCTTTGTCTCTATATTTTAATTTTTAAGGCATTTTGATGCGTAAATATGAGGCTCAGATGCACTTTGATTCTATAATCAATCTCTGAATCAATATGATTTGAGAATGTAGAATCTAATTGCAAGCATATAATTTTAGGCTAAACTGTATGGTAAATGAAGCAATTCCGTACTACATGTTTTTTTGGGGTTAGTGTCACGCCCCGCTCCCGTAGGAGCGATCGTCCTCGCTAAGGCGTGATGCCGCACGAGCCTAGATTGCGCTCGTGCAAGGCAATTCCATAACGGCCGATTACATCGGCGGCGACGGGGTCATCGCACAGAAGTCCCAAGCAGAAACATTGAATATATTGCAGCGGAATTTAAAGAAGAACACATGAACACAAGTAACTCAAAAGAATCTCTTTATTGATATTGAATACAGGATTACATTTATGGGCGCAAGGCCAATTACAAGTCTCTCAGGCTCACTTTTCTCTCATTTATTTACAAGTCACTCTGCTCTCTCTCATCTCTCGATACAATACTTGAATCCAGCGGAAGCTTCGGAAGGCGATGTCCATACATTATGTCCTGTATAAGTCTTCGGGTCATGCGGCCGCACGCTTCGACTCGCCAAGGAACTCCATGCCTCGACGCATCCAAGCGAGCTCCGCGCCACGAGCTTCTACCTGTGCCTGCACATGAAACACTATGTGGGTGTCAGTACCACTGTACTGGTGGAGTGAGCTTCTCGCCCACCCATACATAACCGACACGTTTCATTTACTTTGTGTAGCTTAAACCCTTTCAATTGTCTTTCTAGTCTTGCCTTAGGATTCATTTTAGGACAAGGACGTCTCAGTTGATAACTAGCGATGCAACGACAAGGTCGTGCAACGACAGGGTCACGCTATCTTGCCAACGTGTGTTTTGATCGAGGCAGTGCCTCATCGCTTAGGTACTTGACCAAACTTCAAGGCGGGACGGCAGGGTCGTGCCACATTCTATTCCAAACTTAGACTTGTTCAAGACTGTGCTTTGTCGAGGGGCAATTCACGTGAACTCGGCCGTGCCAGGGCCTTTGATTAACTCAAGCGCCACTAGACCAATTCTTGTGCTAACGATTCAAGTGCCAAGGGACGGCAACGGGACGACTCGTGCAGGTCGTGCCTTAGACTTTACTTAGACTTTGCTCGTGCTTCAAGATTGAGGCCGCGCCTCGCAAGTTATCAAGACTTATCGTGCTACCGCCTTGCGGCCTTCCTGTTCGACTCATGAACCAACTTTAGACAAGACTTGCCAAACCTAGCATTAATCTCATGGACATCCCGACGCCAATCTATCGTGACAAGCACGGTGCCTACGCTGTAGCCCAGTCTTAGGCCCAGACCTTGTGTTACTAACAGGACCTGCATTCAAGCACTAGACCCAAATCCAAAGGCATACACGCGGTGTGCCGCTATTGCCGACACATCTACATGAGTGGTCACTAGCAATTTTAAGCTATCTTGGACATGGCTCGGCGGGGGTATCGGTCCGCCCTTCTAAGGGTAGCTAGCCCCGGAAGCGCCGATACTCCCATGCGGTCATCCAGCATCCTACTTTGAGCCACACTCGCTTCTCCCGGGCGGATGATCCCGGTGCCCCGGAGGAGATCACCCGAGAAGACTACACCTTGTCGACAAGTTGTCCATGACCATGCAAGACTCGATCTATTCAATCTATCCAGTCTTTCCTTAACATGACCATGCATTCCTTTATTCTATCGAGACTCCCAAGCCGCGGGACCAATCTCGTGTGCGGGACTTATCAAGTATTCAGGCAGGACATGACCGGGCAGGACCGACATGCTTAAAAGTATTCAAGCAGGACATGACCGGACGGGACCGGCATGCTTAAAAGTATTCGGCCGTGGCTCGTGCCTTAGACAGGCATGGTTCTCTAGGCGACGCTAACGCTCAAGTCATATACTTATACGACGAGCCTTGTTCTCAAGGGACTACTTGACTTGACAACCGCAGCTAGAGCGGGACAGCGCTAGGAATGGCTTCGTTAGCCTAGAGCAACTCTTGTTGACTTATACGGGCAATGACTCGACGAGCGAAGGCCACGCCGAGCTACGCATCGAGGGAACGTGCTAGGCACGGGGTCGACTTAACAACCAAGTTCTCGGGGGTCTAGACTTAAGCCAACAAGCCGTACAAAGATGACTTAACATGCGGGACGTGCGAAGGCTATGCCAAGCCTTGCGGGACTGAACCGTGCATGCTTTGTTAAGTATTCGTGCGGGCGACGCCTATGACTTAGGCTTATTTGAGTGTTGGGACCAAATCGACGGGACCAACGGGACATGCGAAGGCTCTGCCAAGCCTTGCGCAACGGGACCGTGCCTGCTTTAGCAAGCATTTACGCATGCGACGCCTAAGACTTAGGCTAATATGAGTGTCGGGGCAATTTAGCAACTTAGGCCAACTTCCTTCTCCCAAGCCACGAGATCGAAGGATCGAGTGTCATTTGAAAGCACGCTGAGCTGACTTCTATGTTGATCGTTGGACCATCTCCATATTCTATGACACTTCCGACCCGACGGGATTACTCCCTTAGCTATGTTGGTGCGTAGCTTTTATATTAGCCTACTTGTGCGAGTTGAAAACACGATTTATTATGTGCAAGCTAAGATGGAGTAAGTTCACCGAAACTCCCCCACCTGAATGATGTCTCCGGGCGAGCCGTTGCAAGGCTTAGTTCCAACGCCGTCGGCGTTTCAATTCCTCCGATTAACTTTGCGGGTCGGGGCACTACAACATACACCACTCAGAACAAGTCTCGTCCTCGAGACTTTCCTGAGGGCAGGCCATCCTACCATTTCTATGGCCAAGACTTATTCGTATGCATCTCGCCTACGCGTTCCTTTGATTCCGAGCTACGCTCGCACAACTTATCAATCTTTCCGTTAACACGATTTCAAGATCTCGACACTCTCGTTCCCAGTCGTGTTTGAACTCAACGTATCACTTGGCTGGATCGTGTACGCATTCCAAGCGTCCCCAAAATACATGCATTCAACCAAGCCGCATGATAGAGAGTTGTCATTCTCACTCGAGTCGCATCGTGCACATACCCAGGCGTCCCTGAAATATATGCATGTCAGCCGAGTCTCGTGAGCAGGATTTCCTACATTCGTGATTTACACTATCCATTTAAACTAATCCTCAAGATCAATCCTTCGATTGATAACACTTGCAACAAGGACGTTTTGCCTAACCGCTAGGCCAATCTTTTCGAGGCTAAGTCAATGTCAGGATTGGAATCATAGTTCCCCAACAATAATGCCAACACTGACCCCAATCCTAGGGTCAAACCATAGTCGGTAATACGGGGTTTTCTACCCAAGCTCGCGTCACTCAGATTTCTAAACATCGAGCACGATCACCTATTCGCATCAACACGTTCGTTGCACGGAATTCAAATCCGTTCAATGTCCAACTCTAACCAATTCGTGTACTCGATCACAAGGTCATCTAGCTCGACAATACGTTGCACCCCAATCTCACGCGAGTCTGATTATCCACGACGGTTCGTGAATCACCACGCAACGCTCCCGCGGAATAATCATTCTCATCGGGGCGTAACTCTTGTTTGAGTTTAGACTAACTCATTTTCGATACACGGATTGGACCTACTCAATCCTCAAGTTCAGTCGACAAGCACACCCAATCATTCTCAAGTCACCTTCGTGTCAAACCACAAGTCGAGCACACAATTTGCCACGCCAAGCAAGTTTGATCACTCCCGCTGTATGAATCACCATACCAGCGCTCACGCGGAGTGATCGCCCTAATCGGCGCGACGCATGTGCGAGGCTGGAGTTGCGCTCGCATAAGACAAGAATGTCGACGTTGGGGTTGTCGTCGAAGTAAATCCAAGCATTTTCATTTTCATCCGAGACTGATTTCGATTCGACAGTCTACCCGTCATTTGTTCAACCAAAAAATCCTCGAGCCAAGTTTATCTTTTTCTCGATACATTTCAATATCCCAATTACAACATCCATCGGAACAATAACATTTGCACGTTCGTCATTTGCCGAGTCAGAGTACCCCCGAGTTATCGCATATCGGTCTCTGATACGCCTCAATACCATCGACGATATGTGTAACCTGACGATCTTCCTTGCAACCAATTTCGAGTCGTGCGACTGATGCTATTGTCCGAGTTGGATATCCCACAATTTCCTCGATATTCAAGATCAAGCTCGATCACTATTCCTCAAGCTCATTTCAAGATCGTCGTTCAAAACCCAAGTCACATTTCATTTGTATCAATCTGAAATCGTACGTGCGATTCCTCTAAGTTTCCTCAATCAAGACCATTCATTTTCATTCATCGGTTCGAATCATTTCGATATCGATTTCTACTCGCGTTGCCTACTCGCAAGTCGTCCGAACGAGATGCTCGTTCGAGACACACGAAGTCACGTCCAACTAAACGTGACGCGCTCTAAGGCTTTGCGCGATCGCATCGCCTCGTCGACATACTCGAAATCCTCCATTTCCGCTCGAATGATTTCCAAGAAAAATCCATACACCACTCAGATTCGAGCCATCCGTTCTAGTCCTCAATCAAGTTCGCATCATGCGCTAAGACATCTCTTAGATTCGTTCGACGAATCACTAGCGTAGTCGCTCGCGTCGTACCGACGCACAAAGTCGTTCGCACTATATCTCGAAATCCAAGTCAATCCTTCGTGTACGCCTAAGCATTAACTCGATAGCATCCCTATCGATAGACACTCTAAGTGCATCTCTATTCCCGACCGAGCGATACTTGATATCGTTCGCGATTAGTTTGCACAAAGGGTCGAGGTGCGCGACGCAAAACACAACTTAGCCAAAAGGCCGTGTGCATAGCTATCCCGTGCGGACTAACTGTTGAGTTTGCAAGCTCATTTGTTAGCGTCGACGTTTGGACTAATTAGGCATGCATGCGACTTGCTAAGGTCGACGTAGTACTATTCGGGCACACGCACGACTTGCTAACATTAGCACGTGTTTTCAATCGAGTCAAGTTTGCAACGTTCGGCACAAAGGCCTTGCCTATCGATGCATTTGAGTGAACGCTTGTACGAGCTTTCGAAAATATTTAGACTTATTGTATGGACATGCCGAGGGACAATCGAGAGAGAGCGTACACTTATTTTCCAACGACGAGCTTTCAAAACTAAGAAATTCGACATGAAGTCCAAGGACGTAAAGCCGTGCTCTGATACCATTATGTCACGCCCCGCTCCCGTAGGAGCGATCGCCCTCGCTAAGGCGTGATGCCGCACGAGCCTAGATTGCGCTCGTGCAAGGCAATTCCATAACGGCCGATTACATCGGCGGCGACGGGGTCGTCGCACAGAAGTCCCAAGCAGAAACATTGAATACATTGCAGCGGAATTTAAAGAAGAACACATGAACACAAGTAACTCAAAAGAATCTCTTTATTGATATTGAATACATGATTACATTTGTGGGCGCAAGGCCAATTACAAGTCTCTCAGGCTCACTTTTCTCTCATTTATTTACAAGTCACTCTGCTCTCTCTCATCTCTCGATACAATACTTGAATCCAGCGAAAGCTTCGGAAGGCGATGTCCATACATTATGTCCTGTATAAGTCTTCGGGTCACGCGGCCGCACGCTTCGACTCGCCAAGGAACTCTATGCCTCGACGCATCCAAGCGAGCTCCGCGCCACGAGCTTCTACCTGTGCCTGCACACGAAACACTATGTGGGTGTCAGTACCACTGTACTGGTGGAGTGAGCTTCTCGCCCACCCATACATAACCGACACGTTTTATTTACTTTGTGCAGCTTAAACCCTTTCAATTGTCTTTCTAGTCTTGCCTTAGGATTCATTTTAGGACAAGGACGTCTCAGTTGATAACTAGCGATGCAACGACAAGGTCGTACAACGACAGGGTCACGCTATCTTGCCAACGTATGTTTTGATCGAGGCAGTGCCTCATCGCTTAGGTACTTGACCAAACTTCAAGGCGGGACGGCAGGGTCGTGCCACATTCTATTCCAAACTTAGACTTGTTCAAGACTGTGCTTTGTCGAGGGGCAATTCACGTGAACTCGGCCGTGCCAGGGCCTTTGATTAACTCAAGCGTCACTAGACCAATTCTTGTGCTAACGATTCAAGTGCCAAGGGACGGCAACGGGACGACTCGTGCAGGTCGTGCCTTAGACTTTACTTAGACTTTGCTCGTGCTTCAAGATTGAGGCCGCGCCTCGCAAGTTATCAAGACTTATCGTGCTACCGCCTTGCGGCCTTCCTGTTCGACTCATGAACCAACTTTAGACAAGACTTGCCAAACCTAGCATTAATCTCATGGACATCCCGACGCCAATCTATCGTGACAAGCACGGTGCCTACGCTGCAGCCCAGTCTTAGGCCCAGACCTTGTGTTACTAACAGGACCTGCATTCAAGCACTAGACCCAAATCCAAAGGCATACACGCGGTGTGCCACTATTGCCGACACATCTACATGAGTGGTCACTAGCAATTTCAAGCTATCTTGGACATGGCTCGGCGGGGGTATCGGTCCGCCCTTCTAAGGGTAGCTAGCCCCGGAAGCGCCGATACTCCCATGCGGTCATCCAGCATCCTACTTTGAGCCACACTCGCTTCTCCCGGGCGGATGATCCCGGTGCCCCGGAGGAGATCACCCGAGAAGACTACACCTTGTCGACAAGTTGTCCATGACCATGCAAGACTCGATCTATTCAATCTATCCAGTCTTTCCTTAACATGACCATGCATTCCTTTATTCTATCGAGACTCCCAAGCCGCGGGACCAATCTCGTGTGCGGGACTTATCAAGTATTCAGGCAGGACATGACCGGGCAGGACCGGCATGCTTAAAAGTATTCAAGCAGGACATGACCGGACGGGACCGGCATGCTTAAAAGTATTCGACCGTGGCTCGTGCCTTAGACAGGCATGGCTCTCTAGGCGACGCTAACGCTCAAGTCATATACTTATACGACGAGCCTTGTTCTCAAGGGACTACTTGACTTGACAACCGCAGCTAGAGCGGGACAGCGCTAGGAATGGCTTCGTTAGCCTAGAGCAACTCTTGTTGACTTATACGGGCAATGACTCGACGAGCGAAGGCCACGCCGAGCTACGCATCGAGGGAACGTGCTAGGCACGGGGTCGACTTAACAACCAAGTTCTCGGGGGTCTAGACTTAAGCCAACAAGCCGTACAAAGATGACTTAACTTGCGGGACGTGCGAAGGCTATGCCAAGCCTTGCGGGACTGAACCATGCATGCTTTGTTAAGTATTCGTGCGGGCGACGCCTATGACTTAGGCTTATTTGAGTGTTGGGACCAAATCGACGGGACCAACGGGACATGCGAAGGCTCTGCCAAGCCTTGCGCAACGGGACCGTGCCTGCTTTAGCAAGCATTTACGCATGCGACGCCTAAGACTTAGGCTAATATGAGTGTCGGGGCAATTTAGCAACTTAGGCCAACTTCCTTCTCCCAAGCCACGGGATCGAAGGATCGAGTGTCATTTGAAAGCACGCTGAGCTGACTTCTATGTTGATCGTTGGACCATCTCCATATTCTAGGACACTTCCGACCCGACGGGATTACTCCCTTAGCTATGTTGGTGCGTAGCTTTTATATTAGCCTACTTGTGCGAGTTGAAAACACGATTTATTATGTGCAAGCTAAGATGGAGTAAGTTCACCGAAACTCCCCCACCTGAACGATGTCTCCGGGCGAGCCGTTGCAAGGCTTAGTTCCAACGCCGTCGGCGTTTCGATTCCTCCGATTAACTTTGCGGGTCGGGGCACTACAGTTAGTGAGGGTGTCCCGGCCTTTTAGAGCTGTCAGCTAATCCGTTGGGCTGCAATTTGTGTAACATGATGAAAGTGGTTAGAACAAGGCCATTTTGCTTCTCGAATGTGATAACTACTATTCAGAACTGGTAATGTGATAACTACTATTCAGAACTGGTGGAGTGGCCTTGGCTATGTATAACACTGACGAGGTACATGATTTGGAGTGGCCTTGGCTATCTAAAATCAATTGTTGAATCTAGCCGTCAGTATGTTTGTATATAATCCAAAGTGGAACTCTTTTGATGATGCATATGCTTTCTCAATACCAGTTATTTTTATTGTTTAGCTAGTTGCAGTTTTGTATCTAACCATTATTCTACATGGTATTCATTTTGTGTGTATCTCTATAGTTGTATTGTAATATATGACGATTTCTTGAGTTAGGTATAATTATTAATGATGTCTAAACAATCCATTGAATAGTCTAATTTTTCTTCATAGTTCTTCATATGCCCAAAACTTCTTAATTTTAATCTTTCATCTACTGTGGACGATTTAGACCAATGCAGTGCCATGGTGGGCAAAGATGGTAGGAGGATCTTCAAGTCTGGTAAATATTCCAATGTTTCTGGGCAATCTCCTGTTATAAAGGAAGGCTCCAAACCCAGACCCTATTTTCCCTTTAAGCAAGGATATCTTGCTATTGCCACCCTTAGAGTGGGAGCTGAAGGGATCCAAATGACAGTTGATGGGAAGCATATAACATCCTTTGCTTACCGTGAAGTACTTACTTTTCCTCTATTTATATTTTATGTTATTATTTCAAATCTATCATGACTATTGTCTCTAAATCTTTTCAATTTCTTGTCAGAGCTTGGAGCCATGGCTTGTTAGTGAAGCAAGGATTTCTGGAGACATAAAACTAATCTCTCTCCTAGCCAGTGGATTACCTACATCTGAGGACTCGGAGCATGTCATTGATTTGGAAACGCTTAAGTCACCTCCTATTCCTATCCATAAATCCCTGGATCTTTTATTGGTGTCTTCTCTACAGCAAACAATTTCAAGCGTAGAATGGCTGTTCGAAGAACTTGGATGCAATATGATGTTGTAAGGTCCGGAACAGTTGCAGTCAGATTTTTTGTTGGCCTGGTAAGAAACAAAAGAACTATATTTACTTCTTTCAGCCAATTGCTAAACAAATTCCGGAATGAGATTATTGCTAAAATGCCCAACGCCTACTCTTCTTCTCCCTCCATCTTCATGCCTACAACAGTACAACTAGTTACAGTATAGCATATTGGTTGTGAAAATAGCTTTGGAAGATCTGGAGATTATAACATTGCATACACCACTGATCTAACAAAAACTTGCATACATGTTGGTGACAGCAAATTTACTTTTGTTATTCTGATTATTAGTAAACATTTGTTTTGTGATTAAATTTTTTCTGATCCATGGCAGCATAAAAACCAATTGGTGAATGAAGAACTTTGGAATGAGGCAAGAACCTATTGAGATGTCCAGTTGATGCCATTTGTTGACTATTGTAGTCTGATTACGTGGAAGACTATAGCCATCTACATCTATGGGGTAAATTTTTATGCTTATTAAAAATAACTCCAAATAATTCGTTTGGCTTGCTAAATAATCGACTTTCTAATTTTCCTGGTGCCGTTCTCCGAGCCTTCCACGATCGCCTCGTTGATCATCCTGGTGCCGTTCTCCGAGCCTTCCACGATCGCCTCCGCACACATCCGCCCGCTCTTTGCTGCAAAGTAAATCTCTTCGCCGGAGCACTTGGTAACGTATCCAGCCGCGTCGCCCACGAGCGCAACTCGATCCAACACCCTGTTGCCATTTGATACATTGATGTTAGACAATTAACATCAGTGGGAAAAAAAACGGTTAGAATTATGTTGTCCAAAACATATGTAGCTTCAACTGTAGTTACACAGTGCTCTATGAGTGTATAACACAGATATTGATCAATTTGAGAAGTGCATTGAGTTCTAACTAGACGATCACGGATTTGCATATCATTGTTGCTTCAAATCATGTACTAAATAATAGTTTGTTTGTCTTTTCGTTTTTCTAATTGTTTTCTACATATCTGTTTCTCTACAGTCCATTCGTGCCTTCGCTGACGCTTCAATGAACACGGCCTATCAGAAAAAGTGGCCACTCTATCTTAGCACAAAAAACACAATCCTGAAAAAATATGATGGAAGGTAAGTGGCCTAATTTCTTTTTGTCCATGATAACAGTGAGTTGCCAATAAGTTTATTTGCTTTAAACTCTCTACTTTGATGCCATGTATATCCTTGTACTCCATTTGCCAATTAGTGTAAACTGTGTTTTCTAAATTAATTTCTATCCTCCAGGTTTAAAGACATATTTCAAGAGGTATATGAAAGTGGATGGAAGTCCAAGTTTGAGGCGGCTGGAATTTGGTGAGCTGTCTTCAGTTGGCATAATCTAGACAGTTCATGTTTGGACCTCTGTATATAATTTCTAACATCTTTTATATTTGGCAGGTATGAACACCGTCTCATTGATGATATGGTTGCCTATGCACTCAAGAGTGATGGCGGTTATGTGTGGGCATGCAAGAACTGTGACGGAGATATGCAAAGTGATTTCTTAGCTCAAGGTCCAAGTCCCTTTTAAATTTGCAGGATTTTTCATTCTCATTTTGAAGGAGAATTTTTTTGGAACTGTAGATCCACTATTTTCTTCCTTCCTCTGAGTTATAAAATTCAAGCAGATGCTATATCTAATCTCAACTCATATTCCTTTTTGTTTCTGCAGGTTTTGGGTCTCTAGGATTAATGACATCAGTTCTGGTTCGTACATCAATTAATATATTGTTGTTTTTGGTTATGGATATCTTTATAGACTTATTACCTAGTTTGTTCAGATGTTACGTTCTGTTTCACTCACAATGAGTTAATAAGGTCTGGGATTGGTTCAAACACTATTTTTATTAGGTTTTGGGCTGTGTTTTTATAAGGTCAGGACTTATATCATTATATCGCATTTATTAAACCTTGTTTTATCTTTTGTAGGGTACATGTGCTGTGGACACAGGTCTTCATGTGACTAAGTTGTATGTTATGGTGTGGGATATGTGGATAGTTTTGATATAAAGTGTACTAGCTATATTGGATACTGATCTATAGATTTTTGTGAAGATGTATATATATATGGCCTGAGAAATGTGGAATGATAGCTAAAGTGTACTCTATTTTGAGACAATGAAATGTACCCTATTTTGAGACAATGAAATGGAGATTAATGTTACATTTCAATGTTTTGTTGTGAATATGGTTCAAATTAAGTGGTTGTTTTCAAATTGAATTGAGCAGGGTTTGGAATGTATAACATGCAGTATAGAGCGTTATAAATGTTATACAAATGACCAATCATAACGCTTTCAAAATGTCCTGACTTCCAACCATATTAAATATTCATAACATTTTTACAAAACTATCCATAACGCTTTGAAAATAGAACGTAGTAGAAATTCAATCTATTAATGACGTTTTCGGACGATTTATCTATAACACTTTGAAAAACATTTATAACACCCGATTTCATAACGCTTGGACGAAGAAAAAAAGCGTCATGGTTCATGATTAATGACGGTTTTTAGCCGTCATTAAAGGGTATTTTTGTTGTAGTGAAACCAATAATAGGTATACATACAAACATAGGTTTAGCCTAATTATTCCAAAAATATACAAGGGTAGCTAAGAAAATCATTTAGCATACTTTTAAATATCTTTTGAATATCAAATAATTATATAATAATAATAATAATAATAATAATAATAATAATAATAATAATAATAATAATAATAATAATAATAATAATAATAATAATAATAATTACTTACAAAATATATGTCGTAGAGCATTTAAGGTAAAATACGTACACACAAAATATATCGACACGAACATCTTTGGTCACACTACATGCCTACACAGGCTTGAGCTTGGTTCGGGTCCAGTTCGGTTGGTTTGGTACAACCGGGTCTTCTAAAAGTCAATAATCTAATTAATAGATATTTAAATCATCTATAGAGTTAGGTCTCAACTTGGCCTGGTTTTCCTAGTTAGGACACACTTATGGCTGGGTCTTCCTTGGCATGGCTAATACACTAATCAAGGCACACGATAATGCTATCCGTGCCATGATTTCTAGTCGTCTTGTACTCCAATCACAACCATGACTAAGGCCATCTATCGTAATAACTATTTAATTAAAAATATTTATAAAAAATCCAAAAATCACTATTTAATTCAATTAAATAATAAATAAAAAATACTTCAAAATCTCGGGGAGAGGAGTTACACTATATCATGGAAAGAGTTTGAAAGTACAACTATGTCATAGAACAGTTGAAGGTATAACTAAGACACGAAAATAATATGAAAGAATGACTAATATAAGACAAACCATTGGACAATATGTCAACACGAAATAAGTCAGGTGTACTGTGTGTTTTTGAATACAAGTGTTCCGTATGTGGACTGGTAAGGACATTTGGTAGTCAGTACGTGAGGTGCAACGACTGCTACTAACATTGACATTGGAAAAAAGTTGTACATTGCGCAGACCACGTACATACTAGTTATATTTCCCCATTCGACTCAAACTAGTAAAGATGATCACTTGACATTAACTTTGAATTAAATATTGAACATTTAATATAGAAAATTGAACGAAAGTATTAAATGAACATGTACGGTCATGCTAACAAGTATAACTCTCGTGCACCAATGGTGTAAAAGATAAGACTAATAGTTTAAGGAAAAGAATAACGTGCAGCATAAAATAAAGGCAACATAGGTCATAGTGATACTTGCCTTGCTCCGAAAAAGGATGAAGTCGCGACTCACGACGTTGTCCGATCTACCCCAACACATAAATGATCAAAGGTTAGATATGAAAATCCTACTCTAAAAATCCTAGAAAGTGGCTAATGGGTTAACCTAATAACTCTATTTAATTCTAGAATAAATCATCTAAAAACCTAATTTAATCTAATATTGTAAAACCCAAGTTTTAATAAATCAATTAATTTGGATATTTGCAGGAATTATCGATTTTAGTTTCCTATTAGTGTAATTTTAGATTAATATTAGTTATTAGTATTAGTATTATTAGTATTATTAGTATTAGTCGGTTAATTAAATTATATTTTTTATTTGAAATTGGAATTATTAATTGTTGGATTGTTTACATTGTTTGGTGTGAAACCCGAATATTAAGAATCTTTAATTGTTAGATTTTTAGCGTAATCTTAATCGTAGTATTATTTATTATTATTATTATTATTATTATTATTATTATTATTATTTATTAGTCGGATTAGGAAAAATATTATTTTTAAAATGATCATTGGATTTTGCTTGTGGCCCTGTCCCCGATCCCGTGCCCGGTGTCCGACCCCGAGTCCGGACACCGACCCCGAACTCGAACCTGATTTCAGTTCCGAACCCATCCTGTACGTTGAGGCGTTAGCCAGAAGAACCATCCGTTTTGGCAGAGCAGGAAAGCTAAGCCCCAGGTATATCGGTCCTTTTAAAGTACTTAACAGGATTGGAGAAGTGGCTTATCGAGTGGCTCTACCCCCAAGTCTCGAAGGCGTCCACAACGTCTTCCACGTTTCGCAGCTGAGACGCTACATCTCGGACCCGAGCCACATCTTGGACCATTCGGAGCTGGAAATTGGACCCAGCCTCGCAGTGCCAGGGAAGCCAGTGGCAATATTGGACAGAGGAGAAAAGAGAACCAGGAATTCTGTGACGCCGATAGTCAGAGTTATGTGGCGGCACAACTCACCAGGCGAGTGTACCTGGAAGTGGGAAGACAAGATGCGGGAGCAGTATCCATATCTATTTGAGATTTAAGGTAACTCCTAACCCAGCCCTTTAATTTCGAGGACGAAATTTTCTAAGGAGGGAAGGTTGTGAAAATTTTAAGAATCTTTAATTGTTAGATTTGTAGCGTAATCTTAATCATAGTATTATTATTATTTATTATTATTATTATTATTTATTAGTCGGATTAGGAAAAATATTATTTTTAAAATGATCATTGGACTTTGCTTGTGGCCTTGTCCCCGATCTCGTGCCCGGAGTCCGACCCCGAGTCCGGACACCGACCCCCAACTCGAACCTGATTTCAGTTCCGAACCCATCCTTATTCCTTCTTTTTAAATTTTGATTATTATATATTAATAAATAAAAAAATATAAAACTATTTTTCCTCCCTGATTTGGTCTTCCACGACCAGATTCACACTCACGCACCCCACTATTTTTCCTTCTGCAAAATCCACTCTCCTCCACAACTTTCTCTCCACTCCCCTCCTTAAAACCCATTCCAGCCTACTCATCTCCTCCCCTCACTCTCATTCCTCACCCTCTCACTCTTCTATTCCCCAAAGCTCCCTTGTGCCCTAGCCCCGATCCCGTCCAGCCGAGCCCGCCGTGTCCCGGCCAACTCCGGCCGACAAGACCCCCGTGTGCCGCCTCCCGCGCCGGCCAGACCGCGTGCGCTGTTCCCGAGGCCGCCGGCCAACTCCCGGCCGCGCCCCGTCCAGCGAGCACCCGCCAGCCGCCTTCTTCCGCGCCGGCCAGACTCCCGTGCGCGCCTCCCGAGGCCGCCCTGCCTCGTCTAGTGCCCTCCGCCCGCTCCAGCACAGCCCGACGTTCCCCGTCCCGCTCCTCGACCGCCATCCCCGGCGACCCCGAGGCCGACCCGCGCCCAACGTCTCCCGGCGCCCGTTTCCGTCGGCCGTGCCTTCCGGCCAGCACTGTTCCAGCGCTGCCCCTGAGGCTGTGCTATCCCGATCTGACTTCCCGAGACTCGCTGACACATGGCCGCTCTCCCAGCACTGACCCGGGTTTCCCGACCCGCTGTCCTGCGATGCTCTCTGGTGTTTCTGTTCCCAGGTCGCTGCCGCATGAATTATTCTTTCTTAATTACATCTGAGAGCTCTAGCCGAGCAATTGAGATATAACTTCGTGTCCCCGTGTCCCTCTCCCGTAGATAGTCTGTGATGACGCGGTCCCGATCCCGTTTCGAGATTCGGTATTTTGATTATTCTGTTGCTTTGGGTGATACGTAGAGTATCGATTACGTCGCGGCCTATTTTCTATTTTGGTTATATTTGTGATGTGGTTGATTTGGGTTGGATATTCATTTTGAGTTGGAAATGTGTGATCCCTGGTTTGGGATATTTATTTGTGTTTCGGTTTGGCATCCTCCCAGGATTGGGTTGTCCCAGTTACAGAGGAGGTGCTGCCGAAATTTTCGGAAAGGTTTTCAAAATAAAAGTATTTAGTAAATTGGTAAATAAAAATCTATTTTCAAATACGGTCCTTGAAAACGATTTACAAAATTGGTTTTGTCGGTTTTAAATACGGATTTTGTGAGTTTCGTATCCCCGTTAGGCGACGACCGTATCATGTCGAATGAGCCTCGGCGAAATGCAAACGCTACAGGGTTTCCTGTACGTTGAGGCGTTAGCCAGCAACATGAGATTGCACGACCAAGTCTGAGACTCTTTTATTTTTAATTTAATTATAATTTATTTTTAGAACTGGTACTGCTTTTAGTATTTATGATGTAGGGCCTCGACCTACTGTTTGGACCGTTCGCGGCACTCAGAGCTCGCCTTAGGAATTAATTAATTTATATAAATAATTTGTAAGGGCATAAGCCCAGTTTTTTTTAATTTTTTTGTGACCCTGTATTGTGTAGCGTAGTTTTTCTTATTTTTCTGGAATGTTATTTTTTTGCCTTTAAATGCGTAGATTATAAAATAGATATATTTATTTTATAAAGAAAATTAATAAAGTTTTCTTATAATAAATAATCTAGTAACTTAGCAATTCACATGTTTTCTCATCTAAAAGAAAAAAGCATAGTTATATATATATATATTTAAAATACAAAGTTTTGCCAAATTAACCGGTAATTGCTATTTTTTTCAATTAATCAGTAACCGACTTATTCAATTAAAAATGATAACGAACGTAGATTGCGACGCTAGATTTCCGGTAGATTAATTAAATAACTTAAAACCTGACTAGGGTCTACTTCTAGAGATTGTAACTAGCACACCTAGAATGGTTTCATTATGGTTCTAAGCCAAGGTTCTCAACTGTAGGATCTCGGAGACGAACTTGACTTCCTCCTCGGTACCAACATTCTCGATCCAGTCAATTAACAGAGGCAAGTTACGGTTATGTTTTCTTGTATTTTATTTAGTAATTGTCAAGCTTCATGTTAAACCACATTGCTACACGAAACCCTCTCCTAGGGTTCAAATATTGATTGATATTGATTGTGGGGATTGGGGGAATAGTGTAACGTTTATGGCCAATACCTCTCATATTGCATATTGTGCGAGATTACCCCTTTTACACACGGGGATAAGCCGTATCGCGTCGCTAGGATGCTATTGTATAACCAAAGCCGGTCATAGACGATTACACATTCAAATCACATTATTTTTAATTGTTAAATTGTTGGAAAATATTGTTTCAACTGTTTAGCCTGCACTTTCCATTATTACTTGAAATATGAGATACATATTCGTACTTGCTCCCTCCTGACTGGAGACAACATTTTTAGGTGACATTGAGGATGCTGAGCTATTGTACAATAGCTACTATGACCCGGTTTTGTACCCTGTGGTGTTGCCGGAGTCCCCCTTGGAGGACGCAGGACCTGAGGCCGACGAGCCGACCGCTTAGTTAGTCGTTTCTAGTTTTTTCTAGTTTTATTGTTTTGGAGTTTTGTAGATTTGAAATCAACACTTTATTTCATCTCTTTCGTTTCCAGTTGTACTTTCAATTGTTGAATAAAAGTTTTTAAAATTTTCGTATATTCAAAGTTGTGACAAATGTATAGATGTTGTTGTGAATACCTGCATATAGAACAGCTTACTGCCGCCGTCTCACAACGGTGCAGGCTGGACATGATCCGGTTCGACCCACTAATTTGGGATCGGGTCGTGACATTTGGACCCTAGCCCAGCCCATTCCATTTACTGCCAAGCCTAAACTCTTTTCCTTTCAAAAATTAAAATAAAACAAAATCCATCCCCGTACTTTCTTTCAGCCACTCACCCAAACTCCTGACCATTTCCCAACTCCCCCTTATTTCCCTTCTCCATGTTCAAACTCTCACACTAAAATCTCTCTCTACTATGCTACTAAACCAAACTACCACCTCCTTTATCATACAATTCCCTCTCCTCCCCAACTACAAACATTCACTAAACTCCTCATCCAAACCCATAGCACCATAACCACCACAACCTTTATCCTCCGCACGCCTTTCCGGCCAGTCCCCGCGACCGCCATCGCGCCCGCCTGTCTCGCCGGCGCCCGACCCTGTGGACCCCTCCTCGCGGTCGACTCCCTAACCCCCGGCCCCATGCCACCGCCGATCCGAACGGCCGCCCCGAGCGCTGCTGCCGTGTTCGCCGATACGCGCTCTGAGACTCCTCGATTCGTTGACAATGCTCTATGGAATCGATCCAAGTTTAAGGCCACCCTTCTGTTACGACCTGCTCTCGAATAATTGGACACGAGCCGGACACGCCCAGCCTTCGTTGATAGACACAACGAAGTAAGCTGTATAAGTCTAAGAAAAACTCTAAGTCTTAAGGTAAATAAACATCAAAAGCATCTATGAACGTCCTAGAAAAGTTTACCATAATCCACCAAGTCATTTTTATACAATATCATCCAAAGACGAATCCAGTAAAAGAATAAAATATGAAACCTCAGTACAATATCTGGTAGTGAAATCTAAACAATCTAAGAAATAAACTAAGATAGGTCCTGCAACTCCAATGATGACATCCTGCTCAATATGGCCTCGAACTCTAATCTATAAAAGGTGGTACAACAGCCTCAAAATACCTGCAACGTATTCTGTCAGAAAAAGAGCAAAGTACAACTCCGACAAGAAACAGTCTATAATGTAATCTGAAATACACAAGGATGACAATATGGACTAACTACAATATGAAACGATGGTACAAGAACTGAATATGAAACTATAGTACAAGAACTGGAATAATGAATGAGACAATCAATACAAATGTGATTTAGAATATTAAACTAATGTATGACTGGCTGGACCACAATATTACAATATCACAATATCACAATAAGGTTCGGCTTAATCGTATGTGAGGTGTACAATTAGGCTATTCATAATACCTAGCTAGGGGTGTGGTTACACACGTCAATATTTTCCCTAATTTCTGCAAGAAAACAGTGAGACCTAATATGATGAACAAGACACAATACAATCGTGTGAATCTCGTGTCCAATATGAGAGCATGAAGTATGATTAGACTACAAAGTAAAAGTTTAAGTCGGTGTATTTGCATTGCTCTGGAAGAATGAGAGTAGTAAAGCATAAAACCGTCCACCTAGAATTTGATACAAGTTGGTTAAGTTTTGAAATAAAGACATTTAGCTAACTATTTGCTAACTAGATAATTTAACTCTTTCTAATACTTTATTGTAGGCAAGAACTAGCTAACCATATTTGTAGAAAATATATAATATAGTTTAATCAAAATAATTACTAGTGAATACCCTTAACTATTTTTTGCAAGGAAATCATTTATGCCTAAAAATATTTGCTAGCTAACTATTTATTAACTATGAACTAATTATCATATTTTAGTAAGCCATAATAGTAGCTAGCTATAATTTCTAAGGAATTTAATGATAAACTTGTAAAATAATTAGCAATGATAGTATTTAACCAAAAATTGTTAAATATTAATTACTATTCATAACATGAATTATAACATGTATTTATAAAAATAGTAAACCCAGCCCACACATTTTGCCTACAACAGCCCATCTGTCAAGCCCACTATTAAGCTCAAACACCTAGCCTAGGCTTACAGCCCACCACTCAAGCCCAGGACCCCCTTTTAAAACCTGGCAGGTTCCTGTTGGCCCATTAAGCCATGGTCAAATCGATTTCGATCAATTGACTTAAAACTTCGAACTTGATATAAAAAGAAATCAAAGATCACAGATTTCACCTCCACTAAATTTTTCAAATTTATTTTGTATTTTTCTTTTATTGTGTCTAGAAAAGCTGTGAGTCGGGATCACTGGCATTTAGAAGTTCTATCCTAAATCAATCCTTGATCCAAACCAAACCAAAATCCAAAATCCAAACCAGACCAGGTTGACCAGAAACTAAGGCAGCCAAACTCGGTCGGAGTTCCGGTGAATTCGGACCGAACTTGGTCCCCTGGAATTTCTCCTGGTCAGCAGCTTTTTCTATTCTTTTGGATCACCAACGTTCAAAATTATGAACATTAGTCTACTGAGTTCTGCCCGAACACTATCTCAAAATTTCCTATAAAAATAGAAGAAATTTCCATTTTTATTCACTCAATTCATTCTTCATCTTGTCTATATATTCCTAAGTCCAAACTATTCTTTAGAAGCTAATAAATTGGAATCCCAAATTATTCACCTTTAGAGTTTATATTATAAAATATTTACCAGCTATTTTAGAAAATATTTACGGTACTTGGAAATAATATTTTATTAGTCAAAATGAATATCTAAAATCATTTTAGGGCTAACACCAAATTTACTCAAAGTAGAGTTTTAGGTTAAAGACCATGCCTTAAAATTAGTTTTGAAATTACATGTATAGTCAAGCACAAACTATGCTCTTATTACCTTATTTTAGAAAATAATTAATATATTATGTTTAATAAAACCAAATTATTGTGGTAATTATTATCATAATAATATTTATTATAGTATACTAATAACACTATACCTTACTGAAGACACTACTCATACACCATATTATTAAAATAGTAATAAAATAATAAAAATTAATGATGTTCTGCTCTCAGTAAATTAATACACATGTAATAGAAATATTCAGAAGGAAAACTTTATTTACAGGGAGAGGGTTGTCTAGCATTTATATTCAAGGATTCAAGTGTTTCCTTCTTAAGGAGTTATTGGAGGGAGAGAGAGAGAGAGGACACATATATAAGTTTTGATGGAAAGAGTCGGTTGAGATAGGGAGAGGGATAAGAATTTGGCTTAGGGAAAATTCTATCCAGATTAGGATACAAAAGAAATCGAGTTTAACTTAAAAAATTATTTAAATATAAATAGGATACTAATTTAGAAAATGTTGAACCTATTAATGACATAACTAATTAGATAATTTCAAAGTTGCATGAATCAAATCCTAATCAATAATTAGTCACTATAATAATATTATTAATTTAAGTCAACCTTAGTACTTTAAACTTTAATGGATAAGTCCTCTCATAAATTTAAATCCCAAATGATTATTTAAAACATAATTACTCAAATCTAAAATAGGATATTTGTTATCAATGATACTTCAAAGTATTACTTGATATTTTATCAAGCGATTTAAAACATATAATTCAATCCAACCAATTAACTGATTATCGGAATAATTTAAAGTAAAATTTATTATTATCAAAATAACATAAATAATATTTGATGCTATCATGATAATCTTATGTATTTAAAACCATAAATAAATTCAAAAAAACCTTATTTTTATTAAATATTTATAATTCTAACATCTATTTTCAAAATCAAAACACTTGGAGGTCCAGAATAATAATCAACCACCATTTTGTATACAAAATAATGGTTCTCAAGAATAACTACTTTAGTCAAACCAAATAGTATTTTTTTTTAAACCATAAATTTTAAAACAATTTTGGAGATGAAAAAGTAATAGCAAAAAACGTTTACGTTTAAACATGATTTATTTTCTAATTACTAAAAATAGGATAAATAAATAAATAATTTAAAATTTTTGGGAAGAGGAGTTACAGCTGAGGCTCATCGTGAGCTGACCGCGATTATGAGAGAGGACATGGAGAACACCCACAATGTTGCCATAGCTGCCCTCGAGAGAGGAGATGCAACCACGACTGACCAGAGGCCGGCTGCCCAGGTCAAGGTTGGTACCATAGAGAACTTCAAAAAGCTGGGACCACGACCCTTCGAGGGAGTCGAGAGCATCATCTATGCCGACGAGTGGCTGGAAGTCATGGAGCATCTTCTTAGCGTTGCTCGACTTCCAGACGACCTCAAGGTTGAGGCCGTAACACTTCAGATGCGGGACTTGGCGAGCATCTGGTTCAAAAACGAACCATGGTTCCAGATCCAGGGGATAGCTTGGAAGATCTTTAAGAAGCTGTTCCAGAGGAAATTCTTTTCGAAGGCAGCTTTAGAAGCTATAGAGAGGCAATTCCAAGACTTAAAGCAAGAAAATCGTACAAATCGACGAGTATGCAGCGGACTTCAGTCGACTCAGCCGACTTGTCACATCCATGGTCGTAGAGAAGATGCTAAAAGTGGCATGGGGAATCAAGGCCAGCTCATCTGTACATCCAAAGAGATGCTTTCCGGGACATGGCAACTTACAGGGCAATTCCAAGAAGCCCAACAATCACATGCCTCCTCACCCCCAGCAACCTCATCAGCAGTAACATCAGTAGGGCAAGACGTCTAACAAAGTACCCCAGCACCAGCAACAAAAAGCACCCATTTGTGCCTACTGCAAGAGGCCTAGACACAATACGAACATCTGTAGGAAGAGGTTGGGACGCTGCCTATCTTGTGGGTCTTTTACCCATCAAGTGAAGGACTTCCTTACGACTTTCACTCAGACTGGAGCTGTACAATAGAGGGCTCCACTTCCTATCCAGCAGCAGTAATTCGGCCAACATCAACAAAAAGCCGGGCGAGCTTTTGCCTTGGCAGTAGAGGAGCTGGAGCCAGAGCCAACTGGAGACATTATTACAGGTTCTGTTTTACTTTATATGCATCCTGCCCTAGCATTATTTGATTCTGGAGCATCTCATAGCTTTATATCCTCAAACTTTATTTCTACACACCATTTAGTCATTGGCTTTAATAAGAGGATATGTAGAGTTATGACTGGCAGATGACCCATACCAATCACCAAAACTTGTACCTGCCCTATCACCATCTCAGGCCACAAATTCTTAGCACCACTCCATGTAATGCCATTCCCTAACTATGATATAGTCTTGGGAATGGACTGACTGAGTGAGCAGCAGCCCTGATAGACTGTCACCGAGGTAGTGTCATCTTCAGTCCACCTGGAGAGCCCGAGTTTGAGGTTGTTAGAGCACCAGTGAACATTAGGAGCGTCAGCTACTCATCGATCACCGAGGAGATCAGACTCCTTCACCCCATTATAATAGAATTCCTAGACGTCTTCTCTGACAAACTTCCAGAATTGCCCCCTGACCGAGATGTAGAATTCTCTATCGACCTAGTATCCGGCTCTTCACCTATCTCATAATGCTGCTACCGAGTAAATCCCAAGGAGTCCAAGGAGATGAAGAACCAGATTGACGAGCTTATGGCTCAGGGATTTATCAGGAGTGGCGCTCCACCATGGGGAGCACCTGTCACGCCCCACTCCCGTAGGAGCGATCGTCCTCGCTAAGGCGTGATGCCGCAAGAGCCTAGATTGTGCTCGTGCAAGGCAGTTTCATAACGGCCGATTACAGTGGCTGCGACAGGGTCGTCGCACAGAAGTCCCAAGCAGAAACATTAAATCATTACAGCAAAAATTTAAAGGCAAAACACAAGTTACTCAAAAGTGTACTTTATTAATATTGAACAATAAGATTACAATGGGGCGCAAGGCCTTGATTACAAGTCTCTTACGCTCACCTTTCTCTTATTTTACAAGTCACTCTTCTCTCTCTCTCATCTCTCAATACATTGCTTGATCCAGCGGAAGCTTTGGAAGGCAATGTCCATACATTATGTCCCGTATAAGTCTTGACTTCACGCGAACACACGCCTCGAATCGCCAAAGAACTCCGAGCCTCGACGCATCCAAGCGAGCTCCGCGCCACGAGCTTCTACTTGTGCCTGCACATAGAAACTGTTTGGGTGTCAGTACTCAACTGTACTGGTGGAGTGAGCTCCTCGCCCACCCATACAAAATTGACACGTTTATTTACTTTGTACAGCTTAAATCCCTTTCAATTGTCTTGCTAGACTTGTCTTAGGATCATTTTAGGATAAGGACATCTCAGCCAATACTTGGCAAAGCAATGACAGGGTCGTGCTATACTCTATTCGTACTTCAACATATTCAAGGCAATGCCTCGTCGGACAGGAACTTATATAACTCGACCGTGCCGAGACCTTCACTTAATTTACGTGCCTCAAGACCCTTCTCGTGCCAACGACGTCAAGGTAACGACTCGTACAGGTCGTGCCTCTAGACCTTGCTTAGACTTATTCGTGCTTCAAGATTGAGGCGTGCCTCGCATTCGACTTATCAAGACTTATCCATGCTACCGCCTTACGGTCTTCCTGTTCGACTCATAAACCAACTTAGACAAGACTTGTAAAATATAGTGTCAATTCATGAACACCCTGACGCCAAGTATCGTGCCAAGCACGGTACCTATGCTGCAGCCCAATCTTAGGCCCAGATATTGTGTTACCGACTGGACATGCGTTCAAGTTCTAGACTCAATCCAAAGGCATACATGCGGTTTGCCGCTATTCTGCCGACCCATCTATATGAGTGGTCACTAGCAATGTCAAGCTATCTTGGACGCGGCTCGAAGATATCGGTTCATCCCTCCACGGGTAGCTAGCCCCGAAAGCGCCAAGTATCTCCCATGCGGTTATCCAGCATCCTACCTTGAGCCGCACTCCCTTCCTCCGGGCCGACATGATCCCGACGCCCCGACGATCATTCGAGAAGACTTCATCTTGTCGACAAGTTGTCCAATGACCATGCAGACTCAACTCGATCTATCAAGTCCTTCCTTAACCATGACCATGCTTTCCATCTTTCTATCGAGAATCACAAGTAGCGGGACCGATCTCGCGTACGAGACTTATCGAGACTCCCAAGTAGCGGGACCGATCTTGTATGCGGGACTCGTCGAGACTTAGCGAGACTTCCAAGTAGCGGGACCGATCTCGTGTGCGAGACTTATCGAGACTCCCAAGTAGCAGGACCGATCTCGAGTACGGGACTTGTCGAGACTTAGCGAGACTCCCAAGTAGCGGGACCGATCTCGTGTGCTAGACTTATCGAGACTCCCAAGTTGTGGGACCGATCTTATTTGTGGGACTTATCGAGACTTAGCGAGACTCCCAAGTAGCGGGACCGATCTCGTGTGCGAGACTTATCGAGACTCCCAAGTAGCAGGACCGATCTCGTGTGGGGGACTTATTGAGACTTAGCGAGACTCCCAAGTAGCGGGACCGATCTCGATGACAACCATTCGCATGGACTTCCTTTGTCCGTGGCATACTCTTTACTAAATCTATCGTGGCTCGTGCCTTAGACAAGCCTAGTTCTCTAGGCGATACTATCGCTCAAGTCATATACTTTATACGACGAGCCTTGTTCTCGAAGGACTATGCGACTTGACAACCGCAAATAGAGTGGGACAGTGCTAGAAATGGCTTAGACCGACCGGCATAACTTTGCCTAACTTATTTACGCAATGACTTGACGAGCAAAGACCACGCCAAGCTTCGCATTAAGGGAACGTGCTGTGCGTACGTTCAACTTGAACAACCAAGTTCACGGGTGCCTATACTTAAGCCAAGAGCCATTCAAGGCGACTTAACCCACGGGACGTGTGAAGGCTATGCCAAGCCTTGGATGACGGGACCGTGCATGCTTTATCAAGCATTCACGCGGGCGACGCATATGACTTAGGCTAATTCGAGTGTCGGGACAACTTAGCAACTTAGGCCAACTTCCTTCTTCCAAGCCACGGGACGAAGGATCGAGCGTCATTTTGAAAGCACGCTGAGCCGACTTCTAAGCTGACCGTGGGACCTTTTTCTATGTTCTAACACATTTCGATCTGTCGGGATTATTCCCTTAGCTATGTGCGTTCATATGCTTTTATATTAGCCTACTTGTGCAAGTTGAAAACATACGAGTTATTATGTGAAGGCTAAGATGAGGCAAGTTCATCGAAAATACCCCACCTGAGCGAGGAGTCGCCTCGACCGAGCGAGCCTTCGAGCAGTCATTACAAGGCTAAGTCTAAACGCCGTTGGTGTTTCGATTCCTCCGATTGACTTTGCGGGATGGGGCACAACAGCACCAGTCTTATTTGTACCCAAGAAGGACAAAACTGTCCGAATGTGCATAGACTATTGGGCTCTGAACAATATTATTGTCCAGAACTGATACCCTTTGCCTAGAATCAACGATCTTTTCGATCAGCTGAGCAGAACAAAGGTATTCTCGATGATAGACTTCAGATCCGATTACCACTAAGTCAAGGTAAGAGAGGAAGACATACCCATGTATTCAACACAAAGTATGGACAGTATGAATTTTTGGCCATGCTGTTCGGTTTTACCAACGCCCCTGCAGTGTTCATGAATCTCATAAACAAGGTCTTTCACAAATACTTGGATCATTTTGTTGTTGTTTTCATTGACGACATCCTAATCTATTCGAAGATCCCAGAAGAACATGAGGAACACTTACGGATAGTTTTGGAGACTCTACGACATGAGAAGCTGTACGAAAAACTATCCAAGTATGAGTTCTTCTTGGACAAGGCGAACTTTTTAGGCCACGTTGTCATAGGAGATGGCATCTCAGTAGATCCGAAGAAAGAGGCCATCGAGAAGTGGTCGACACCAGGTTTAGTTACAGAAATCAGGAGCTTTCTAGGCTTACCAGGTTACTACAGGAAGTTTATGAAGGACTTCGCCAGGATAGCTGAACCTATAACAAAGCTAACAAGGAAGAACGAAGAGTTTATCTAGACTGAGGCTTGCCAGACATCGTTCAAGGAACTTTAGAAGGGGCTTACAGCAGTGCCGATCTTATCATTACCATCAGGCAGTGGAAGATTTTCAATCTATAGTGATGCTTCCGATAAGGGCTTGGGTTATGTTCTTCTGCAGCATGAGAAAGTAATTGCTTATGCATCTCGACAGTTACGGACTCATGAGAAGAACTATCCCACACATGACCTGGAGCTTGCAACAATCATCTTCCTCTATAAGAAATGTGACTTTTGGTGACGATTTTTCTCTGTCACCAATGGGTTTAGTTAACGGTTTCTCTTCCGTCAGCTAGGCTAGTGTCAGCAAGAGTCCCAACTTTAGTTGACGGTTGTCGAAGTGACTTTAGTTGATGGTTTTTAGCTATCAACTAAAGTGACTTTAGTTGACAGATTTTAGCCGTCAGCTAAACCCAATTTTTTGGCCATCAATATAGGTGCATACTTTTTCTGACTATGGACTAGCTGACGGTTAATGACTGTCAACATAGGTTATTTTTGTTGATATTTTTTATCCATTAAGAGACCATGTTTCTCAATTCTCATTTACGTTGTCGGTTTTTGTTGGTTCCCATTTACGCTACCAGATACACGCATAATAAAAATTACATAAACGTATAACATAAATTCAGAAACTCTAACAAACATCAAATAACTTATAACAGATTTCACATAAAAAAACAAACATGTTCGTACAATATTCAATGAGTACATCAACAAAAAGAAACTTGTTCATAGAACCACATTCGATACATGATAACAACCCCATCACCAAAGACTAAAGTGCCAAAATACAACAAAATACCATTAACCGAAGCCTGAAGCTTCACAAACATAAGATACCCAAAACTGAAGCCCGTAGCTTCACAAACACAAGATACCCAAAACCGAAACTCGCAGCTTCACAAACAATCATTCATCGAATCCTTGTATCCAATTAAAAACACATTGTTAGCATCAGAGTTTAGTGAAGTAGAAGTATCATAGCTAATATCTACTATGTATAGTTACTATCAAAGTATCATAGCTAATATCTACTAGCAGTGGTTTCAAGGTGAAAAAATTGATATCAAGTAATACCAATCAGATGGATTACATGATTCGTTAAGTGACAAACCAATACATTAAACAACATAACTGAAAACAAAGAGAGATCCACTTGCAACTCAAGATAGGGAGGGAGGGCGGTCGTCTTGCGACTCGAGATCGAGAGTTAAAGTTTTTACTTTTTAGTTAATAGGGTTAACGTGTACGACCCAACCCGGACCAAAAACACATCCATGCTCAAATTTAAATTTTTTAATATATCATATTTGGACCGATATATCGAGCTTTATCTAATATATCGGCTGATATTTTCCAAAATGATATAGTATGTAAGGACGATATATATCAGTCTAGGACTGTCAACCGATATCACCTATATCTATAAGTTAATCTATTTAGCATAACTTCTTATTGTCGTTTCAAATAAAGGAAGCAACAACATTATCCACTGAAGGAACAAATAGAACCTAATGCATTGTTTGCCATTAATTATCAAAACAAGAATTACAGAGAAACTTAGATTTAATTTCAAACTTGAAAGTACAACAGAGAGCCTAGAAAGAAATCCTAGGAAACAATCAAAGTACAATTGTTTAGTTTTGTTTCTGGGGGTGACGGTGGAGGCTCAGGAAAGTGTAGAAATCCTGCCTTACTCCTTGGACTATCGGACACAGTCTTTACTTTTGAAGAAATTTTCAGCCTTTTGTATAGGTGTGGTACCCTGCTATTTCTAATGAATTTGGGATCAAGCATATTTTGGGTCGCATAGATGGCCACGTGGCCATGTGGCTGTAACTGTTTGCCCTTAAATATCAAGAACAAAAAAATACAGAGGAATTGAACTTGATTGCAAACTCACTTGTACAAAAAAAAGCCTAGGAAGAAACCATAGGAAACAATGTAAGTACAATTGTTTAGTTTTTGATTCTCGGGGGTGACGATGGAGGCTCGGGAAAGTGTAGCAACTCTGTCTTACTCCTTGGACTATCGGACACAATCTTTGCTCTCGAAGAAATTTGCCAGCCTTGGATTACCAACCTCTAGCATGGTTGTAGTACCCTGATATTTATAGTGATTCCTGCATAAAGCAGATTTTAGGCCGCATAGAGGGCCACGTGGCCACGTGTCTGTAACAGCACACGAAGACCCGATCTTGGGCTGCTAGCTGGTGGGGGTTATTGAGATTTCTTTGTTATAGCAAATCTGGATGGTTGAGGCTTAGTCAAATTGCCATGTGCCCCCTCCCACAACAGAGTAAAATCAATCTTCTACATCCCGGATCAACTTGGCCGCATGCGGTACCAAAAGTCTTTCATCTGCGGTCTGGATCAGCTTGGCTGCATGAAATCTCAAGAGCCTTCCTTTTGTGGCTCAGATCATCTTGGCCGCATGAGGTCTTAAGAGTCTTCCTTATACGGCTCAAGTTGGCTAAGAAGCATGAGGTCTTCAAGCGACTTCCTTTTGCGGCTCGAATCATCTTGGCCGTATGAAGTCTCAAGAGTCTTCTACCTTTGGTTCAAGTCCACTTGGCCGTATGGGGTCTCCAAGAGCCTTGCTTCTGCGGCTCGGTTTCACTTGGCCGTATGGGTTCTTCGAGATCCTTGCTTCTGCGGCTCGAGTCAACCTGGCCGCATGGGATCTTCGATAGCCTTGCTTCTGTGAATCGAGTCCACTTAGCCTCATGGGGTGATGATCCACATAAACATAGACTACCTTAGTAGTAGAGCCACTGTCTTGTGGCAGCTGTAGTTGATGGCGGCTTGGGTGTAGTGATGTCTTGGAAAGGGCTCCTCACACATCAAGGTTGCTTTTCTCTTTTCTTGTATTTATGAATGACCACCTCTCACAAGTCCAGAGCAGATTGATCTTCCTTTAAATCCGTTTTGTGGGCCCAGGTATCCCGAACGCCCGGGTACGTAGGTATCATATTTGCTTCCTGATCTGAGGCTAGTAAAAGCACTTGCTCTCGATCATTATAGGAAGACTTTTGGGACCATTATATTTGCTCCCTTATCTGAGGCTAGTAAAGCACTACTCTCGATCGTTGTAGAGAGACTTTTGGGACCATCATATTTGCTCCCTGATCTGAGGCTAGAAAAGTACTATGCTCGATCGCTGTAGGGATACTTTTGGGACCATCATATTTGCTCCCTGATCTGAGGCTAGTAAAGCACTGCATTCGATCGTTGTAGAGAGACTTTTAGAACCATCATATTTGCTCTCTGATCTGAGGCTAGTAAAGCATTGCTCTCGATCATTGTAGGGAGACTTTTGGGACCTGTCCTGTCCGTTTGCCGTAGAGGGCTGGACACGGAAGGTTCTGTACAACTTTCTATCAGGGGCCTGTGTAACAGTTAACGATACCCGCTGACGGTCAGCAGATTGGATAGTTGACTGGGCTTGTTGAGCCTGTACTGCCCTAGACTTCTTCAACTTAGCACCCGAAGGTGCGTTGTAGGAAGAGTCCAAGTTGGAAGGAGGGAAAGGAAGTTGGTGCGCTTTTTAAAGAAGGGAAGGAGGCTCTATATATAGAATAGAGCGAGCCCTTTCTTTTTCTCCTTTTCGATGTGCGACAAAAAGCAATATCCTCTTTTTCATGCTTTTACACGAACCCCTTCGAAGTTTTCAAATTACAAATTTGGAATACTTTGAATAAGAAGCATGGAAAGTTGAGCTGTTTAGGTATGGCAATCCTATCAGAGGTAGCATGGACGTGATAGTTTGGGTACTTCTACTAGGGATTTTATGTGGACTTATCATCCTTGGCTTACCTTGGTTTTAAGTACAGATAATAAGTTGAGAGAGGGAACCAACATATTTACTCAGAGGTGATATGGACGTGGTAAATATGAGGTTGATGGTAGACTTTTCCTACTCAGAGGTGATATGGACATAGTAGAAGTAAACTCGACAAGGATACATAGAACAACTCAGAGGTGAAATGGACATGGAAGTTCTATGATTGATGCGCCACAACGCAGGGGTTGTTGCACGGGGTGTTTACTCATAGTTAAGGTGGATGTGGTAAATATTTATTTTTAGCATCATCTGCTTTGTAAGGGGTAGGAAAACAACTCAGAGGTGATTTGGACATGGTTGTTCTACTATTGGGGAGTGAATGCAACAGAACAACTGGGCTCCAGAAGCATATGATTGTGAGAGAAGGGGTGGTTGTACTGGAGGACCTAATACAATATTTATGATTGATAAAGGACATCCCACTGGGAGACTTTTTGTGGACCGATTGCCCTTTTGTGTATCTGGAAATGTGAGCAATAGATTTGAACAATTTTTATGGACCTATTACCCTTTTGTCCACTGGTGGTGCGGGTAATAGATTCGATTGATTTTGTGGACCTATTACCCTTTTGCGTACTGGTGGTACGGATAATAGATTTGATTGATTTTTGGGGACCTATTACCCTTTTGCGTACTGGTGGTGCGGGTAATAGATTTAAACAAAACCTAACCGAGGTAATATGGACGTGATAGGTTCTGAGGTCTTAACACCATGTCTTTTATACCAGATCGGGTACATGTATTAAGTTGGAAGACTATCGATGTCAGAGGTAATATGGACGTGACATACGATAATCATGAATAATTTTTGGTGAACCTATTACTCTTCTGCGCACTGGTGGTACGAGTAATAGATTTTAAGACAAAACCCAACAGAGGTAATGTGGATGTGCTAGGTTTTGTGGCCTTAACACCGTAATTTTATCCCGGGTTGGGTACATGTGTTAAGTTGGGAGACTATCGATATCAGAGGTAATATGGATATGATATACGATAGTCAGGACCAGGAAGTTTGCTCAAAAATGGCAATAAGCCTGGCAGACTCCGGTGGGATGAAGCATTAGAGTGGAAGTTCAGAGGTATCAGCATACATGGCTCGCCACTCAGGGAGATGCGATGTGAATCCACTCGGAGCTAATAGAGTGTGAGTTCAGAGGTACTTGGTGTACATAACTCGACGGTCTAAGAAATTTAGTTGTTATTGGAGATTGAGTAGTTATTGAAGGTGGTACCAAGACGTTTGCCCTTGTCCTCTCCATCTGGGATGTGTAATTCCAGCTGGCGAGCCTTCTTTAACGTTGCCTCCCTATTGGTAGTGCTTATGATGAAGGTCGTCCAATCCCTGAACTGATCTTTGCCCATTCAGATGCTGATTGTGGGGAGCAACTTCTTCTGGCAGTCAAGGAGCTTTCAGGATTGCTTTGGGGCAATCTCATCGTAGTTTAGCAAAACCGCTTGATATAGTTCCTCGTTAGCTCCCTCTCTCCATGAACGACGTCCATGAGAGATGACATTGTCACATCATGCCCTACTTCGTAGAATCTCTCTAGGAACATGTGCTTGAAGCCGTCAAAAGAATAGATGCAGTTGCCCGAAAGGTTGCTGTACCATTCGAACGCGATCCCCTCAAATGCTCCGATGAATAATCGTGTGAGGATGGCATCGCTATACGGCAAGTGGTCGATTGTGACCTCAAAATAAGTTATGTACCGACTAGCAGAGGTCTTTCCATCATACGAATAGATATGAAACAGTTTTTACCGTGGCGGAAAAGGAACATCTCTCCACGCAACGGAATAAGGCTACCGTATTCTGAGGTCCCGGAAGGAGTCTCGGGCATTGAACATTGCTCAAAGCTCATGGACTTTCCTCCTTGCCTTCCTGGCTTCATCTGTTGCTGAAGGAGCATTTGCTTCTAGAGGATTGTCATCCAAAGGAGGAGCGGCCATATTGGAATCTGCATTGACTGCGGGTCCCAAGCTTGTTTGTCTAAGCGTCCTTGCTGGTTGAGTCGGTAAGGCAACTTTGATTTTGTCTACAGACTTGACCAAGGACAGGAGCATGGCTTCAAGTACTTCTAGACGTTGTCGATCAGTAGGCGCTTCATGATCATCGCCGGCCATAAAGACTGTCCGTATGTGGGTAGACGTGGAAGGGACCGTAGAAGAGGTGTTCTCCGTGTCGTACCCTCGTACCGAAAAATTATCGTAGAATGTCGGAATATCTTCCTCCTCGAATTCAGAAGGGGTGCCACCCCCTACGCAGGAAGCTGCATCGTCGTGGCGGAGGCGGTCATCCTCGGGGATGTCCAAGTCCGTTGTATAATTCTAGTGGATCGCTACCCCCTGTGTATGCTCTTGGAATACCGGGTTATTGCATACATTGAGGGGACTGCTACCCCCGACTTTATCTACCCCCAGGGAGGTCGAGGATGCACCCCCAGGTGTTGGAAGCTTTCTTTTGGATCGAGTGCCTAGGTAGACACCCCCTGTGACTGTCGGCGGCAATCCGTGAGATGAGAGTTTCCTTGCAGTGCTGGCTGAGATTGTCATGCTGGAAGAGCCTGTCTTCTTTCCTTCCTCATCGGGAAGAACCTTCCGAGTTGAATTACAGGAGGCAAAAGAAAATTCCTCGTCTCCTAAAATTTGCACCTATTTCTCAAGTTGTTGTCGGACAGGTGCTGGATGGTGTAGTCGTTAGAAAATGGACTGCCGATCTTCAGGTGCTGTCGACTTGTCGCAGCAAGAGTTGATGATGACTCAGGTACAATGACGTCCTGAAAAGGGCTCATCACATGCCAAGGTTGCTTCTTTCTACTTACGTTTGTGATTAATCATCTCTCGCAAGTCGATAGCAGGTTGATCTACCTTTGCATCCAATTTGTGGACTCGGGTACCCCGAGCACACGGGTGCGTAGGTATCATGTTTGCTACCTGATCCGAGGCTAGTAAAAGCACTTGCTCTCGATCGTTGGAGGGAGACTTTTGAGACCACCATGTCCGTTAGCCCTGGGGGACTGGATGCGGGTGGTTCTGTATAACTTTCCATCAGGCGCCCGTATAACAGTTAAAGGTGCCCGCTGACGGTCAGGCGCTTGGACAGTTGCCTAGGCTTGTTGGGCCCGCACTGCCCTAGACCTTTTCGACATAGCACCCAAAGGTGCATAGTAAGAAGAGTCCAGATTGGCATATTCTACGTTCTCATTGGACCGCATGGGGTCGGGCCCATATGAGAGACGGTCGAATACAGAGCTTCTGACAGGACCGCATGAGGCACCCTGTCTGCGGCCAGAATTGGCTGCCACATGGGCCATCTGCCTGCGGCCAGAGTTGGCTGCCGTATGGACCATCTGCCTGCGGCCAGAGTTGGCTGCCGTATGGGCTCTCTGTCTGTGGGCAGAGTTGGCTGCCGCATGGGCCATCTGCCTACGGCCAGAGTTGGCTACCACATGGGCAGACTGCCCAATTCTCTAATGCGGCCTCTTCCTCGTCCGCATGGATTTCCTCTGTGCCCCCAAAAGCTCAGCATCATAGTGTTTTCCTTTGCTGGATTTGGGGACAGTGGGGTTCTTTGTCGTCGGAAGCAAGTCCGCAGGAGAGCTTTGATTACCGTCTTGGGCCACGGAAGGAGCTTCTTCGAGAACCTGGTCGGGGATAACAGTTTTGCGCTTCGACGTCCTACGGGTTCCCTTTGGGTTGGCTCGCTTCTGCGATGGGCTGGCGCTCCTTTCAGAGAGCATTTCTTCGAATGCTCGTTGGTCAAAATGAACCACGAGCATTTGCTACGTAGAGCCGAGCTTGGATGCGTCAGATTGTGTAACCAAATTCTCATCAGAGGAAAAGGAAGTCCCCAGCAGAGTCGCCATCGTGTTTGCCATTAAATATCAAGAACAAAAAAATATTAAGGAATTAAACTTGATTGCAAACTCGCTTGTACAAAAGAAAGCCTAGAAAGAAATCCTAGGAAACAATCTAAGTATAATTGTTTAGTTTTTGATTCTCGGGGGTGACGATGGAGCCTCTGGAAAGTGTAGCAACTCTGTCTTACTCTTTGGACTATCGAACACAGCCTTTTCTCTCGAAGAATTTTGCCAGCCTTGGATTGCCAACCTCTAGCATGGGTATAGTATCCTACTATTTATAGTGATTCCTGCATAAAGCAGATTTTGGGCCGCATAGAGGGCCACGTGGCCACGTGTCTGTAACAGCACACGAAGACTCGATCTTGGGCTGCCAGCTGGTGGGGGTTGGTGAGATTTCTTTGTTATAGCAAATCTGGGTGGTTGAGACTTGGTCAAATTGCCATGTGCCCCCCATATCAGAGTAAAATCAATCTTCTGTGTCCCGGATCAACTTGGATGCATGCGGTACCATGAGTCTTCCTTATGTAGCCTGGATCGGCTTGGCCGTATGAAATCTCAAGAGCCTTCCTTCTACGGCTCGGATCATCTTGGCCGCATGAGTTCTCAAGAGTCTTTCTTCTGTGGCTTAAATTGGCTTGGCCGCATGAGGTCTACAAGAGACTTCCTTCTACGGCTCGAATCATCTTGGCCGTATGAAGTCTCATGAGTCTTCCTCCTGCGGCTCAAGTCCACTTGGCCGCATGGGGTCTCCAAGAGCCTTGCTTCTGTGGCTAGGTTTTACTTGGCCGCATGGGTTCTTCGAGAGCCTTGCTTCTGCGGCTCGAGTCAACTTGGCCGCATGGGATCTTCGAGAGCCTTGCTTCTGCGGCTCGAGTCCACTTAGCCGCATGGGATGATGATCCGTATAAATACAGACTGCCTTGGTGGTGGAGCCACTGTCTTGTGGCAGCAGTAGTTGATGGCGGCTTGGGTGCAGTGATGTCCTGGAAAGGGCTCCTCACACATCAAGGTTGCTTCTCTCTCCTTGCGTTTATGAATAACCACCTCTCACACGTCGAGAGCAGATTGATCTACCTTTGCATCCATTTTGTGGGCTTGGGTATCCCGAGCGCCTGGGAGCGTAGGTATCATATTTGCTTCCTGATATGAGGCTAGTAAAATCACTTGCTCTCGATCGTTATAGGAAGACTTTTGGGACCATCATATTTGCTCCCTAATCTAAGGCTAGTAAAGCACTGCTCTCGATCGTTGTAGGAAGACTTTTGGGACCATCATATTTGCTCTCTGATCTGAGGCTAGTAAAGCATTGTGCTCGATCGTTATAGGAAGACTTTTGGGACCGTCATATTTGCTCCCTGATCTGAGGCTAGTAAAGCACCATGCTCGATCGTTGTAGGGAGACTTTTGGGACCATAATATTTGCTCCCTGATCTGAGGCTAGTAAAGCACTGCTCTCGATCGTTGTAGGAAGACTTTTGGGACCTGCCCTTTCCATTTGTCGCAGAGGGCTGGACACAGGAGGTTCTGTACAACTTTCCATCAGGGGCCTATATAACAGTTAATGGTACCCGCTGACGGTCAGCGGATTAGATAGTTGACTGGGCTTGTTGAGCCCGTACTGCCCTAGACTTCTTCGACTTAGCACCCGAAGGTGCGTAGTAGGAAGAATCCAAGTTGGAAGGAGGGAAGGGAAGTTGGTGCCCTTTTCAAAGGAGGGAAGGGGGCTCTATATATAGAATGGAGTGATCCCTTTCTTCTTCTCCTTTCTGATGTAGGACTAAAAGCAATATCCTCTTTTCCATGCTTCTATAGTAACAACACATGAAGACTCGCTCTTTGGCTGCCAGTTGGTGGTTTGTTGAGATTTTTTTATTGTAGCAAATCTGGGTGGTTGAGACTTGGTCAACTTGCCATGTGTCCTATCAATCTGTTTGAGACAACAAATGAGGGGCCGTATGGAGTTTGGGGCATTTCGGACCGCATAGGTCTTCTTTGTCATATAGTGCTCGGCCATGCTGGGCCGCATAAGCCACATACGGCTTAGGTCATAATTTTCCTTTGCCACATGTCCCATCAGCATTGCCACCAGTCTGCATAAAATTTGGAGACTTTTGGGCCGCATAGATCCTGCAGTCTGCTCAGTCATATTTAGTCATTCTGGGCCGCATAAGGCTCATGCGGCTTAGGTTGCAGCGCCCCTGACCGCATGACACCCCTGAGGACCATACTTCAGACCACATGAACTCTCAGACACGAGGACCCTAGGTTGTAGCATGTGGGCCCTATGTCTGGTGACATGATGCTTCTTGTCTTTTTCGAAAGGTCACGTCTTATCTTCCTCTTTTTGTCAGAATGTGTCAGAGTTGTCAGCTTTGTCAGAGTTTTTAGCTTTGTTAGAGTTGTTAGCTTTGCCAGAGGGGCTTCTGCGGCTGATCAGCTTGGCCGCATAAGTAGCTCTTTCTTCTGCGGTCCGAATCAGTTTGGTCATATTTTAATATAATCGGAGACATCAATGATGGGTCGCATGGAGTTTGGGGCATTATGGGCTGCAGAGTCTATCATGCGGCTCTTTCTTCTGCGGACCAAATTAACTTGGCCCAAAGTACTCATGCGGTCAGCTTTGTAATGTGATCCACATGAACTCCATCTTTTCCATGCTTCTACAAGACCCCCTTCAAAGTTTTTAAATTGCAAATTTGGAATACTTTGAATTAGAAGCATGGAGATATGTCAAGCCGCAGGGAGGCTTCGAATCATGGAGAGACTTCGAGCCGCAAGAAAATTTTGAGCCGCAGGGAGATCCCATCGAGGCTGTCCAGCTGTCACTGCTACATTTAATTCTCTGATTTGAATTTGGATTTGGGGCTGCCTTTTCGGTAACAAAGGATAGAATCCCAAGGGTCATCATTATCTTTTAATGGATACGAAAATCGAAGTGGCGTCTATCGGTTCACGCTCTTTTGAAGACCTATAAATATGGGCCATACGGTGGAGAGAGAGAGCTTCTCTTTCAACTTCTTCTTTTTTGGCTTCATTATCTTCGTCGTCCTTGCTGTTCCAGTCATCCATAACTCCAAAAGCTTCCAAATCGACCGGTATTGCGGCCAAAGGGAAGGGACTCGCCTCTCCGTCGAGAGCTGCAGATTCTTCTCTTGTTCATTCCGATGTGCAGCCCCCTATTCAGGAAAAGAATGGTGGGAGAACGATGTCTAGAACTTAAACGGCCATGTCGCATGCTTTATGCGCAGGCCTGTTATGTATCACCTCCATGATTTGGCATAATCGATGCGTGTCCTATCTCACTGCACCACATGCATTTTGTGCGATAGAGCCGCATGGACTGAGCCGCATAAGCGTCGCTGAACCGTATGGATGCCTCATGATCGAGCCGCATGAGCGTCACCTAACTGAACCGCATGGATGCCTCATGACTGAGCCGCATGAGCATTACTTAGCTGAACCGTATAAGTGTGTCATGACTGGGCTGCATGAATGTCACATAACTGAACCGCATAAGTGCCTCATGACTGGGCCGCATGAGTGTCACATAACTGAACTGCATAAGTGCCTCATGACTGAGCCGCATGAGAGTCTCATAACTGAACCGCATAAGCTCCACCTGATTAGGCCGCATATGCATCTCATATTTTTAAGCTGCATGCGCACCCCTCACAACTGGCTCGCATAAACTCTGCCCGACTGGGCCACATATGCCTTATTTGATTTGAGCCGCATGTGCTCCTCTCCACTAGGCTGTATAAATTCTATTTGACTAGGCCGTATAGATGAAGAGAAAACCCATTCACTTTGTTTTCCTCTAACTATATCCCTTCTTTGACCTTTGTAGTAAACTTGTCTACAGCTCCATCAGGGGAGCTCTTGATAGGGTACGCTCAGTCTGCTTTGGGCGTGAGATTTGACCATATAGTCGAACGCGTGTCGACTCAAATTACCCGAGGTCAACCTGAGGTCAGGTTGAAGGAGATCAGGGGCCAATCATTCTTCTACCTACTCAGCATGATGAATTTTGGGAGGCTGGAGGACACTCATCTGAAGCCTGCGTTCTTATTCAGAGACGCTCTGACTGTCTCGAACCCAACCTTACTAGAGGTATCTAAGAGCTGGGATTTTTCTTCCAATGGAGTAGCGAATCACCTTCCTCAGATGGAATGCCATTTCCCCTATCAGGTTTTAATATGGTGCCTATTGAGAGACGAATGACGGATTCCATAACTTAGGACCGACATAGAGTCTTCATAGGCAATATTCATTATAATAGACGAGCGTAGTCAGTGGTCACGACCAAGGTGTCAATCAGTTATTCTGTTGTCGAACTGGTCCCCGGTAGTTTCAGAAATGAACTGAGGCCCAATAACTGATTCTCTGAAGCTGATACCTTTTTAAACAAGATTGCTCGCAAAGGGTCATACCCCACGGACAAACTATCGCTGCTGAATTGGATGCATCATTCCCCTTCATGGGTCAACTTGACATTCTGGATTCTGGTGACGTATCAGGATACTTTGCAGCGGCTCGACCTCTACTATGCATAAGGGGCACCTGCTATGGTCTTTCTGTGAACCCAAAGCTGTTCATAGCGCTCCTCGAAATGTACAACCGTCGTATGGGGACATTGTTTACACCTGCTGGGGAGATGGAGCTTGCTCTCCATGAGATGCATGACGTCTCCAAGTTGCCTTGGGACGACAAAGTTTATGAGGAGTATACTCCCACAAATGAGGAGTTTGGGGAGCCAGATCAGCGGTTCCCCGGGTTTCCTGCTGTTTATCGGGAAGTGCTATGTCATCATAGCACTTGTCAGCAAATATCGAAGAAAAGGGATGACAACTCTGAAGGGAACCTTCCACATACTAAGGCTTGGGTCAGTTATCTGTTCAACCTTGGGGCCTAGGGCCGGGTTGCCCCTCGGAGCTCTCAAACTCAAGAAGAGGTGGTCACTCAGGTGCAAAGTGCTAAGAGGACCAAAGCTTTCGGTGACAGATTCAGAAGCCAGACCGACACCTTCTGTTATTTCTATCAAGACACCAAACTCTTTTTCGATAAGGCCATCCTGGATGGGTTTCTGATGATACGGCTGAGGATCTGTGTGGTCTCGGGGGGTTCCGATTCTATTGAGAGAATCATCCGCGACCTTATCCTTTCTGCTGTCAAGTTAGTCTTCGGAGGCAAGCTAGCTCTACTCCCAGCCATGGTGTGCAGCATTCATCGAGGCCTTCATATCTTTACGACTAAAGCCATAGCTCGTGATACTATGAAGGCTTTCAACCGAATTGAGCTGCCCTACCATTATCTGATGGGGTAGCTGCTAATGTACTGCCCCTCTCTAATGCGGCATGGCCCCGAGGGTAATGCGATGGCCGACGATGCCTTCATCTACCAGTACCCTGACATGCCCTGGACCTGTTCAACCATAACCGACTGCCGAGGTGCGCTCACACGAGTGGATATCTACTCCTTTTTGTGTCTGTCCCGTCTTTTACCGACAAAGAAATGAGGCATCTTTATTTTGATGGCGGTGTCGTCCCCCAGATCCTATCCGAAAAGATGTTCCGCTGGTTGCAGAATATCCGCCCTGCGTATCTGTTGTACCACAATCGCAACGTCGTCTTCTTGGAACCTTACCTACCCAGCCAATATTTTTGATAATTCGGGTACAGCTAATTATTTTTGGACAACTCCAACCCATGCCTGGTTTATGAGGACGAAGTCCTGGATGGCATCCGGGCCAGGCATTACTACAGTACAGTCCGTACCCAAACCAGCTTTTGTCTGCCCGACACTGGGGGCTCGGGGCGTATCTCGTACATGGCGGCCCTCCACCATGTCTCCGTGAATGGGCCTCCCTACGACTTCGATGCAAGTACCAGTTTCATTACTGGTACCAAGTTGGGAAGAAAATGCAAGAAGACCAAGAAGAGGACTAGGGCAGGGAAGACGAAGGCTATCGAAGTCTCTGACTCCGATTCTACTAATACAGAAGAGGATAATGAATCCGACGATCCACCACTCCTTGCGAGTGCTTTAGTGACGCGCTTGCCTTCTCCTATGCCAAGTCCTTCGCATAAGCGAAGTAAGTGTGGACCCTCTATCACTGACAGGCCTCATTCTCATAAGCGAGTCGCAGTTAGGATCCGTAGGCCTGACGCCGTGGAAGGAGGCAGCGACGCCAAAACCATCTCGGGGGTAAATTTCATCCCGACAGACCACAATGTTACTTTTGGGACATTATCTAATTGTTCTTCTTTTTTTTGCAGGCTTTAGAAAAAATAAACCCTCCAGAGCCCGATGCTGCTTCCGAGTTTCCTCCAGCTACGGACACCTTGGTCAGAGAAGATGCGACCCTTACATAACTGGATCTTGAGATTATAGGGTCTCTGCTGGCTGGTACCGACCCAGCTACTTCTCCTTTCGGCACAACGGGGGCCGGAGCGGCAGATGCAGGCGGTTCGGGTACCCGTGTTGAGGAGGATATGGGGGTAGTGGAAGAAGCTATGACTGTCCTGATCGAGTCTTAGTCTCTGCCGCCCTTCCATGGTAAGTTATGTCATATTCTTACCAATAAGGAGGTTCATTCGCTCTTTCTCCATATCATTCAAGTCAAGCTGATTGTCAGTTGTTCTGGATCTGTAGGCCCTGCTCCTTTATTGTCGATGGTGGATATGGCCGCGGAAGAGAGGATAGAGGAGGACATCGGGGCGGACCTCGTACAAAGAAGAAGTAAACCTTCTCCTCTTCTAATCAAGCCCCCTCCCCCCCCTCCGCCGGGTCGAACTCGGAGCTGCCCATGATATAAATGTCGGCGGTAGAGGTGGTGGTTCCTATGCCAGCATCGGTGGATGTGGGGTCGGTTGAAACTACCCCTTTCTTGGAAATTGAACTCTTCGCTCTGCCCAACCTTTAGCACCTTCGGCTGCAGAGGGGAAGATTACCGCTGTGCGGGAATCTCATCGCTCAGAGTTTGTTTCCCTTCTGACAGGGTCGTCAAGCTTCGCTGTACCTCCTTCCCAGACACCTTAAGCTCCCTTGGCTGATATTCCTTCGATGCCATCCTCTTTGGAGAACCTAGACGAGTCGTCAAGGGACATAGTCAAGAGCTTCTACCGCCATCTGAAACGGATGGTTGAAGCTGCTTCAAAAAGGGGAATGTCATTTGCCGTGGCTCGTCATTGTGTCCACGGCCAGAATGAACTGTTGAGGACTCTTCCGGCTGGAGAAGTGACGACTGATCTTCTGGAGCACAAACTGGCGGAGGCGGATCGGTGCCTAATCCAATTGCAAAAACAACGACAAGTCGATGTGTCACTACCATATTTTAGCTTGAGGGTATTTTGGTCATTTGATAAATTTTTGAATTTAATTTAATTTATTGAATTGGTGATTGCTATCTTTGACTTTGACTAGTTGAGACTTTATAGACTAGCCTAGAAGTTGATCCTAGCTATGGTGACTTGGTTAGCAATGGTGTGACCCTAGTCTAACTTAAGTTAACCCATTTCTAGTCACTTAGAATCTAGTTTGAAATAGAAAGAATTAAGAATAGGATCATGACTTATGACTTGTGATTTTTAATTTCATGACTTGTGAACTTAGCCCATGGCCCATAACTAGAAACCCTAACCCTAGCTAAGCCTACACATGGCCGGCCACACATAGGAAACCCCCCTATTTACACTCCCCTTTTCTTGTTCTTGCCTCTTTTGTGCTCAACCCACTTCTTGAAAGGAAAGATAAATTCCCAACTTCGCAAGTTCTTATAAAATCCGTTTTTAATCCTTTTTGACCCAAATCTTCTGCATATGATTCTAATCAACCTCTACTTGCTGTTCATGAGGAGTAATTTCTATTTTTGTGCAATTTGGAGGATTTGGCTAGCAACGGGAACCGTATGATTTAGGGCTTTTTCTTGATCCTTGCAACCTATAGGTAAACCCTTCTAATTCTATTTTAATTCTTTTTTATTACATGGTAGCCTAGATCTAGGTGTCCCCTAGCTGTAGTGAGAGTTTGGTGTCGTTTGCATTAGGTTTCGTGTCCGTATCGGACACGTATCAATTCTCTAGTCTAGGTGTTTGTTGAAATGCCACAACCAATTCTTTTTGCTGTTTTTGAAAATATTTTTGAATGGATTTCTAGATCTAGGGTTGTTCTTTAGATTCGTGTCCTTAGTCTATGATTTTGGAGTCGTGTTGTGTCCACACGAGGATACGAATACGCTGTGCAGGCCGCGGGACACTGTCCTGCTACCCGACGGCTAGTTCTCCGTGCACAGGACACGGGGACACGAGATTTTTGGGGGGAATGTCAGGGCAATGTCTGACATTAGCCTCCCAAAATTTGTGCTCAAGTGGTTTAGTATTCGAGGAGTTCTCCTCCTCGCACTGGTCGCACGCGCGGGCTGCACACACACGTTTTTAGCCACTGATACGTGGCTGGATACGACACGATACACATTATGGACACAAGACAGGGTGTCAGTGAGGTAGCCCTACCCTAGGCAAACATGTAGGCATGTGCACTTGACACATGGTGCACTGTGTCGTGTCCACGAACTCGTGGACTCGCCGCACGAGACTGCTCTGTACAGGATCGTGTCTGTGTGTGTTCGTGAGCTAGGACACATCGTGTCCTTCTTCCCCTAGACACGAGATGACTCGAGAGACACGTGCACATGTGTGTCTTTGTTTACCAACCATTAATTTGTCATATTAGTATATTTTTAATAGTCGATTTGCATTTTCCCCATTTCCCTGATACACAGTGTACTGTTTCCTGATTTTTGAGTTTAAATGTATTTTCAAATCAAATTCCATGATTCAATTACCATGATTTGTTCATTTATGTATGTTGGGTTTGATGTTAACTAAGGGTTTGGTTTCGAATTGGTTTGGGTTGATGTGTTAGCTGTTAGCTAACTGATAATGTAAACTGCCATTTTGCCATGTTTCCTGAGAACACTACAATCCTGTTATCACATAAATGTTACACATTCATACACACCTATATGTGAATCACCGTGACACCTTCTTATTAGTTTATACACAACACCTAGTAGCTAAACTGTCATGACACTCATATTGACACATAGCACTATAAAATCTGAGAACCCTATCTCCTAACTGTCATTCACACACAATGTTACATATTACACTCTCACGTTGATACATTACACTGTCAATGCATTGATTAACACACACATGGCTGTCACATTACACACTAGCCTACCTACTGTTCCTGAAAACTGTTATTACCTAACACACACACACTACCACACTAATTCCTGCACCCTAGTAGCTATAGCTTTACACACATTCAAACACACACACCCTGTCACGACCCGTACCCACAGTGAGGGTACGAGCACGTAACAACGCCCAGCCTACGCCGCAGTGTCGACGGTAGAACACTGTCCTAGGTCAAACATCTAACAATATAAAGGTACATGTACAGTATATACTCTCTGAATGGAGGTGACATAGCAGATACAGTCTCAATCACATCTAAGGTAGAGCATGAAAAGATAGATTGATAGATAGATAACCAGAAATGGAAACACAGAGATACAATCCAGAAGTCTAAGTGTCTAAATAAAAAATACATATCCCAAATAAAATCTCAGAATCTCAATACAGTATTCCAGAAAAGATAATAAAGACATCCTAATCTAGGGGAGTGTCATCCACTGCTAGTGGGTCCAAGTCACAAGTGTTGTCTAAAGCTGCACCATGAGGGGTAGACACCAGAGCCTCATCATTCACTGTAAAATTTTCAACAGGTCCAGTCAAGACAGGAGCGAGTACAGTACATCTCAACAAAATCATAACAGGTTAGGAAATATAAACATGCTAGAGAGTAAGATACAGGAAACTGAAGAAATAATATGATAAAAAAGGAAGACTGTAAATAAATAGCTACCGTATATAGAGAACTAACAGTGACTAGTGATTCAGAGCACAAGACGGTTATGTAAACGGCACGATGTTGTACACGAGTAATCTACAGGATTGAATACATAACCACTTCTACTCCCCCGCCCCAATCAATACACAAGGATCTAGCCAAGTTATGGTATTATACACGAAGGTCATGTGAATACATGATTATACACGATTCACACATTTCGTACACGATAGTACACGATGCTCACGATAAAGTATACGAACACGAATACCCGATGTATCCGCTAAGGGAATAACATCGCACGACAAGATCCATATAGTACTAATCCGTGTTACCAACGTGTCAGCATCATGTAAAGTAATCTAAAGCAGGAAATATAATCCTAAACAAGATATGAAATGATCAGAGAATTTACTCGCCTGTATCTTGAGTATCTGTAGAGTATCTACTGTCCGAGGAGTGGTGTCTGTCTCCTATAGAACAGTACAAGTCACAACAAGTCCAGAATGGTAATAAGATGCACTACAATGCATTCTACATGAATCTAGGTCAATCTAGACCAAAGTCAACTCTTGGTCAACTCTGTAAGTCAAACTAGGTCAACCAAATCAAACCTAAGTCAAACAAGTCTATACTAGTCTAACTAGTCTATTCTAGGTCTAACAAGGCTACAAAAGTCTATCTAGACTCTATACTGACAAACAGATACACCCATAGGCTAAGAGCCCTAGGCTATAGGCTAGGCTATTAGGCAATACCATGCCTAACCAACCTACAATCACATGACCACATGTCAATACCTATATCTAAAATATAATACACATTTTGCTATATTTACATAATCTAATATAGAAATACATATTAACATATAGGTTACCTATGTGTATACTACACATACATGTATATTATATATATATATATATAATAGTAGGCACACATAGATATAGGATACATATATGTATACATCCCAAATACATATATATATATATATATATATACATGTGTATAGAGAATAGAAAAGACTCATGCATGTGTCCAAGTGTGTGTGTGTGTGTCATGAGAGTGCAAGAGTGTGTGTAGTGAGATACATGATAGGGTTGTGTGTTAGTGATACAAGGAATCAGTGGTATGGCAGTGTGTGATACAAACAGGAAATAGAAAAAATTAGTAAACAACCATATGAAATCAGTGAATGCTAAAAGAAAATAGTGGCAGCCTATTCTGGAAATCAGTGAACACATTTGTGTAACCTGGAAATCAATTGGTGAAATCCAGGAAATGGTGAGCTGCTAAACATGGCAGTTACATGTAAATAGATTTCAGGTTTTAGGGAACTAAGTGACAGTTGACAGTTAGCAAGAACAGTGAGCTATCTATGATGAAAACTGGAATATAGACAGTTGAAGGAATCCTGGAAATCAGTTAATTACAAACTGGAAATACATTTCATGTTGCTTTTAAACAAAATCAGTGGCTTAGGAAACCATGAAGTAATCTCAGGTTTAGGGCTATTCAGTCAGTGCAATAGGAAAACAGGAAATCACATAACATGTAAATTATTTCAGTTCTTTAAGGAAATGAAAATACTCTCAGGTTTAAGGAAAAAGGAATAACAGTGAATATATTACTAAATTATAGTTATATAGGAATGAATTCTAACATTCAAATACAGTTAAAATAGGAAGGGGATTCAGTTAATGATATTTAAGAGAATAATTCTCAGTTTAAAGCAAATTCGAAATCCAACCCAATTGTCAAAATCTTATTTCCAAATCATAAAGTCATTCTAATATGTAAATCATGAAGTAAACATAAAATAAAATATGTGGGGATCATTTAATCAGTGAGAAACATTACTTAAAATAGGATTTAAAGGTTTAGGAATTCAAAAGAACTAAGTATCAGAACACAGTGTCAGTGATCAATCGACCCATGTGTTCGAATCCAAATTCACATCAAACACCTAACTAATCATGTAAACTTAATCTAATATAGATTATTAATCATGATAGGATCTTAATTAACAATTAAAATCACTAATTAAAACATTAAAACTAAGTGTAAATAGAGAAATAAATATTACACTGATACACGCACAGTGCAGTGTGGACAGTCTCGTGCACGTGGTTCCAGTGCTCGTGCACACGACACGACACGACAAGATCTCGTGATCGTGTCCCAGTGTCGAAGGGGACTAAGGCTAGGTCGGGAAAACCCTGATACGTGTCCACGACACGCGTGTGTGCGATACGACACACGTATCAGTGCCAAAAATCGACTGTGGTCGATACAGTACAAAACCAGTGCACGGCTTCGTGCGTGTCCGACAGGACACGAGAGATCGTGTAACTTGACACACGTGGTGTCAGTGGTTGCCCCAATACGTGTGTCGAAAATCATGTGTCCAAGTGGCGTGTCCACTGCACAAAAGACCCCGAGCAGCAGGGAAAGGAATCTGCGCGCGCGCGTGGGTTGTACCCGCGTGTTCCCGTGTCCGTGGCGACTCGATACGACACCAATGACATCTCAGGACACTAGAAACCCCTAAGCAAGGTTAAAACCTAAATTTCTATTCAAATACATACCTGAAATCCAATCGAAATGCCCTTTGGGGCATTTCATCAAACACATATATACATGGACTGATACGTATCCAAATGGGACACGAAATCCTACAGAAATCTAGGGTTAGCTATACCTATAGTTAGGGTAGGCCTAGGGATTCCTAGATATGCAATAAAAACAACATTCTATGGAAGGGATTAGAATATTACCTATAGGTTTGCAAAGCTCAAAAAGCTCCAAATGAGAATGGATCCTCAAGCTTCCAAAACTCTCCCAAATTGTTTCTTCCCTGAAATTTCTCAATACCAACAGCAAGTAGAATAAATTTAGGACCTATTGCAATTGGTTTAGGTGGAAAAGGAATTGAAATAGAATTTCTAGGAATTGTTGAAGTTGGGGACTTACCTCTTTCTCAAACTTGCAAATATTTCTAAAGGAGGCTAGCCCTAACTTCTAGGAGGCATTAAATAGAGGGGAATGATTAGGGTTGGCCGGCCATGGGCTGGATTGGGCTAGGTTAGGGTTACATGGGGTTGGGTTGGGCCTCTATGGGCTTAAGTCACAAGTCATGACTTGTGAAACCACAAGCCATTAGCTAGCCTAATCAATTTTTAATCTCTCCAAATAAGTTCTAATGAGTTTGATATCACTAACTTAGGTCAAGCTAGGGTTACACACTCTAACCAAGTGGTCATGACCTAGGTTAGCTTCTAGAACAGTCTCCTAAGTCACCCTGAGTCTAAGTCAATAATAGCACCAAATCAATTATACTAAAAATTACTGAAAATTCTAATAATTATAATTAATACTAACTAACACTAACCATGGTTAGCTAAGACTAGCTATGACTAATCTAGGTTAGGTCCAAACTAAGTTAGGCTAATCACAATACATGGCAATCAATTAAATAATATTAAAATCACACCATTCTTAATAATATATTAAATTCCAAATAAAATATATTAAATTCACTTAAATTAAAAATGGCAAAAATACCCTCAAACTGGAAATGATAAATAAAACACCCTAATCACAGGGCTAGGCTCTAGGTCAAGCTGTCGCCAAGGTTACACTATCAAAACACGAAAATCATAAGTCATGATTTAAAATAGTTTTAAAATGATTTTAAAAAAATTACCAAAAATTATATCATGATTTAAATATCATTATTAAAAGACTAAAATTACAAAATTTCAAAATTACCCTCATTTTAGAAAACTGGGTGTTACAATCCTACCCACCTTAGTAAAATTTCGTCCTCAAAATTAAGATGATCGTACCCCTTCTAGGTCCAACCCCCACATTCAAAGTCTCAAAACTTAATCAATCATACAATTTAAAAGGACGGCATACAGGGTCATGGCATACGGTGGTAATGAAAGTCTCATCTAGGTATACTAGTCACATTAGACCAAAACAATCATAGGGTATCAAAACATACAAGCAATCAAGGGTGTTGAACTAGAAAAGTTACAAAAACAACAATTATTAAGGCTGTAAGGCAGTCTACCATCCTATATAAAAATTGGTAATTATCAAAAATAAAATAAGATAACTACTAATCATCTATAAAGGGGTACTATTTAAGAAAAATCAAAACCAAAAGTTTAAGGAACGAAAGTCAATAGCATTGAATCCAATCACAATATAATATATATAGAAAGATAGAGTGTTAGAGAGGGAAAAGCTAACATTATGTAAAGGTTATGTGGTTAGTGTGTGTATGGGTGTATGTGGACATGTTCATATGGTTAGATAGTAGGCTTGTGTGTGTGAAATATACATGAAAGTGTATAGGAGGATTTGGGTCTCAAAACAATAGCTATCAAGTTACACTATTTATGGCATATTGGTTAAACAGTCTACAAGGCACAAGCTATTTACTCATAACATGTATGGCTAACCATATATATGTATATCTTTATGTATAGAGAGGTAGAGATTTAATTATGTATCTATATACATTATAACATGTATGCATAAACTATATACATATATATCTATATAGATTTATGAACATAACATGGAGATGAATGGTTAGGTTTACATGGCAGTTGTGAACATTAGTGTAGAGTGTCAAGTGTACATGGGTTAAAACTTGAAATGAAGGGTTCAATCATTCAGTTCAGTTTAACATTACATATTAAATCTGAAATTGAAATACACATTTGAAAGCAATGTAAAAAAATGTTCACATGTATTCAGTTTTCAGGATTTTGGAGAAATTCGAACATCAAAACCAACCCAACGTTTACCACAACCACAACCTAACATGTAAGAGTATGAAACCTAACATTATATCCCTACATACAACAATGTATACGGCTCAAAATATTACATTTAAAAAAAACTGCAAATTGACTAATCACTTAGAATTCAGGCTTAAAGGGTTAATATGTACATAGTCTCAGATTTGACAAATTCAAACACAAAACTCAACCAATTTTTTTAAAACTTGAAACCCTGTATATAACATACATGTGCAGTGATGTAAACAACGACTAATAACATGAAATTTACATTTAATTTACGAATTTAATCTGGAAAACAGAGAACTAGTCATTGACACTGTACTATATTAGAAATATTGGGATTTTTAGAAATTAACATCAAACATATTAATATGCATTTAGATAGGTTGGTAATCAAGTGTAGCATACATACGTGTCAGGTAAGTATCTGTGTCCACTATATATATATATATATATATATATATATATATATATATATATATTTTAAGGTAATACAAGAAATAATGGCAAGAAGAAAATAATGATAAAATCTGTTCTGCTTATCTGTTTAAAAGAAGGAACCATTTTGAAACCAGAGTTATAATATCAAATCCAAGTTAAGGTCTAGCAAAATCATCGATTCATTGTATTAGAAAAAATTTTATAGTAAGAAGTTACACAAGGTTTATAATAATAGCTAAAGTTACTCTTACTCCTAAGTTATTTGATGATGGGGTACAATTTATAACAACAGAATGGTACGATAGAGATGATATGTTTAAAAACCTTCTCAAGATACAATCTGATAATCATATGCGTCTGTCCAAAATCATGTTACTCAGAGTCCTCGTCATGACAGTAAGCAAGTATGCGATAAACGATAGATTCCATAACTAGGGTATGCACCTCTACAATCATGTTGTCTGGAAATCTTGCTATGCCGACTCGTATAGCTGCGAGAAATTCCAAATCTCATAACCAAGATACGTACATCCGAAGTCAGGTCTCTATGTTTCCACTACGCCAGCTAATATGGCTGCGATAAACTATAAGTTCCATAATCAAGTAGACGTTTTACCATCCTTGTATTCCCGTCAACATATGTTATCAAAAAAATATCGTAACTCAGGCCTTAAAATTTATCTCGATAGGAAAATCAAAATCAACAACGATCCAACAAAATTAAATTCAGTAATCAAGGAGTGAGAGCAACAAAACAAGGGAAATAATTTAAATTGAAGTTTAAATAAGATTCTCAAGGGTCGTCCCAGGAATCTCTTAAGGAATCCTAACTGTGATTGAGTACCTTCAAAAATATCCCAATCCTACTGCAGGCTGTAGTGATACTCTAGTTCGAATACCACTACATAAACTCGACCTGCATGGGCCACCACTAAAAATATGTCACGACCCGCACCCACTGTGAGGGTAAGAGCACGTAACAACGCCCAGCCTACGCCGCAGTGTCGGCGGTAGAACGCTGTCCTAGGTCAAACATCTAACAATATAAAGGTACATGTACAGTATATACTTTTTGAATGGAGGTGACATAGCAGATACAGTCTCAATCACATCTAAGGTAAAGCATGAAAAGATAGATTGATAGATAGATAACCAGAAATGGAAACACAGAGATACAATCCAGAAGTCTAAGTGTCTAAATAAAAAAAAATACATATCCTAAATAACATCTCAGAATCTCAATACAGTAATCCAGAAAAGATAATAAAGACATCCTAATCTAGGGGAGTGTCATCCACTGCTAGTGGGTCCAAGTCACAAGTGTTGTCTAAAGCTGCACCATGAGGGGTAGACACCAGAGCCTCATCATTCATTGTAAAATTTTTAACAGGTCCATTCAGAACATGAGCGAGTACAATACATCTCAACAAAATCATAACAGGTTAGAAAATATAAACATGCTAGAGAGTAAGATACAGGAAACTGAAGAAACAACATGATGAAAAAGGAAGACTGTAAATAAATAGCTACCGTATATAGAGAAATAACAGTGACTAGTGATTCAGAGCACAAGACGGTTATGTAAATGGCACGATGTTGTACACGAGTAATCTACTGAGGTTGTACACGAGTAATCTACAGGATTGAATACATAACCACTTCTACTCCTCCGCCCCAATCAATACACAAGGATCTAGCCAAGTTATGTTATTGTACACGAAGGTCATGTGAATACATGATTATACACGATTCACACGTTTCGTACACGAATGTCACGAATACAAGGAGTATAAGATGCTCACGATAAAGTATACGAACACGAATACCCGATGTATCCGCTAAAGGGATAACATCGTACGACAAGATCCATATAGTACTAATCCGTGTTACCAACGTGTCAGCATCATGTAAAGTAATCTAAAGCAGGAAATATAATCCTAAATAAGATATAAAATGATCTGAGAATGTACTCGCCTGTATCTTGAGTATTTGTAGAGTATCTACTGTCCGAGGAGTGGTGTCTGTCTCCTATAGAACAGTACAAGTCACAACAAGTCCAGAATGGTAATAAGATGCACTACAATACATTCTACATGAATCTAGGTCAATCTAGACCAAAGTCAACTCTTGGTCAACTCTAGAAGTCAAACTAGGTCAACCAAGTCAAACCTAAGTCAAACAAGTCTATACTAGTCTAACTAGTCTATTCTAGGTCTAACAAGGCTACACAAGTCTATCTAGACTCTATACTGACAAACAGATACACCCATAGGCTAAGAGCCCTAGGCTATAGGCTATTAGGCAATACCATGCCTAACCAACCTACAATCACATGACCACATGTCAATACCTATATCTAAAATATACTACACATTTTGCTATATTTACATAATCTAATATAGAAATACATATTAACATATAGGTTACCTATGTGTATACTACACATACATGTATATCATATATATATATATAATAGTAGGCACACATAGATATAGGATACATATATGTATATATCCTAAATACATATATATATATATACATGTGTATAGAGAATAGGAAGGACTCATGCATGTGTCCAAGTGTGTGTGTGTGTCATGAGAGTGCAAGAGTGTGTGTAGTGAGATACATGATAGGGTTGTGTGTTAGTGATACAAGGAATCAGTGGTATGGCAGTGTGTGATACAAACAAGAAATAGGAAAAATCAGTAAACAGCCATAGGAAATCAGTGAATGTTAAAAGAAAACAGTGGCAGCCTATTCTGGAAATCAGTGAACACATTTGTGTAACCTGGAAATCAATTGGTGAAATCCAAAAAATGGTGAGCTTCTAAACATGACAGTTACATGTAAATAGATTTTAGGTTTTAGGGAACTAAGTGACAGTTGACAGTTAGCAAGAACAGTGAGCTATCCATGATAAAAACTGGAATATAGACAGTTGAAGGAATTTTGGAAATCAGTTAATTACAAACTACAAATACATTTCATCTTGCTTTTAAACAAAATCAGTGGCTTAGGAAACCATGAATTAATCTCAGGTTTAGGGCTATTCAGTCAGTGCAATGGGAAAACAGGAAATCACATAACATGTAAATCATTTCAGTTCTTTAAGGAAATGAAAATACTCTCAGGTTTAAGGAAAAAGGAATAACAGTGAATACATTACTAAATTACAGTTATATAGGAATGAATTCTAACATTCAAATACAGTTAAAATAGGAAGGGGATTCAGTTAATGATATTTAAGAGAATAATTCTCAGTTAAAAGCAAATTCGAAATCCAACCCAATTGTCAAAATCTCATTTCCAAATCATAAAGTCATTCTAATATGTAAATCATGAAGTAAACATAAACTAAAATATGTGGGGATCATTTAATCAGTAAGAAACATAACTTAAAATAGGATTTAAAGGTTTAGGAATTCAAAAGAACTAAGTATCAGAACACAGTGTCAGTGATCAATCGACCCATGTGTTCGAATCCAAATTCACATCAAACACCTAACTAATCATGTAAACTTAATCTAATATAGATTATTAATCATGATAGGATCTTAATTAACAATTAAAATCACTAATTAAAACATTAAAACTAAGTGTAAATAGAGAAACAAATATTACACTGATACACGCACAATGCAATGTGGACAGCCTCGTGCACGTGGTTCCAGTGCTCGTGCACACTACACGACACGACACAGATCTCGTGATAGTGTCCCAGTATCGAGGAGGACTAGGGCTAGGTTGGGAATACCCTGATACGTGTCCACGACATGCGTGTGTGCGATACGACACACGTATCAGTGCCAAAAATCGACTGTAGCCGATACAGTGCAAAACCAGTGCACGGCTTCGTGCGTGTCCAACACGATACGAGAGGTCGTGTAACTTGACACACGTGGTGTCAGTGGTTGCCCCAACACGTGTGTCAAAAATCATGTGTCCATGTGGCGTGTCCATAACGCAAAAGACCCCGAGCCGCAGGGGAAGGAATCTGGACGCGCGCGTGGGGTGCACCCGAGTGTTCCCGTGTCCGTGGCATCTCGACACGACACCAATGAAATCCCAGGACACTAGAAACCCCTAAGCAAGGTTAAAACCTAAATTTTTATTCAAATACATACCTGAAATCCAATAGAAATGCCCTTTGGGGCATTTCATCAAACACATATATACATGGACTGATACGTGTCCAAATGGGACACGAAATCCTACAAAAATCTAGGGTTAGCTATACCTATAGTTAGGGTAGGCCTAGGGCTTCCTAGATATGCAATAAAAACAACATTCTATGGAAGGGATTAGAATATTACCTATAGGTTTGCAAAGCTCAAAAAGTCCCAAATGAGAATAGATCCTCAAGCTTCCAAAACTCTCCCAAATTATTTCTCCCCTGAAATTTCTCAATACCAACAGCAAGTAGAATAAATTTAGGACCTATTGCAATTGGTTTGGGTGGACTTACCTCTTTCTCAAACTTGTAAATATTTCTCAATTATTGAAGTTGGGGACTTACCTCTTTCTCAAACTTGCAAATATTTCTAAAGGAGGCTAGCCCTAACTTCTAGGAGGCATTAAATAGAGGGGAATGATTAGGGTTGGCCGGCCATGGGCTAGATTGGGCTAGGGTTAGGGTTACATGGTGTTGGGTTGGGCCTCTATGGGCTTAAGTCACAAGTCATGACTTATGAAACCACAAGCCATTAGCTAGCCTAATCAATTCCTAATCTCCCCAAATAAGTTCTAGTGAGTTTGATATCACTAATTTAGGTCAAGCTAGGATTACACACTCTAACCAAGTGGTCATGACCTAGGTTAGCTTCTAGGACAGTCTTCTAAGTCACCCTGAGTCAAAGTCAATAATAGCACCAAATCAATTATACTAAAAATCACTGAAAATTCTTATAATTATAATTAATACTAACTAACACTAACCATGGTTAGCTAAGACTAGCTATGACTAATCTAGGTTAGGTCCAAACTAAGTTAGGCTAATCACAATACATGGCAATCAATTAAATAATATTAAAATCACACCATTCTTAATAATATATTAAATTCCAAATAAAATATATTAAATTCAGTTAAATTCAAAATGGCAAAAATACCCTCAAACTGGAAATGATAAATGAAACACCCTAATCACAGGGCTAGGCTCTAGGTCAAGCTGTCTCCAAGGTTACACTATCAAAACACCAAAATAATAAGTCATGATTTAAAATAGTTTTAAAATGATTTTAAAAAAATTACCAAAAATCATATCACGATTTAAATATCGTTATTAAAAGACTAAAATTACAAAATTTCAAAATTACCCTCCTTTTAGAAAACTGGGTGCTACACACCCTATCTAGTAAAATGATTTTCCATTGACACTTTCCCCATTGCTATCTAACACACACATTTGACTGTCACATTGACATATACACACACACATGTTAGTTGGTACACCTACACTCACACAATGTTGTATCACACATACACACATTATCCCCCCTATCACTCTATGTATATATATATATATATATATATATATATATATATATATATATATATATATATTTTATATATATATATATATATATATATATATATATATATATATATATATAAATATATATTATCTATATGCTTGATATAATAATGTGGTACATATAAATATATGTGAATGTTATTTATATTAGTGTATATATAATATGTGGCATATAGACTATATGGCCTATAGGCTATATATAGCACATAGCCTATGAAATTCCTATGTGATATAGCCTGTGTATATGTCATGTAAACACATGTGGATTGGTGTAGATAGACTAGTATAACTTTGTTATGTTGTGTGCTTGCTAGAATAGGCTGGCTAGGTTTAGTGAGACTTGTTTGGGTTAGGCTTGACCTAGTTGACCTAGTTTGACTAGTGTAGTTGACTAGAGTTGACCAATGGTTGACTTTAGCCTAGTTTGACCCCAAACATCATATAGGTGCATTGTAGTAGTCTATTTTACTATTTTAGACATGTAATGACTTGTATTGTTCTATAGGAGCCAGACACCACTCCTCGGACAGTATATTCTTTTCAGATATTCAGGATACCAGGCGAGTACATTCTCTGATCATTTCATATCTTGTTTAGAATTATATTTCCTGCTTTAGATTACTTTACTTGATGCTGACACATTGGTAACACGGATTAGTACTATATGGATCTTGTCGTGCGATGTTATCCCCTTAGCGGATACATCGAATATTTCGTGTTCGTGTACTTTATCATGAGCATCGTATACTCCTTGTATTTATGACTTTCGTGTACAAATCGTATAAAATCGTGTATTCTCATGTGCTCACATGATGTTCGTGTACATTACTCATCGTGTGCAATAACATAACTTGACTGGATCCTTCTGTATTGATTGGGGACGGGGGAGTAAAAGTGGTTATGTACTCAATCTTGTAGCTTACTCGTGTATAACCTCTATAGATTATTCGTGTATAATATCATGCCGTTTACATAACCATCTTGTACTCTAAATCACTAGTCACTTACAGTTCTTACCTTGCCATATGTATATATTTCTAATTTACAGACATCTCTCATGTTTTTATGTACATTCATGTTGTTCTTCAGTTTCATGTATCTTACTCTCTAGCATGTTTATATTTCCTAACCTGTTATGATTTATTGAGATGTATTGTGCTCGCTCCTGTCCTGACTGGACCTGTTGAAAATATTACAGAGGATGAGGACGAGTCATTCTGTTCCACATATTATGGGACTACCATAGAGGATTGTTGTGACCTGGACCAGCAGCAGGACCCCTTAGCAGTGGATGACACTCCTTTAGTCTAGGATGTCTTTTCATTGTATTTACTCTGGATTACTGTATTGAGATTTGAGATGTTATCTGGATTGTGATATCTTAGACACTTAGATTTCTATCCAGTTGTACCTCTGTGGATTTCATTTCTGTTTATATCTATCTATCTTATTATTTTTCTGTCTTAGATGTGATTGAGACTGTATTATGCTATGTCACCTCCATTCGGAGTGTATATACTGTACAGGTACCTTATATTGTTAGATGATTTACCTAGGATAGCGTTCTACCGCCGACACTGCGGCGTAGGCTGGACGTACCCACTTCTCGTGCCCTTACTCTAGGGTGTGGGTCATGACACGTTTTTAGTAGTGGCCCATGCAGGTCCAGTCTAGTTTTATGTAGTGGTATTCGAACTAGAGTATCACTACAACCTGCAGTAGGATTATGATATTTTGTAGGTACTCAATCACACTAGAAAAAACTCCTTATCAGATTCCGTATATCTATATTTTGCTGCTTATTGTCTTCCTTTGAATTTAAACTTTTCTCCTTTGATATTTTGACTCATTCTCAGAAATTATTTCTTATTTGATCTGTGTCTCCAGGATGGTCGAGACGAGATCGCATTACCCCAAACCGGGGGATGCTGTAGTGGGGTCTTCCACCTCTTGTCCTCAGCAGCAGCAGCCAGTTCCCGGTACCGCAGCCCCAGTCATGCCAGCTGGGGTGGGTGTTTCAGCAACTTTCGGAGGAGCACCTCCAACAGCTAGGAGGCAGAGCCCGGTGATTCCTGAGATCCTTCCACCGCAGCAGCCTCCACCTACGGGGATGGTAGATGCTGCTCATCTATTCACCTTCGTGGAGAGGATTCTGGAGTCTCACCAGCAGCAGCAACAATATCAGACTGCAGACTTCCGTCAGGGGATTGATGAGGCACATCTGCTGGTCCGTACGACTATGGAGATGGTTTCTGCTCAGGGGACACAGCAGCAGCCTTGCCGGAGGGAGAAGGATATCCAGGACTTCCAGAAGATGCATCCTAGAGATTTTCTGGGCACCGAGGGCATTTACTATACAGATGATTGGATTGAGCATATCGAGGAGATTTTTCGGCTGGCGGAGATACCAGCATGACTTCATATTGAGGCAACGGGCAGTCAGATACAGAACTTAGCTCGTACTTGGTACCAGACAGATCCCAGAGTATGAGTAGAGGGTCAGACTTGGGAGCAGTTCAAGAAGCTATTCAAGGAACAGTTCTTCCCAGATGTGGTACTAGGAAGCATTGAGGCACAGTTTGAGAGTGGTTCAGGGGAACCAGACAGTTGCTGAGTACGTCGGAGAGTTTTACCGGTTGGTCCGATTTATTGATGATCTGATAGAAAATACGAAGGCTAGGAAGTTCGGTCGAGGGTTGATCAGGGATGTTCGATCACTGACTAAGAGTGACCAGAATGCTACCTTCGTGAAGATCTTCACTGGAGCTATGGCAGCGGAGGACGACCTGTGGTTGAAGCTGAAGAGGGGTCGGGACTTCCAGGGAGCTAGCAGCAGCGGGGGCCAGGCCAAGAGGCCTTATTTTCAGCACCAGCATCCGCAGAGGCCAGTACATCAGCAGCAGTTCCAGCAGCAGGGCCGGACACCTTTCCTGCAGGTGCAGCATCAGCAATCGAGGGTACAACTGCAGGCACCCCGACAACAGGCATCAGTTGCACCTTCTGCAAGAAGCCCGGGCACGGGTGGAACGACTACAAGAAGAGGCTTGGAAGATACCTGATGTGTGGATCATCGGACCATCAGATGAGAGACTGTCCAGTAGCATCGATGCGTCTAGCACTAGGAGGAGGTAGAGGAGCCAAGGCTCCAGCAGGACAACAGAAAGGACCACTGCAGACTCAGCAGCGGAGGTTCATCCAGCATCAGCAGCAGGCTCGGGGAGGTCAGCAGGGGCGAGCTTTCGCCACGGCGACCGAGGATGAAGAGGCCATTGGAGAGTTGATTGCAGGTTCGGTTCTTCTTAACTCTTTTCCAGCTTTCGCCTTATTTGATTTTAGCACTTCCCACAGTTTTGTGTCGGTATCATTTGCTATTAGACACTGCCTTGTATCTGAACCATTGCCTAGGACCTGCAAGATTACGATCGAGGGTGGTGTTATCCTCGTGAGTGATGTTTGCAGAGGGCGGAGCGTTATTTTGGGTGGCCGAGAGTTGGAGATAAGTCTGCTCGTCATGCCACTACCGAACTACGATATCGTATTAGGTATGGATTAGTTGAGTAGGCATCATGCCAGCATAGATTGCCGAGGGGCTAGAGTTCTGTTTGGAGCACCAGGAGAGCTAGAGTTCGAGTACACCCGACGGCAGGCGGAGCAGGACAGCGGACTTTTCTGCGGAGCTTCAGGTGAGGAGCAGGTGGCTCCACATCCTTTGATTGCAGAGTTCATGGACGTCTTCCTGGAGGAGTTTCCAGGGCTTCCACCAGACAGGGATGTTGAGTTATCGATAGACTTGGTTCCCAGCACGGAATCGATTTTTCAGCATGTCTATCGAGTGAACAACAGTGAATTGGTGGAACTGAAGAAGCAGGTAGATGAGCTGCAGGACAAACGCTTTATCCGATCGAGTTCTTTACCTTGGGGTGCACCAGTACTCTTTGTACCCAAGAAGGATGGGTCGGTATAGATGTGTATCGACTACAGGGCACTCAACAACCTGACGATCAAGAACAGATACCCACTGTCGTGGATCGATGATCTCTTTGATCAGTTGAGCGGAGCTCGGGTTTTCTCCAAGATTGATTTGAGGTCAGGTTATCATCAGGTGAAGGTGAAGAGGGAGGATATTCCGAAGACCGCTTTCAGGATGCGGTATGGGCAGTTAGTGTTCTTGTTTATGCCGTTTGGGCTGACCAATACACCGACAATATTTATGAACTTGATGAACAAGGTGTTCCACCAATACTTGGACAAGTTCGTGGTGGTGTTCATCGATGATATCCTGGTGTATTCGAAGACTGAGGAAGAGCACTTGAGAGTGGTTCTGGAGACACCCAGGAGGGAGAGGCTGTATGGCAAGCTCTCAAAGTGCGAGTTCTTTCTGGACAGAGTTGACTTCTTGGGTTTATTGGTGACTGAAGATGGGATCTCAGTGGACCCGAAGAAGATTACAGCAGTTGAGGCTTGGTCGGCACCGAGTTCAGTAGCAGAGATCAGGATCTTCTTGGGGTTGGCAGGATATTACAGGAGGTTCGTACAGGATTTCTCTTGGATTACAGAGCTGTTGACTAGGCTAACCCGGAAGGATGCAGAGTTTGTTTGGTCTGAGGAGTGTCAGGCTGCTTTTGATGAGTTGAAAAAGCGACTTGCGACAGCTCCGATTCTGACATTATTATCAGGTTCAGGAGGGTTCACTATCTATAGTGACGCTTGAAGGAAGGGGTTGGGTTGTGTCTTATAGCAGCATGGGAAGGTGATTGCCTATGCTTTCAGGCAGTTACGTCCCCAAGAGAAGAACTACCCTACCCACGACTTGGAGCTGGCAGCAGTGATTTTTGCTTTGAAGTTGTGGAAGCACTACTTGTATGGAGAGAGGGTAGAGATCTTCACAGATCATAAGAGCTTTAAGTATGTGTTTACACAGAAAGAATTCAACATGAGGCAGCACAGGTGGTTAGAGCTGATGAAGGACTTTGACATCTCACTACAGTATCACCTAGGAAAGGCCAACGTGGTTGCCGATGCCTTGAGTAGGTATCCGACAGCTATGTGTTTGACTATGGATCGGTACTTGCTAGCAGACTTGGAGAGCCTGGGGATTGAGTTGATTGTGCCTGGAGTTCAGATGCAGATGTGGGGCCTTCAGATTCAGTCAGACTTGATAGAAAGGATCAAGGCGACGCAGTTCGAGGATGTTGCTCTGCGGTGTATCCAAGAGCAGGTTCGAGCAGGGCTAGTGGATAGTGTATTTTCTCTTACAGAGGATAGTGCTTTGAGGCACGGTTCTAGGCTATGTGTGCCTAGTGGAGAGCTCAGGAAGTAGGTCATGCAGGAGGCTCATAGATCTAAGTACTCTATACATCCTGGTGCCAACAAGATGTACAGGAATCTGAGAGAGCACGTCTGGTGGTATGGGATAAAGCAGGAGGTAGCTTGCTTCATAGCCAGATGCTTGGTCTATCAGCAGGTCAAGGCAAAGAAGCAAAGGCCAGGAGGTTTGTTGCAGCCATTGCCCATTCCAGAGTGGAAGTGGGAGCATATCATGATAGATTTTGTATCTAGATTATCGCGTACACCAGAAGGGAAAGACGCAATTTGGGTCATCGTTGACAGGTTGACCAAATCGGCCCACTATTTGCCATTTAAAGTAGGTACGTCTACTAAGAGGCTTGTAGAGATGTACATGCGGCAGATTATTAGGATTCATGGAGTTCCGGTCAGCATTGTCTCGGATCGGGATAGTCGCTTTACTTTCTATTTCTGGAGGAGTCTGCAGACTAGTTTGGGCACTCAGCTCAAGTTTAGTACAGCATACCACCCCCAGACGGACGGACAGTCAGAAAGGACTATTCAGATGATCGAGGACATGCTGCGGACGTACGTCTTGGATTTTGGAGGTTTCTGGGAGGATCACCTATACTTGGTGGAGTTTGCTTACAACAATTGTTATCAGGCCAACATTGAGATGTCATCTTTCGAGGCTCTGTACGGGCGTAGATGTCGTACACCCCTATCTTGGGATGATGTTGGAGAGCTAGCTTTATTGGGACCTGAGATGGTTGTTGACGCAACCGAGAAGGTGAAGCTCATCAGGGACAGACTTCGCGTGGCGCAGGACATACATCGGCACTGGGTCGATAGCCACTGGAGGCCTTTGGAGTTTGAGGTACAAATTAGAGATAGGATTAGAAGTAGGTTTTTGTTTATTTTTGTGATTGTTTGATCATGTTTGATTATTTAGTAACTTGAGACCTTGTTTATGATTAGGTCGGAGACATGGTTTTTCTGAGGATATCTCCGACTCGTAGTACCATACGTTTTGGTGGAGGTGGAAAGCTTTGCCCGCGCTTCATCGGACCTTTCGTGATCAGCGAGAGGGTCGATGACGTGGCATACAGGCTATACTTGCCACCTGTACTAGTGGGCATCCCCAATATATTCCACGTATCACAGCTGAGACGGTACGTGGCTGACCCTAGCCATGTACTTGATCATTCGGAGATTGAGGTGGGACCTACTCTCAGTTATCCAGAGCAGCCAGTAGAGATTCTGGATCGCCGAAGAAAGGTACTGAGAAACTAGGTGATACTCTTAGTTCGCGTCGGATGGAGGCATCATTCTCTAGGAGAGTCTACCTGGGAGCGGGAGGATGAGACGTGCAAGCGATACCCATATCTTTTTGGCCCCTGAGGTATGATTGTCTATCCTTCTTATCAGTTTAGTTTCGCCCTTTAATTTCGAGGACGAAATTATTTTAAGGAGGGTAGATTTGTCACTACCACATTTTAGCTTGAGGGTATTTTGGTCATTTGGTGATTTTTTGAATTTAATTTAATTTATTGAATTGGTGATTGCTATCTTTGACTTTGACTAGTTGAGACTTTGTAGACTAGCCTAGAAGTTGACCCTAGCTATGGTGACTTGGTCAGCATTGGTGTGACCCTAGTCTAACTTAAGTTAACCCATTTCTAGTCACTTAGAATCTAGTTTGAAATAGGAAGAATTAAGAATAGGATCATGACTTATGACTTGTGATTTTTAATTTCATGACTTATGAATTTAGCCCATGGCCCATAACTAGAAACCCTAACCCTAGCTAAGCCTACACATGGCCGGCCACACATAGGAAACCCCCCTATTTATACTCCCCTTTTCTTGTTCTTGCCTCTTTTGTGCTCAACACACTTCTTGGACGGAAAGATAAATTCCCAACTTTCCAAGTTCCTATAAAATCCGTTTTTAATCCTTTTTGACCAAAATCTTCTGCATATGATTCTAATCAACCTCTACTTGCTGTTCATGAGGAGTAATTTCTGTTTTTGTGCAATTTGGAGGATTTGGCTAGCAACGGAAACCGTTTGATTTGGGACTTTTTCTTGATCCTTGCAACCTATAGGTAAACCCTTCTAATTCCATTTTAATTCTATTTTTATTGTACGGTAGCCTAGATCTAGGTGTCCCCTAGCTTTAGTGAGAGTTATGTGTCGTTTGCATTAGGTTTCGTGTCCGTATTGGACACGTATTAATTCGCTAGTCTAGGTGTTTGTTAAAATGCCACAACCAATTCTTTTTGCTGTTTTTGAAAATATTTTTGAATGGATTTCTAGATCTAGGGTTGTTCTTCAGATTCGCGTCCTTAGTCTATGATTTTAGAGTCGTGTCGTGTCCACACGAGGACAAGAATACGATGTGCAGGCAGCGGGACACTATCCTACTACCCGACGGCTAGTTCTCCGTGCACAGGACACGGGGACACGAGATTTTTGGGGAGAATGTCAGGGCAATGTCTGACATTAGCCTCCCAAAATTTGGGCTCGAGTGGTTCGGTATTCGAGGAGTTTTCCTCCTCGTACTAGTCGTACACGCGGGCTGCACACACACGTTTTTAGCCACTAATACATGGTTGGATACGACACGATACACATTATAGACACAGGGCAGGGTGTCAGTGAAGTAGCCCTACCCTAGGAGAACACGTAGGCATGTGCACTTGACACATGGTGCACTATGTCATGTCCACGAACTCGTGGACTCGTAGTACGAGAGTGCTCTGTGCAGGATCGTGTCTAAGTGTGTTCGTGAGCTAGGACACGTCATGTCCTGCTTCCTCTAGACACGAGATGACTTGAGAGACACTTGCACATGTGTGTCTTTGTTTACCAACCATTAATTTGTCATATTAGTATATTTTTAATAGTCGATTTGTATTTTCCCCATTTCCCTGACACACAGTGTACTGTATCCTGATTTCTGAGTTTAAATGTATTTTTTAAATCAAATTCCATGATTCAATTACCATGATTTGTTCATTTATGTATGTTGGGTTTGATGTTAAACTAAAGGTTTGGTTTCGAATTGGTTTGGGTTGATGTGTTAGCTGTTAGCTAACTGATAATGAAAACTGCCATTTTGCCATGTTTTCTGAGAACACTACAATCCTGTTATAACATAAATGTTACACATTCATACACACCTATATGTGAATCACCTTGACACCTTCTTGTTAGTTTATACACAACACCCAAGTAGCTAAACTGTCATGACACTCACATTGACACATTGACACATAGTGCTATAAAATCTGAGAACCCTATCTCCTAACTGTCATTCACACACACTGTTATATATTACACTCTCACATTGATACATTACACTGTCAATGCACTGATTGACACACACATGGTTGTCACATTACACACTAGCCTACCTACTGTTCCTGAAAACTGTTATTACCTAACACACACACACTACCACACTAATTCCTGTACCCTAGTAGCTATAGCTTTACACACATTCAAACACACACACCCTATCTAGTAAAATGATTTTCCATTGACACTTTCACCATTGCTATCTAACACACACATTTGACTGTCACATTGACATATACACACACACATGTTAGTTGGTACACCCACACTCACACAATGTTGTATCACACATACACACATTATCCCCTATCACTCTATGTATATATATATATATATTTTTTTTTGACACATAGTGCTATAAAATCTGAGAACCCTATCTCCTAACTGTCATTCACACACACTGTTATATATTACACTCTCGCATTGATACATTACACTGTCAATGCACTGATTGACACACACATGGTTGTCACATTACACACTAGCCTACCTACTGTTCCTGAAAACTGTTATTACCTAACACACACACACACTACCACACTAATTCCTGTACCCTAGTAGCTATAGCTTTACACACATTCAAACACACACACCCTATCTAGTAAAATGATTTTCCATTGACACTTTCACCATTGCTATCTAACACACACATTTGACTGTCACATTGACATATACACACACACACATGTTAGTTGGTACACCCACACTCACACAATGTTGTATCACACATACACACATTATCCCCTATCTATATATATATATATAATATATATATATATATATATAAATATATATATTATCTATATGCTTGATATAATAATGTGGTACATATAAATATATATGAATGTTATTTATATTAGTGTATATATAATATGTGGCATATAGTCCATATGGCCTATAGGCTATATATGGCACATAGCCTATGAAATTTCTATGTGATATAGCCTGTGTATATGGCATGTAAACACATGTGGATTGGTGTAGATAGACTAGTATGACTTTGTTTTGTTGTGTGCTTGCTAGAATAAGCTGGCTAGGTTTAGTGAGACTTGTTTGGGTTAGGCTTGGCCTAGTTGACTTAGTTTGACTAGTGTAGTTGACTAGAGTTGACCAAGGGTTGACTTTAGCCTAGATTGACCCCAATCATCATATAGATGTATTATAGCAGTCTATTTTACTATTTTAGACATGTAGTTACTTGTACTATTCTATTGGATCCAGACACCACTCCTCGAACAGTATATTCTCTTCAGATATTCAGGATACCAGGCTAGTACATTCTCTGATCATTTTATATCTTGTTTAGGATTATATTTCCTGCTTTAGATTAGTTTACTTGATGCTGACACGTTGGTAACACGGGTTAGAACTATATGGATCTTGTCGTACGATATTATCCCCTTAGCGGATACGTCGGGTATTTCATGTTCGTGTACTTTATCATGAGCATCGTGTACTCCTTGTATTTGTGACTTTCGTGTACAAATCGTGTGAAATCGTGTATTCTCCTGTGCTTACATGATCTTCATGTACAATCCTTATCGTGTGCAATAACATAACTTGACTGGATCCTTGTGTATTGATTGGGGGCGGGGGAGTAGAAGTGGTTATGTACTCAATCTTGTAGCTTACTCGTGTATAACCTCTGTAGATTACTCGTGTACAACATTGTGCCATTTACATAACCATCTTGTACTCTAAATCACTAGTCACTTACAGTTCTTACCTACCATATGTATATATTTCTAGTTCTTACCTACCGTACTTGGTACTTTATCACTTACAGATATCCCTAGAGTAAGGGCACGAGACGTGGGTACGTCCAGCCTACGCCGCAGTGTCGGCGGTAGAACGCTGTCCTAGGTCAACATACATCTAACAATATATCTCTAAACAGTTTATACTCCCCGAATGGGGGTGACATAGTAGTAAATAAACTCAATCACAACTAAGGAAGAGATAGCACGATATGAAATAGAACTCAAGGAAAAATAGATGATAAAGTAGTCTAAGATAATCCCAGCAATTATCCAGAGGTATATGGTCTTAGATACTGAATGAAAGAATATATACAACTCAGAACAGAATAAAGTCTAGCGAAAACATGTCTCAAGACAACATAAGATAAGATAAGCCTAACTAATCTAGTCTAGGCAATGGAGTGATATCCTCAGCTAGAGCTGGGTCCTCCTGAGGGTCCAGCTCGCAAGTGTCATCTAAGGCTGCCCCGTAGTAAGTATCCAGACAGGCCTCCTCCTCGTCCTCTGTAATATTTTCAACAAGTCCAGTCAGGACAGGAGCGAGTACAGTACATCTCAACAGTTCATAGTAGGTTAGAAAATATAATCATGCAGTAAAGTAAGATACCAGTACTGAAAGAAATGCTGTATGTAAACAGAGAGAGCTGTAATAGAAATATCTACTATAAATAGAGACTAACAGTGGCTTGTGAGTCAGAGTACAATATAGATATGTAAATGGCATAGGAGATTCTGATGCTACACTATGGAAGAGATTCTGATGCTACACTACTTGGATAGTATTCACATGTCTATTTCTACTCCCCCGTACCCCCAATTAATACACAAGGATCCAACCAGGTTATGTTATGATTCCATGCAAAGGCCCCCGAAGGGTGATACATGGATGTCCCATAAATGGGGATTTTAGGAGATTCTAGGATACCCAGTAAATGGGATAAGAGATTCTAGGAGACTCTGTGATCATAAGAGTATATGTCACAAGTGATCAAAGAACCAGTGAAGCATAGTGATACGCCATGTAAGTAAAACGCACAGAACATGTAGTACCCGATGCTCCCTAAGGATAACATCTCAAGAAGGGATCCATATAGTACCAATCTGTGTGACCAACGTGACAGTACAAGTAAAGTAATTTAATGCAGGAAATAATTCTAAGCAGGATATGAAATGATCAGAGAATGTACTCGCCTGGTATCTGAGTGTCCAATATGAAAGTACTGTCCGAGAAGTGGTGTCTGGCTCCGAATCAGAACAGCACAAGTCACAACAAGTCCAGAATGGTAAAATGAAGGTTTACTATGCAATCTACATGAGTCTAGGTCAATCTAGGCCAAAGTCAACTCTTGGTCAACTCTGGTCAACCCTAGAAGTCAAACTAGGTCAACCAAGTCTAAATTAGGTCAAACTAGTCTACACTAGACTACATTAGTCTATACTAGGTCACTCAACCTATACAAGCTAGTACACCACACTACTAGGCTATCTAGACCAACTACACATGTTAGTTGGCAAATCTAAATATTACCTATATGTAGTAAAAACACAAGTTGTATTTATATGTGACATATATATATACTTGTATATTCCATACATCCTATGTAGGTATCTAAACTAGATACCCAAACTATACTCAACTACCATATATATATACTCACATTACATATATATATATATATACTCACATTACCTATATATATATATATTTTTATATATATACTCACATTACCTATATATATATAATCCATTAGCACATAATCACATAGAAAAATAGGACACATATAGAGAGGGAATGATACATATAGATTGAGAGGGAAGACAAGAGTGTGTGTGTGTGTATAAAATCTGTGTGGGGAAAACTGTGTGCAGCAGTGTGTGTGTGTAGGGTGAGTGATAGTTAGACATGTGTGATCATGTGTCAAATAGAAGTGTGCTAACAGAAAAAAATGGAAAGCAGTAAAGTAGGAAAAGGGGCACTGGACTGAATAGGGAAATGAGCTATGCATAGGAAAAACAGTAAAGGGTCTGCCCCATTCCCAGTTTAAACCCAAACTTAAATCTCAGTTCAGTCTTCCCTCCAATTCGAACCCAGGTTTACACAACATGGGAAACACCCAAAGTTCATAATAAAACACCAGGGAAAACAGTTCACAGTAACTCAAAATATCAATCTAAAACAGTTGACAGTTCATAATGGAGAGATTTCCAGGTTATTCAACATTTAGAAATCAACCTTAGCTTCATAACAAAACACAATAATCAATTCTCAACAGTTATGGTTTCAATTTTCAGTCATAGAATAAAACCCCAGGTTCAGTCTACATATCTAACATTCTCAGGTTAATACAATATTGGAAATCATCATAGCTTCATAATAAAACCCAAAGAAAACAGTTCACATTTCCAGTTTAATGGTCTAGCATTTAATCTCAGTCCTCATGAACAAAACACAACCAATTAAACCCAAAATTTCGACACACACAAGATAACATATAGGAGAATATATTAGGGCTCTAATATCATGTAATTAACAGTAATAAATAGGCAAAACTAGCTGACAAACATCATATTGAAGCTAGAAATTTAGACAGTACACATGTATCAGCCATAGCATCTAAATCTCCCAATTGACCAAAACTCATTATCACTCCCAACCCAAATCAGAGTAACAATGAGTTAAACGTTAACTAACACATGTGGGGGGTGGGATTTATAGTGAAGAAACATTAAACAGCAGGTAATTAATCTTCAGGAATTGGAAAAACAGTATCAGGAAAGTTGGTATCAGCCATAGCATCTCTAACATTTGAAACCCAAATATCCACATAAAAACCTAACTTAATCATGCAACCTAATTCCACATACATTATTAGACATGTTAGGATCTATCTAATCAATTAAGACACAATTTATAAGCATTAAAACAATTTAACAAAGGAGCACAATTTAAGAACACTGATACACACAGTGCACGACACGTGCACAGGCAAATGCGTGTCCGATACGACACGAGAGCTCATGACACTTCACGAACCTCGTGTCAGTTACGGACATAACACGCGTGTCAATTTTTGTGCGTCGAAGTGGAGTGTGCACTGCACACCAAGCCCCGAGCAGCAGGGGATCCAACCCAAGCGCGCGCGCGTGTCCACGCGTCGAATCCGACACAAACAGACACTAATATCACCTCAGTCAAGAAGAATCCCATAAACGACATATAAACAAACATTTCCATTCAAAAACATTGTACAAATGAAATTGAAATGCCCTTTGAGGCATTTCGACAAACACCTAGGGACAGTCTCTGATACGTGTCCAAAACGGACACGAAACTTATGTAATCCGACACGAAACCAATGTAGACACTTAGGGGACTCCTAGGGCTTCCTAAATATGTAAATAAATCAGAATTTTATGGAGAAATGAGGAAGTTACCTATACTTGAACTTTCAAGAAAAACCCCCTTTCAATAGCTCTTCTCCTTGATGTCCCAATCCACTCAAATCACAACAAACTGAAATAAAACTTCAATGACAGCAAGAATAGGTATATTAAAACCTAATGGAGGAGATTTGAATGAAAAAGGAAATGGAATGAAAATCTAGGGATTAAATGAAATAGGAAACAAACCTTTCTTAAACTTTGAGCTTTCCTAAGAAAGAGACAACCCTAAAATTAGGAGGGTATTTATAGGGTGATGTTCCCAATGTTGATAGGGGTGGCTGGCCACAATGTCTAGGGATTAGGGTTTTGGAATTTGTCTTGGGTTTTGGGCCAACCTACAAGGCTATGGCTTGAATGATTTATCAAAGGCTCTAAATCATAAGCCATAACTTATGACTTTCTAATTCCTATTGCTAACTAGAGTCTAATGACCAACCCAAGGATTAGCTTAGGTTGGACTAGAGTCATATAACCTAACCAAGTCCATACTAACTGGGGTTAGCTCCTAGGTTGGTCGACAAGGGTCAACACTAGTCAAAGTCAACCTAGTCCAAACAATTCCAAAATAATTCCTAAAAATTTCCATAAATTCAAATAAATTTTAATAAATTTATATTACCCCAAAATGTCAAAAATACTCTCACACTAGAAATGTGGTAGTGACAAATCTACCCTTCTTAAAAGAATTTCGTCCTCGAAATTGAAAGGCAAAATACAACTGATGAGAAGGATAGAAAGTATACCTCACGGTCCAAAAAGATAAAGGTAGCGCTCGCGCATCTCATCCTCCCGCTCCCAGGTAGACTCTTCTGGAGAATGATGTCTCCATGCGACGCGTACCAAGGGTATCACCTGGTTCCTCAGAACCTTCTTCCCTCGATCCAGAATCTCCACTGGCTGCTCTGGATAGCTGAGAGAAGGCCCAACCTCAATCTCTGAATGATCGAGCACATGGCTAGGGTCAGCCACGTACCGTCTCAACTGTGATACATGGAATACGTTGTGGACCCCCACTAGCACAGGCGGCAAGTCTATCCTGTATGCAACGTCACCGACTCTCCCGCTGATAACGAAAGGGCCGATGAAGCGCGGGCTAAGCTTCTCGCCTCCACCAAAACGTATCGTACCACGAGTCAGAGATATCCTCAAGAAAACCTGGTCTCCGACCTAATCACAAGCAAGGTCTCAATTAATTAATAAACAAACATGATCAAAAACCACAAACAAACAAACCTAAATCTAATCCTACTCTAATCTGTACCTCAAACTCCAACAGCCTCCGGTGGCTATCGGCCCAGTGCCGATGTCTGTCCTATGCCACGCGAAGTCTGTCCCTGATGAGCTTTACCTTCTCGGCTGCATCAACAACCATCTCTGGCCCCAGTAAAGCTCGCTCACCAACATCATCCCAAGATAAGGGTGTACGACACCTACGCTCGTATAGAGCCTCGAAAGGTGACATCTCAATACTGGCCTGGTAACTATTATTGTAAGCAAACTCCACCAAATGAAGATGATCCTCCCAGGAACCTCCAAAGTCCAGGACGCACGTCCGCAGCATATCCTCAAGTGTCTGAATAGTCCGCTCTGACTGTCCGTCCGTTTGGGGGTGGTATGCAGTACTAAACTTGAGCTGAGTGCCCAAGCTGGTCTACAGACTCCTCCAGAAATAGAAAGTAAAATGACTATCCCGATCTGAGACGATGCTGACTGGAACTCCGTGAATCCTGACTATCTGTCGTATATACATCTCCGTCAGCCTCTTTGTAGACGTACCCACCTTGAATGGCAAGAAGTGGGCCGATTTGGTCAACCTGTCAACGATGACCCAAATCGCGTCTTTCCCTCCTCGTGTACGCGGCAATCCTGAAACGAAGTCCATAGTGATATGCTCTCATTTCTACTCAGGAATGGACAGCGGCTGCAACAATCCACCGGGCCTCTGCCTCTCTGCCTTGACCTGCTGACAGACCAAGCACCTAGCCACGAAGCGAGCCACCTCCCGCTTCATCCCTGACCACCAAACATGCTCCCTCAGGTCTCGGTACATCTTGTTGGCACCTGGGTGTATAGAGCACTGAGATCTGTGGGCCTCCTGTATAACCTGCTTCCTGAGATCTCTGCTGGGCACACATAACCTGGAACCGTGCCTCAAGGCACCATCCTCTGCAAGAGAAAACTCGCCCTCCAGCAATCCTGCTCGAACCTGCTCTCGGAGACACCGCAGAGCAACGTCCTCAAACTGTGCCGACTTGATCCTCTCCACCAAGTCTGACTGAAACTGCATCCCCCATAGCTGCATCTGCACTCCGGGCACGATCACCTTAATCCCAAGGCTCTCCAAGTCGGCAAGCAAATGCCGATCCATGGTCAAACACATAGCTGTCAGATACCTACTCAAGGCATCGGCAACCACGTTGGCCTTCCCTGGGTGATACTGAAGTAGGATGTCAAAATCCTTCATCAACTCTAGCCATCTGTGCTGTCTCATGTTCAACTCCTTCTAAGTGAACACATACTTTAAGCTCTTATGATCTGTGAAGATCTCCACCCTCTCACCATACAGATAATGCTTCCACAACTTCAGAGCAAATATTACTGCTGCCAGCTTCAGGTCGTGGGTAGGGTAGTTCTTCTCATGGGGACGCAATTGCCTAGAAGCATAGGCAATCACCTTCCCATGCTGCTGCAAGACGCAACCCAGCCCCTTCCCTGAAGCATCACTATAAATAGTAAAACCACCTGATCCTGAAGGCAATGTCAGAATCAGAGCTGTCGTAAGCCGCTTCTTCAACTCATCAAAAGCTGCCTGACACTCCTCTGACCAAACGAACTCAGCATCCTTCCGGGTCAGCCGAGTCAACGGCTCTGCAACCCGGGAGAAATCCTGCATAAATCTTCGATAATATCCTGCCAGCCACAGGAAACTCCTGATCTCTGTAACTGAAGTCGGCGCTGCCCATGCCTCAACTGCTATAATCTTCTTGGGGTCAACTGAGATACCATCTCCAGTCACCACATGCCCCAAGAAGTCCACCCGGTCCAAGAAGAACTCACACTTGGAGAGCTTCCCGTAAAGATGCTCCTTCCTGAGAGTCTCCAGCACTATCCTCATATGCTCCTCGTGCTCCTCCTCAGTCTTAGAATATATCAAGATATCATCAATAAACACCACCCCAAACTGATCAAGATACTGATGGAACACCTTGTTCATAAGGTTCATAAATAATGCTGGTGCATTGGTTAGCCCAAACGGCATAACCAAAAACTCGAACTGCCCATACCGCATCCTGAAAACGGTCTTGGGAATATCCTCCCCCTTTACCTTCACCTGGTGATATTTCGACCTCAGATCAATCTTGGAAAATACCCGAGCTCCACTTAACTGGTCAAAAAGATCGTCGATCCGCGGTAGTGGGTATTTGTTCTTGATCGTGAGGTTGTTGAGTGCCCTATAGTTAATACACATGCGTACTGACCCATCCTTCTTCGTCACGAACAACACTGGTACACCCCATGGCGACGAACTTGAGCGAATGAAACCTTTGTCCTGTAGCTCATCCACCTGCTTCTTCTGCTCCACCAGCTCGCTGTTGTTCATCCGATAAACATGCTGAGAGATGGGTTCCGCTCTTGGAACCAAGTCTATCGAGAACTCTATGTCTCTGTTTGGTAGCAATCCTAGCAACTCCTCTGGGAAAACATCCATATAATCTGCTATCAAGGGGTGTGGAATCGCCTGCTCCTCGACCGAGACTCCACAGAAGACTCCGCTGCTCTGCTCTACCTAACGTCTGGAGTACTCGAACTCTGGCTCCCCCGGCACTCTGAAGAGAACTCTACCCCCTCTGCAATCAATGCTGGCATGGTGCCTGCTCAACCAATCCATGCCTAGTACTATATCGTAGTTCGGCAATGGCATTATGAGCAGTCTCACCTCCAACTTTTGGCCTCCCAAAACTACTCTCCAACCCTTACAAACATCACTCACGAGGATAATGCCACCCCCGGTCGTGATCTTGTAAGTCCTAGGCAACGATTCAGCTATGATACCATGTCTAATCGTAAAAGATACTGATATGAAGCTATGCGAAGCACCGGAATCGAATAATACAAAAAGTTGGACTGGAGACGAGAAGGATCGAACCTGCAATCAGCTCTCCTATCGTCTCTGCTTCTCCAGCTGCCATGGCAAAAGCTCGCCCCTGCTGGCCTCCCCTGGCCTGCTGCTGGTGTTGGACGAACCTCTGCTGCTGTGTCGGCAGGGCTGGTCCCCTCTGCTAGCCTGTTGGAGCTCTGACTGCTGTCCCCTGAGCTGCTCGTCCCATGCGGCACTCTATCATCTGGTGGTCTGCTGAGCCACACACCAGACACTGGCCCAGCCTCTTTTGGCACTCATTGAAGACGTGTCCAGGCTTCTTGCAGTAGGCACAAGTGATAACCTGCCTCTGGCCCTGCTGGTGCTGCCTCGGCTGCTGCTGCTGGTGAACTGGCCTCTGCTGAATTGGCTGCGGCTGGAACTGCCTCAGCTGCTGGTGCTGAAAGTGGGGCCTTTTGGCCTGGTCTCTGCTGTTGCTGCCCCAAACTGGGTCTCGCCCCCTCTTGAGCCTAAGCTCAAGATCATCCTCTGCCAACAAGGCTTCCGTCAAGATCTCCTCGAATGTGGCATCCCTGTATTCCGGCAAAGTGGAGCATTCTGATGTGGCGGGTCTGTTACAACCGGCTTCCTACTGATGACACTCTTCAGAAGATTGGCTTCCATCTGGCCTCCAGGTGTCATTGCTACCAGGCTGGGCATGGGAAGAACCTTCAGCATATATTTTTCTACGGAGATCTTGCTACGACGGTTTGGTCTGCTTTCCGGGGTTTTTTAAGGCACGGATGCATAGTGACTTTCTCGTCTTTCTTCAAAGGTGGTGGCGGGGTCCGGGCAGTCATCATCGGAGATCATTGGCGGGTGCGATCATTTGGGTGCTTTGGAAGAATAGGAATAAGCATCGGTATGAAGGACGTGGTGCTGGATACGACTTCTTGGTTCGGGAGGTGAAGCGACAGTTTCGGAAGTCGCTTTCGAGCTGTCGTCATCTTCCGGTTATTCCTCATTGGGCATTAGAGTAGTGCTTTTATTCATTTTCTGTCTTTGTATTTGTTACCATGAGGTCGGATGTACTCATTACCTTCTTTATCAATAAAGGTAACAGTTTAATATATATATATATATATATATATATATATATATATATATATATATATATATATATATATATATATATTTTATATTTATATTTATATTTATATATATATATATATATATATATATATATATATATATATATATATATATAAATATATATATATATATATATTTTATATATATGTATATATATATATATATATATATATATATATATATATATATATATATATATATATATATATATATATATATATATATATATATATATATTTTATATTTATATATATATATATATATATATATATATATATATATATATATATATATATATATATATATATATATATATATTTTATATTTATATATATATATATATATTTTTTTTGTAACAATATATATATATATATATATATATATATATATATATATATATATATATATATATATATATTTTTAGATATATATATATATATATATATATATATATATATATATATATATATATATATATATATATAACATATATATATATATATATATATATATATATATATATATATATATATATATATATATACATAGAGATGTAAAGAGCTATATATATATATATAACATATGGTAGTATCACTTGAAAGTAAAAAATAGGGATTAGTACCTTGTAATGCCTGTGTTCGTATTGTGTATTTTTGGAATACGTATACGTACTTATTCTTGTATTTTATCTTGTATTGCTTGATTTCTTGCTTAGTTTTCTTCTTGACTTGGTCTATTCTTGGGTTGGGTTCGGCTAGGCTTGGTTTTCTTTGGTTTATTATGAACCAAGGGTGAACCCCCTACCTACCTCCACCACTACCATTTATTAACCCCTTCTGCTTTCTCTCTCTTCATTTATCATCTTCTCCACCATTACTTCCTTACCTACGAGAGAGAGAGAGAGTGAGCTCTAGGCAAGTGCAGCTTGCTTCATGGAGGAACTCCAATTTTATTGCTTCATTCTCTTCCTTACAGCATTTTAACTTACTTTAGTACTTGATATTTTTACTTTCCTTGGCTAGATTCTTGTAGATCTATATTTATATTATTTTCGGAATTCTTGGGTTTTGATCTACTTAATCTTGTTATTACTAAGTTTTGATGGTTTCATGCTGTAGAGAATTTTGTTCTACCCCATTTTGACCTATGAAAGTTCGGATTTGGGCTCCGGATGATAGAGTTATGCAGCTTGGAAGCCATGGCTTATGGTGTACTTCTTCTCGAAAAATTGGAGAAGAAGCACAGTCCCGAGTCGCATGGTAGCACTTGACCGCATGAACATTCATGCGGCAAGTTAGTTCCAACCGCATGCACTACCGCCTTGACTTGACCGCATGACAAGTTCATGCGGCAAGTATTCCTTCTAGCCGCATGAAGTCCTTCCTTCTTAAACCGCATGACTGAGCTTCCCAGTCCAGCCGCATGGGACTCCGCCCACCCTGAGCCGCATGAACTCAACACTCGCGAGCCGCATAGACCGCAGTCTCCCAGCCGCATGGGTTGCTCCTTCCCGGCCGCATGTACCTGATTGGTCAGTCAGCCGCATGGACCCATCCCCCGCCAGCCGCATGAGTTCCCTACCGCATATGTCTTGCCTTTCTCAGCCGCATGACGGACTGGATCTCCGAGTCGCATATGACTGATACCCCTTTAATCGCATAAGCCTTTCCCTTTTAGCCGCATGCGCCTGACCCTATTCAGTCGCATGGACTGTTCTCTTCCAGCCGTATGAGATCACTCCTGGCCGCATATGCCTTAGCCGCATGGCTCTTCTATAGCCCCGAATATTGATATTTTAATATATATTTTACGTCCATTTTATATCCTTACGCCTTTTGTCATGAACTTGATAATCTCGAATTCATTTAATATGTTTGGAATGATAATTGAGCATGACATGACAGTGACCCGTAGCGGTGCACTCCTGACATGACTAACCTGACATGATAGTGGCCCGTTGTGACGCACTCCTGACAAGTAAACCTGACCTGATATCTTGATAAGCTGTTGCGACGGCTCCATGACATGACATGACCTATATAAATAACCTGGACACCGTGGGCGATTGTGCTTGTACAAATAATCCAGTCTTGTCTTGCATCATATCTAGGATGGGACTCCTGAGTACCACGGTCAGGAGTACCTACTGAAATGGACTAAGACTAATAACTAGATTAATACATTTGTCATGAAGAGATTTCCCAGCTACAGGCGATCCCGTTACCTGGGCGCGCTTGGGATCTGTAGCCTGCCGTCGAGTAGGGCACATTTCCAGCACACTGTCATGTGTTACACCCTTCAAGCTACCTAAGGGTACATGCGTTTCCTGGACGATGTACCCACCTGAATTCAACCCCTAATTTTTATCCTGGGTAACCTGGATGGTCTGCAGGGCTTGTGGCTGTGGAATAATCTCACTGCATCTTGCTAGTAATTAGGCCTGTGATAACCCTAGTTAGTTAAAGTATCAAGTCGTAGTTCTTGCTTGGCCGTGAAATGATTGGATGGAGTCTAACCAGTCTAGTCTTGTCCTGATTCTGTTCCAGGTTACTGTATGACCGGAATGCCTGTGTTTATTTTACCGATAAATGGTGAGAATCCAAGTTCTGTTCAGACGAAGGGTTACAACCCCGGTCCTTGTTTGGTTTACGGGTTGTAACCTGGCTATCTGAATAGTCCTATGGTTATCTCATCGTATATCACCCTGTTATGTTTTTCTTAAACTCCTGTCTTAATTATTACTTTATTGTTATTTTGTGCTAATTGCTGGTTTTAGTTCCTAAGTGAAGCTTCCTTTGTGGTACTTGCTCTTTCTGGGGTCTGACCCAGGTGGTTTTGTATGGCCAGATTTCGGAGCAGCTCCCGAGGATCTACCGACTTTCCAGCCAGATGGTGGCCACTAGACGGAACCCTGGCAATGAGTGGGTTTATTTTTGATCTCCCACTTTATTGTAAAATATTCTTTTGAGGCGTTTAGTCGACGAGCACCTGTTTAGCTCGATTGCAATTACTTACTGTCTGCCTACGGGCTGTAACATGATTGACAGATCCTAGGGTTGATCATGTATGACTAAACTCTTGCTAGTCCTGACATTTTGTAACGACTAGCTTCATGATCAGCTGAATATGTAATGTTTGGGACGCCTTACTATTGTATATTTAATGATCATACATCTTGTAACTTTTACTTACTTGCTTGTGATTGAGACAATAGGCTTGTTCAAGACCTTAAGAGACTGCTGGCTTGTAGTTAAACCCTCATGTATCTAGACAGCCGTGACCGTATAGCGAGATGGATTCCATTTCATATACGTAGCTGGCTATGTCTGCCCCCGCTCTCCAGTATTCTGGTTCTGGGGCGTGACATACCGACAAGCTCAGAATCTAATTAACATAATATATACTCAGAATCTAATTTAATTCTCAGAATAAATCAATTTATAACAAAATCAATTCAAAATATATAAATCAACTGAACCCGAAAACTCAAATCGAAACCCAAATCGCAAAATACACAATTAGAACCCGTGAAACATGGCAAACACGAATGTATATATGTGTGTGATGTGCTCGAGCACTCACGGGGTCGAATCCATATCCGTATCATGTCCACAGTGTACGTATCGGAGAAACCCGAATACGCGTGTATTGACAAGTGTACGTGCACATGCGTTTTGCTCGATTGAATGCCACACGCAACGCGAGGTACCACGTGCTCATGCACGTAGCTTTGTGGGGTCCAAGTCTAGGTCTAGAATACACTAACCCGACACCACGTCGCATCCACGTGTTGCAGGACACGCGAACCCGTGCAGCTGTGCGCGCGTGCGCACGGCCTCGTGGGCACGTGTCGAGCCCTATGGCCCGCGACACGAGCCACGTCGTATCTCGGTGTTGGGTCCCTAGGGTAGCCTAGCTCTAGGGCTTCGTGCTCGTGCTCCTGGAACGGGTTCCTCGTCGCGTCGTGTTCGCGAACGAAGGCCGTATTAGCGACAATTTTTGGCGTGTGCACAGTGCTGGCTGAACCGTACGCGTTGGATTTCTCTGAACCGTGGGCATAGGTTGCCCCCATGCGTCCATAAAATTTCACACGAAACGGAGTCCTGTACGTCGAGTTACGATGCACAGACAGCTGGGCATGCACGGGGCCGTTCATGGGCCTCGTACACGTTTATCCGTGTCCGATTCGGACACTGAAATCATATCGAATCAAGATCCGTCTTCACGAAAGTTCTTTCAAATATTAACAATAATAAATTCATGAAAACAAAATCAAAAAATACCAACTTTCACTTCTAAGTGGCATTTCGTCGAACACGTGTTCCATATGACCGACATGTGTCTGATATGGCTATCAAACGAATACAAAATCTACCAAACTTCATGCACAGGTCCGGGGTACCTATATGGATGCATCTACATTGAAAAATCAGAAATAACAAGTATGTAGAGGGATTTACCGATTGAAAGTCGATATCTTATTGCAACAACCCTCCAAACGTGTCGATGCCAATTTCCGCCGGTCCAACGCCTACGATCCCTCGCTAAAAAGTCTCCAGCAGGTTCCTCTCCTCCCAACGGTCGCAACACACTTTGTTTGGAAGGATTTGGGTGAGAAAAAAGAGAATTGGACTTTTGGAGGAGAAGGGAAAAAGTAGGGTGTTTTTGAACTTGTGACGGCTACTAGGTTTTCTCACAATGAGAGGGGGGTTGCTGTGTTTGGCCGGCCAGGGGGTATGGGGATTAGGGTTAGGGTTTGGTCATGGCCCAAACACTCCTCAAGTTGCTTAAAAGCAAAATGACAAAAAGGCTACAAAGGCTATATGAAAAATGACTTTAAAATGATTTAAATGATTCCTAAATTGGACAATAGCTCTAAAGTAAAATCTAAAAAGCCAATTAAGTCTCTAATTACATTATTAGGCTTCTAATCAAGGTTGACTAAGGTTATACCACCTTCTACTACCAAACACCAATCAAAGCCACACACCAATTAATTCAATTAATAATAATTCAAATTAGTACACAATGACTAAAATACTCCTAATTAGAAAAAGTGAGTGTGACAAATCTACCATACTTAAAATAATTTCGTCCTCGAAATTAAAGACAAAACTGAACAGATGTGAAAGATAAAAAATCATACCTCAAGGCTGAAAAAGGTAAGGGTATTGCTCACGCATCTCATCCTCCCTCTCCCTGGTAGACTCACCTAGAGAGTGATGCCTCAATGATACGCAAACCAAGGGTATCGTCTGGTTCCTCAGCACCTTCTCTCGTCGATCCAGAATCTCTATAGGCTGTTCTGGATAACTAAGAGTAGGGCCCACCTCGATCTCGAAATGATCCAGTACATGTCTAGGATCTGTCACATACCGTCTCAACTGCAACACTTAAAATATATTATGGACTCCCTCTAGTACGGGGGGCAAGTCCAGTCTGTATGACACGTCACCGACTCTTTCGCTGATAACGAAAGGTCCGATGAAGCACAGACTAAGCTTTCCACCTCCACCAAAGCGAATAGTACCACACGTCGGAGATATCCTCAGGAACACCAGATCTCCAACCTAGCAGAAACATGATCTCAAACTTAACTAAAACAATCACATGATTAAACAAAATCACAAACAATCAAAATCCAAATCCTAAGTCTAAGTTGTACCTCAAATTGTAGAGGTCTTCGGTGGCTATTGGCCCAATGCCACTATCTGTCCTGTACCACGCGAAGTCGATCTCTGATGAGCTTCACCTTATCAGTTACGTCAACAACCATCTCAGGTCCCAATAAAGCTCGCTCTTCAACGTCATCCCAAGACAAAGGAGTACGACATCTATGCCCGTATAATGCCTCGAATGGTGACATCCCAATGCTGTGCTGGAAACTGTTGTTGTATGCAAACTGCACCAAATGCAAATAATCTTTCCAAGAACCTCCAAAATCTAGGACACAAGTCCGCAGCATGTTCTCGAGTGTTTGAATAGTCCTCTCTGACTGTCCGTCCGTCTGAGGGCGATATACAGTACTAAATTTGAGCTGAGTGTCCAAACTAATATACAAACTCTGCCAGAAATTGGAAGTAAAGCGACTATCTCGATCCGAGATAATGCTCATCAGAACTCCATAAAGTCTGACAATTTGATGCACGTACATCTCTGCTAACTTCTCTGTAGACAAACCCACATTGAATGGCAAGAAATAGATCGATTTGGTCAACCTGTCTACGATGACCCAAATCGCGTCTTTTCCTCCTGGTGTATGTGGCAATCCTGAAATAAAGTCCATCGTAATATGCTAATACTTCCACTCCGGAATGGGAAATGGCTATAATAGTCCTCCTGGCCTCTACCTCTCTGCCTTAGCCTGCTGACAGACTAAACATCTGGCTACGAAGCGTGCTACCTCTCGCTTCATCCCATACCACCATACATGCTCCTTCACATCCCTATACATCTTGTTGGCACCTGGATGCATAGAGTACTAAGAACCATGGGCCTCCTGTATAACCTGCTTCGGAAGGTCTCCACTAGGCTTATAAAGTCTGGAATCGTACCTCAAAGCGCCATCCTCTGCAATGACAAACTCATCCATAAGCCCTGCTCGAGCCTGCTCTCGAATATACTGTAGAGTAACATCGTCGAACTGAGCCGACTTGATCCTCTCAATCAAGTCCGACTGACTCCGCAGTCCCCACATCTGTATTTCAACTCCCGGCACTATCACCTCGATCCCCAGGCTCTCCAAATCTGCTAACAAGTGACGATCCACTGTCAAACATATGGCCACTGGATACCTATTCAAGGCATCGATAACCACGTTGGCCTTTTCTGGATGATACTGCAATGAAATGTCGAAGTCCTTCATCAACTCCATCCATCTACTCTACCTCATATTGAGCTCCTTCTGTGTAAATACATACTTCAAGCTCTTGTGGTCTGTGAAGATTTCTACACGCTCTCCGTATAAATAGTGCTTCCATAACTTAAGAGCCAAGATAACTGCCGCCAACTACAAGTCATGGGTAGGGTAGTTCTTCTCATGCAGACATAACTGCCTGGATGCATAGGCAATCACCTTTCCATGCTGCTGCAAAACACATCCCAGACCCTTCCCTGAGGCGTCACTATAGATAGTGAACCCGCCTGATCATGATGACAATAACAGAATTGGGAATGTTATCAGTCGCTTCTTCAACTCATCAAAAACAACCTGACATTCCTTTGACCAAATAAACTCTGCGTCCTTCCGGGTCAGCCTAGTCAATAGATTTGCAACCCGAAAGAAATCTTGAACGAATCTCCTGCAGTAGCCTGCCAATCCCAGAAAGCTCCTGATCTTCGCAATTGAACTCGATGTTGTCCACGCCTCAACTGCTCTGATATTCTTCGGATCGACTAAGATCCCATCTTCGGTCACAATATGACCTAGGAAATCAACTCGATCTAGGAAGAATTCACACTTCAAGAGCTTACCATAAAGCTGCTCCTTCCTGAGAGTCTCCAGAACTACTCTCAAGTGCTCCTCGTGCTCTTCTGGGGTCTTCAAATACACCAAGATGTCGTCGATGAACACCACCATGAACTTGTCTAAGTACTAGTGGAACACCTTGTTCATCAGGTTCATGAACACCGTCGGGACGTTAGTTAACCCAAATGACATCACCATGAACATAAACTGGCCATATCGTGTCCTGAATGATGTCTTCGGAATATCCTCCTTCTTTACCTTCACTTGATGGTAACCTGACCTGAGATCAATTTTAAAGAATACCTTCGCTCCGCTCAACTGATCGAACAGACCATCGATACTCGACCGCGGGTACTTGTTCTTGATCGTGAGGTTGTTGAGTGCCCTGTAGTCGATACACATCCGTATCGACCCATCCTTGTTCAGCACAAAGAGTACTGGTGCACCCCAAGGTGAAGAAATCGATCGGATGAAGCCTTTATCCTGCAACTCATCTACCTACTTCTTCAACTCTACTAGCTCGCTGTTGTTCACTCTATAGACGTACTGAGATATTGGCTCTGTGCCGGGCACCAAATCTATAGAGAACTCCATATCTCTGTCCGGAGGTAACCTTGGCAACTCCTCCGGAAATATATCCATGAACTCAGCTATCAATGGATGTGGCATGCTTTGCTCCTCTACTGAAACTCTGCAAAAGACTCCGCTGCTCTGCTCCACCTCTCGTTTGGTGAACCCGAACTCTGGCTCTAATGGCACTCTGAAAAGAAGTCTACTACCACGATAATCTATACTGGCATGGTGCCTGCTCAACCAATCCATCCTACGTACAATATCATAATTCGATAATGGCATTACGAGCAGATTCACATCCAGTTCTCGGTCTCCCTCTGATCATTGCAAATATCATGGATGAGGATGATACCACCGCCAGTCGTGATATTGTAAGTCCTAGGTAATGATTCAGAAGAAAGCTGGTGTCTAACAGCAAATCATACAGACACAAAACGATGGGAAGCCCTCGAATCAAATAAAGTGAATGCAGAAAAGGAGTCGAGAAGAACAGAACCTGCTATCAGATCTCTGACTGCCTTTGCATCCTCGGCTGACATGGCGAAGACTCGCCCCTACTGACCTCTTCTGGTCTGCTGCTGGTAATAGATAAACTTTTGCTGCTGGGTCTGCAATGGTCCCTTCTGCTGTCTTGCCGGAGCCTTGGCTCCTACTCCCTGTGCTGTACGTCCCACAGACATGGGACAATCCCTCAGCTGGTGCTCCGTTGAACCACAAAGTAGGCACTTGCCTAAACTCTTCCTGCACTCGTTCTACACATATCCTGGCTTCTTGCAGAAAGTGCAACTGATGGCTAACTGCTGCCTAGGGGCCTACTGTATCTGCTTTTACTGAAAAGGCGCACGACCCTGACTCTGGAACTACTGCTGCTGGAACGGCTTCTGCTGATGCTACTGCTGATAATGGGACCTCTTGGCTGGGCCTCCACTACCGCCGGGTCTATGTGAATTACAATTTCTCTTCAGCTTTAGTTCGAGGTCGTCCTCCGCTGCCATAGCTCCTGATAGAATCTTCTCGAAGGTAGCATCTCTGTTACTCTTGGTCAAGGACTTGACTTCCTTGACCAAGACCTTCCTGAACCTCCTAGTCTTTGCCGTCTCGCTAAGGCCCTCCACTAATCTGTCTATGCGTCAGAACTCTCCGGCATACTCCTCTACTGTCCGGTTCTCCTGAACCAGGTTCTTGAACTGCATCTCCAAGGCGCCAAGTGCTGTGTCGGGGAAGAACTTCTCTTTGAAGAGGTTCTTGAAAGCCTCCCAAGTCTGTACCTCTTTACCAACTCTGGGGTCGATCTGGTACCATATGCGGGCAAGGTCCTGCATCTGGCTACCCGCAGTTTCTATCTAAAGCCTAGCTGGTATCTCCGCGAGGCGAAAGATCTCCTCTATATGCTCGATCCAGTCGTCGGTATATAGGATACCCTTATTACCCTTGAAGTCTCGTGGTCGCATCTTTTGAATGTCCTGAATGCCCGGAGTCCTTGGCTGGTACGGTTGTATCTGCCCTTTCTGTGGTTGGGCAGTCACCTTCTCTACTACCACCATGGCTAGCTGATGGCATTATCAATGCCCTGCCTTATATCCTCTGCCTGGCGCCGCTGAGTCTCCATCATCTGCTGCATGAAGGCAAAGAACTGTGCCATATCAACTGTCCCCTGAGGCGGTGGTGGTAGCATCCCTTGAACCCTTGGAGTAGTCCTCGGAACCGATGGAGAAGCACCCCCCAAAAGCTGCAGACGCTCCCACCTGAGCAGGAATAAGAGGTACTGTCGTCCCAGGGTTCTGCTGAGTCGAGCGAGAAGTGGTAGACCTCTCAGTGGTATCCCTTAGGCCAGAGCGATGCGATCGTGTCTCCACCATCCTGAAGATAGATCAAACAAGGAATTATGATTTCTGAGAAAGAAGCGATATAATTAAAGGAGGACAGTTTATTTCAAAAGAAGGCAATTAGCAGCAATATTTAGATAAGAGTTTTCCTAATGTGATTGAGTACCTTAACTTATATCCTATATCCTGCTGCAGGCTGTAGTGATACTCTAGTTCGAGTACCACTATAAAATCATACTAGTTGCGACTGGACCTGTATGGGCCACCAATAAAATGTGTCATGACCCGCACCCAGTGTAAGGGTACGAGAAGTGGGTACGTCCAGCCTACGCCGTAGTGTCGGCGGTAGAAAGCTGTCCTAGGTCACAACATCTAACAATATAACCATACATGTACAATGATATACGCTCCAAAAGAAGGACAATATAAAGGTATAACTCAATCACAGGATCTAAGGTGGAAATAAGAAATTAAAAAAAGATGGATAAGATAAAAGAGTAATCTCCAACGAGAGCTACAAATGAGAGTAATATCTGAGTGTTCAAATAACACAAAATAACCAATAGCTGGAAGTACATCAAATAAGACAACTAAAAAGGAAACTAGTCTAGAAATCTAATCTAGACAATAGGCAAGTCCTCAGCGACTGCTGGATCCTCCTAAGGGTCCAAGTCACCGGTGTCATCTAAGCTTGTGCCATAATATATAGGGCAGAACTCCTCCTCGTCACCTGTAATATTTTCAACAGTCCAATCAGGACGGGAACGAGCACAATACATCTCACGCAGTTCATATCTTGACAAAAAATATAACGCATGTGATAGATTAAGATATATAAAACACTGTAAGAAATAAGCATGAAAAGAAAGAGAGAAACTGATAAACAAAGCTATCTATATATGATAATAGAGAACTGTAAGTGACTGTGATTTAGAGTACAAGATAGACATGTGAATGGCTTGATTTGTACATGATTACACTAAAGAGTTTGTACATGATTACACTACTTTAAAATTGTTCACATGACTATTTCTACTCCCCCATGCCCCAATCAATACACAAGGATCTAGACAGGTTATGTTATTGTACATGATAGTTTATACATGAAGCTCATGAGATCATTAGAGTACATAAGAGCACATGAGTGTACATGAATAAGAGTCCATGAAATATATTATGTTCGTAAAAAGCATGTGACATGATGTATTCGATGCACCCGAGGGGGATAACATCTCATGTAAAGATCCATATAGTACTAATCCGTGATAACGTCATGTCAGCATCAAGTAAATTAAACTATGACAAGAATATAATTTCTAACAATTATAAAACGGTCAGAGAATGTACTCGCCTGGTATCTCGACTGTCTGATTAAAATAAGAGTCCAAACTGGATTATCCGAGTCCTATTTAGAACAACCATAGGTTACAAAGTGTCTAATATGAAATAGATAAAGTCTACAATGCATTCTAAATGATTCTAGGTCCTTCTACGTCAAAGTCAACCCCTGGTCAACTCTGGTCAAACCTGGTCAACTCTAGTTAAACCTGGTCAACTATAACACAACTAGTCCATCTGCCAAATTTTAGGTCAAACACAAGTTATCAAGTCATTCTAAGTCCGTTTGAGTCGAGTTGGATCAAGTTTGACTCAAAGTTGACTTTTGTCAACTTGGTCAACTTCCTAGTCAACTCGGTCAATTTAGGCTCATTGGGTCAATCCTAAACCGATTCATTAACCCTTAGACTACATCTGAAATCAATCACAACATATCCCTATATATATATTCATACATTACATATAATATGTATATGCATATATATATATACACACATAAACAAAGGCTTGAAAGGGAAAGGAAAGAGGGTGTGTGCGTGTGTTGTGTGAAGGAGCCACTGTTTTAAGTTCAAAATCGGATAATGAAACACAAAATCTCTCAACTCTACATATATAAGTATATATATGTTTATCAAGTATCAATCTAAGCACACACACACACACACACACACACACACACACACTCACACACACACACACACACACACACACATATATATATACATATATATACATATATATATATATATATATATATATATATATATATATATATATATATATATATATATATATTCTGAGGAACAAAGCGGTTTCGTCCCCGGGAGAAACGACACCGACAACATCATCCTCGCCCAAGAAATGATAACGTGCATGAAATTTCCATCCAGGGGTGGGAACGTGGCCACCAAACTCGACATAGAGAAAGACTATGGTATCTTCCAAAGCAAAGAAGGGCAAGAAATACAAGTCATGCCATATGGTATCTTCTCCCATCTACGAAGTTCTATCTGGCGAGACACGATCCGGGAAGGCTTACCTACGGACTTACGACCCCACACAAGAAGAAGCAGTACCTTCTCAAGCTCCTGCTGCTCCCAGAAGTTCAGAAGCTGGCTCGTCTAAGCCTTCAACTACCGACAAATCCAAGCAGAAGGAGACGCGATTTGACAAGTCTCTGAAGGTGCCAACTCCAGAAGGCATGGATCGGCCCTATAACTTTGACATACTGGCACAGCTGGCCAATACAACTGCCAGGTTGTCTCTGTTCGATCTATTGCGACTCTCCAAAGAAACGCGAAAGGCCTTAACTGAGGCATTACTACATGCCGACTCTTATTTCGCTGAAGTCAAAGCCCCCGCTGAAGACCCTGTCTCCTGTCCCCACTGCCACAGTACTATGGAAGTGGTGCCCAACATCACCTTTTCACAGGAGGACATGCTACTCAAAAATAATCGTCATGATAGACCTTTGTACTATACAGGGTATATCGAGGCGATTAAGGTGGATCGGATGCACATCGGTCCAGGTTCCTCTCTCAGCATCATCCCTAGAAGTTTGCTTCAAATTCTAGGAATCCCTCTACACAAGCTATCTGTAACCAATACAACTATCATGGCTTTCAATGCTGGAAGAAGCCATCCGCTGGGCAAGATCCATCTCAAGTGCCAGATCGGTGATCTCCGAACGGAGGTTTCTTGCTATGTGATCGTTGCCAGTATATCCTACAACGTCTTGTCGGGACGTCAGTGGATACACGAGAACATAATCGTTCCTTCCACACTTCACCAGTGCTTCAAGTATGTCAATAGCGACGGCATCGTGAAGACGGAGTTTGTCGATGTTGATCCTTTTAAGGGCATCGAAGCCTACAATGGAGATTCGGTACTTTACCAATCTCAACCCTCCAAGGATGACGACAACAAAGCTGACGATGAAGCTGAAGCAAGTTCATCCGCCAATGATGGTCCCCTGATTATTCGAGTCAAAGGACATACTACTCCAAAAAGTACTCCGAAGCCTCTCACAATATGGGTGAAAAAGAAGAACCCTGATAAGGTCAACCATTGACCACCACTCTTCGCAAGACACCTCGGACGGAACCTGCTGAAGTCTGTCCTCCCAATCTTGAAGAGTTACCATATGTGGTGAACTTGGCCAAGACTGTGGCTCCTCTTCCAGATAATGATCCTCTTAAGGAGTATATCAATACTCATAATAATATACCTTCAGCGGATGATGTTATCCCTGAAGAAGAACTTGCATATTTTCTTAGTAAAGGTTTATCTTTGAATTACTCCGATGACTACCAATCTATAAACCAGTATGTAGATACGATATACGCCCTAGAGAACGGCATAGGACCACACATCTGCATGCCGATCACGATGCCTCATCTGCGGGAAAAGGTTTACCCAGAAGATATCCACTACTTCATCGTTCCAGCCAGAAAGAAGGATGAAGAACTAATCATCTTCGGCCGAATAATTGGCGAAAGAAACTTCGTTCCGGACTTTACTTCTCCCAATCACAACACGGAAGCTGACTATGTCTCTGGGAAAATGCAACTTTTTTGATATAGTTGGCAGGCCAAGAATATCATCCAGAACATGGGATATGACATAAAAAGTGACCAGGGGCTAAACTACGGCTAGGGATGACGGTTGCCAATACGTCACTTTGCTCCTTCCGGCAAATCCGAGAACTACTATCAATGAAACGGTATTGGTTTGGGTTATGTCACTCCTCCAACAACTCCCAAAAGATTAGATGATGAAGCAGATCGTTGTTCTCACTCTTCTGATTCTTGCCTCTGGGATTCAGACTCCAGTATTGGCAACATGTTCAAAGCAACCTTGTCCGTCAATATGGTGTCAGTTGACCAAATTGTAGACGATGTCCAATCGATCGAGCTTAAACAATGGTCTCAAAAGATGGATACTAGGTAGGAGCTGCATTTCGAACAACGTGAACCACCTACCAAAGACGAAGTCGTCCAAGTCAATTTAGGAGATGAATCATCTTTTAAAATCTTTATCAACAAAAGTCTATCTGGCGATGAACGACAATCGCTTATTGTAACACCCCAGTCCCAAAATACGTAGGACTAGGAACGTAGACATGCCAGCTGTATTCATACGAAGTACACTCCAATATATGAAAACCTCGTATGAATACATAAGCTGTAAAATGCAGTATAACCATAACTAATCTCATCCACACAAATAAATAAAAAAGATATCATATAATGATAATGAATTGTCTTGATATAATATGTTGGGCGGAGACAAATCCACTACCAACAAGTAAAGGAAAAATACATGAGAAAAGAAATAAATTTGGCGAGCGAAGCGAAGACGATCCATGTGCAATCATCCTCGAAGAAATAGCGATGATCACGGCTAGAGCTAGAACACCTGCGAAAGACAAGAGCACACACCTGGAGAGATAACCAGGTCCTCAGAGGGACGTAACAAGATACATAATATCATGCCATATAAACTGAATAAATATTGCTCAAATAAATAAGTCAATTGAATTATAACATGGTCCAATACACACCTATTGAACTAGCTTACCATCCCCCCAACCAAACAAGGACATGAGATGGTAAACTAATTCACGGTAACATATCTTTCTATGCCATGAATCCAATATAGTATCCGGACCCCAACAAGGTTCAATACCTTCTCATCGAAGTAGTAAGTCACACCTACAACCAAACAAGGACAAGATGTGACAAACAAATCCGCGACAAGTTATTGTTACAAGCCACGGTCAGATACAAGTACCCAAACCAAAAGTACTCATACCAAACGGATAAAGGTGCCTAGCCGTTCTAAGTGAAATGTTGTTAAGAACAATCCTTCCTACGCATGGGCCCTGGCTAAATGGGATCGGCGTAGTCCCCCCTTGGGACACCAGAGGCCCAATCAGCAAGTGCATAACGTTCCGCAGAACGTCAGTGGCCATCAGTAATCATGGGTAATCTGACCCGCGTCTCCGGCGGAGCTCACGGGTTACAAAAGGGAAAGTGCATCGAAGCCCATACGCTAAGAAATTGTCCTCCCCGCCCAATGCCTACTATGTTGTATCCACAACACAAAACCTCTATTAACCGCTAAGTCAAACTAAGCATGCAACCTCTATTAGCGGTTATTCCTATCGCACGGCTTATACGCACCGGTGGCCAGCCAGTCACGCATGTCCGTATTCTACATGCGACACACAACTTCGTGGTACAATGTGTCAAGGCCAATGAATGCAACACACAAAGGTGGTTCCTTAAATCTTGGTTTAATGTGTAAGAAATCTAATACATAGCAATAAATATAAATGAACAGTAAGTTCTAACAGGTTATGCTATGTATCACAGTTTATTTTGCATAAAAAATAATAAATAATGCATGAAATATGAGCTAAAATAAATAAACAGCAAATGGCAAAGTGTCTTGCCTGAGGTCCTTGCTGGTGAAATCGACAATCCCGTTGGGTACAGAATAGTCACTGGGCTACACAAGATGAACTCAGACGATGTGACAAACTTCTAAAATAAAAACCAAAATAAAATATTTTGGAAAAAATTTAGGAAAAATATATGATGTGTATTTTTCCGTCAGCATTCCGAAACTTCAAACGGTTTGTGATTCTGATTCCTGGTTCTCCCAGAATCTCAAAAACACTAAAACGTGTCAGATTTTGGACCACTGACACTCCATAAATTTTCCAAAAAATTAAGTTTCGAATTTATGAAAATAAAACTTATATTTAGAAAATATACCTCAATACAATTCTAACAAAAAAAATTGGAGGTCAAATGGAGTCCGGAGTTGGGAGTTATGGTCATTCGAAGTTGCTACAACCTTTGAAAATTGAGGCTGAATTTATGACGAAAAAAAGAAAGAAATTTTGACAAGGATGGTTTGAAAGATGATTTTATTCACAGATTCGACAGATATATATAATGGCTAGCAATTAGCAAATTATGATAGGACTAGAACTAAATAAGGATGATTATGATTACCAACTAATTTGGATAGGAATATGATTGGTTTAAATAAGAAACGATCTAATTAATGCTAGATATGATTCCAATAGGATAAGAATTTTTAATGGATAAATCTTCCAATAAATTTAAATCAAATAAATTATTTAAAAAAATAAATCAATTTGATTGCAATCCTTTAAATGATCACCATAATAACTTTAAGTATTATTCTATATTATCAAATAATTCAAATCATATGAATCCAAATCCAAATCAAACTCAACATAATAACTTTAAAATAATATCTAATATTTATCAAATAATTTTAAATCAAATAATAAATAAATTATTTAATCAAATAATATTTTAAATCTAGATTAGACAAATCGTAATGCTCCAATTAGTCATCGTAAGTATTCTAAACAATATTTAAATTATCAACATAGTTTAAAGTATAGTTGATAACCATCAAGATAATTTAAATAAATTCAAATATAATCAAATAACTGATTAACATATCAAAATAATACTCGATGTCATCAAATATTATAAAACTTACTTTTATAAATCCAAATCTTTATTTAAAAATAAATAGACAAAAAAACTTTTATCGCTCAAATTTTTTTTTAAAAACCAATTTTTAGAAGACCAAAAATAATAAAAATATATTTTATATTTCAAATAAAAATTCGAGAACATTTTTTTTAGAAACATTATTTCAAACCATTAATTTAAAACTAGTTTTTGGTAAAAAAAAAAGTAATCACAAAATATCTTTTACAAAATTTCAACGAAAATTACTTTTAAACACGAAATTAAAATATATAGATATAATTTAAAAAATAATAATTTTGGGAAAATGAGTTACAAATCTACCCACCTTTGAAAATTTTCGTACTCGAAATTTAAGGACTACTAGGATAGACGGACTTGGTTGATCGGTAAAAGGATAGTAAGAATTTGTGATAAGAGAAAATAGATGGAAGGGAAAAGAGAATTTTTTTAATGAGAACATTAATCAATTTGGATGAAAAATAGAAGAAGTGAATGGATATGGCTTGACGTGCACGAACAGGATGCACAAACATATTTGTAGGTGGAGAAAATTAATGGAACAGAGAATAATAAGCCTCTCCTTATATAGGAGGTGGAAGCTACTATTTAGATAAGGATTATGATAGTTGCAAACCCCTTTTTGATATCTAACTTTTAAATTTTAATCAATTTAAAACCGATTCAATCCAAATCCAAATCCAATCCAATTTCGAATTAAATCTGTATATATTCAAATCCAAATTTAATATTGATAACTTCCATATTTAAATTAAGCATATTAAAAGTAACAAGAAAATTTCAAATTTAAATACCCATAATAAGTTTAATGAAATAGAGAAATTCAAAATAAATTTTTAATATAAAAATAGTAATAAATAATTTTGAAAATTACAATAAATATTTGACTATTTGAAATATCTTTTTAATAAATTAAAATAATTAATAAAATAATTTTTGAAAATTTAAAATATATACATGAATTGAATTTCATGTACTCGCATGCAATTAATATTTTACATAAAACATATTTCTCCAGTATAGTACATAAAAAGAGAAAAATATCATTTCTTAAATCATTACCTATACTTGTATAAATAAAAAGCATTTTTATAGTAATGAAAATTAATCATTTGACTAAATTTTTGCAAAAAAAATATTTATATACAAATTATTTACTCTTTATGTATTTCGAAAACAAAACTATTTACTATATTTACGAAACCTAAAATAAACTATTTATGTAAAATAACTAAATAAATAAATATCACGTATGTACGTACTCGTACTTGTCGTATAAATATCCGCATAAAACAAATATATATAAAAAAAATGTAGTGAAATTTTAGGGGGTTTACACTTATACAACTTATAAGAGAATACATCGACGCCTTTGCATGGAGCTATAAAGACATGCCAGGCATGGACCCTAAAGTTGCTATGCACCGTCTAAATATCTCGTCTAAAGCTAAGCCAGTGAAGAAGCAGCAACGACGATTCCGACCAGATATCATGGAGGCCATCGAGAATGAAGTCAAGAAGCTCATTGCCAGTGGATTCATTCGCGAAGAAAAACAACCTGACTGGGTTGCTAACATTATTCCAGTCATAAAAAAGAACGGTAAAGTTCGAGTCTGTATCGATTACCATGATTTGACCTCTGTATGCCCATAAGACGAGTTCCCTCCATCGATCACCGATGTAATGATCGACAATACTTGCGACTTCGAACGGATGTTCTTCATGGACGGGTTCTCAGGCTACAACCAAATCAAGATGTTCCCCGACGATGAGAAGCACACATCTTTTCGAACACCGTTGGGGGAATACTGCTATACGGTGATGCCCTTCGGATTAAAAAATATAGGGACGACATACCAGCGAGCTATGGACACAATTTTTTGCGATCATTTGCGCAAAACAGTGGAATGCTACGTGGACATTATCGCAGTTAAAAGTAGTCTCAAGGGTAACTACCTCCAAGACTTAAGAACGATGTTTAAACTAATGCGTGCACACCAGCTCAAAATGAATCCAACCAAGTCTTTTCTGGGAGTCTCCAGCGGCAAGTTCCTTAGTTTCGTCATCACTTCAAAGGGTATACATCTTGACCCGGAGAAAGTGAAGGCTATCATCGATATGCGTCCTCCAAGAAACCTCAAAGAGCTACGCGGACTGCAAGAAAGGCTAGCCTACATTAGAAGATTCATTTCGAACCTCTCTGGAAGATGTCAACCGTTTACTCAGCTCATGAAAAAAGGCGTATCTTTTGTCTGGACTAAACAATGTCAATGCACATTCAACAACATCAAGAAGTATCTCACAAGCCCTCCAGTATTGGTAGCTCCAATAATGGAGAAGCCCTTCTTACTATATGTACGCGCTATGGACCATTCCCAGGGCACCCTGTTAGCTCAAAAAAATAAAGGCGGCCATGAACAGGCAATCTACTACCTCAGCCGCACAATGGTGGGTGCCGAGCACAGATACACACCTGTGGAAAAGGAATACCTTGTACTGGTATTTGCTATCTAGAAGACACGCCACTATGGGTCCGGGCAGACTATCCACATCATATCTAAAGTCAATCCTCTCAGAATACTCATGACTAAATCGATTTCTCTCAATTCTCGTTTAGCTACATGGGCAATGTTGTTGACTCCATATGATATGTTGTTCATTCCTCAGAAGGCAACAAAAGGCCAAGCGTTAGCTAATTTTCTAGCAACTCATCAGGTGCCAGAATTTTTCAAACTCTATGACGAAATTTTCGATGAAGTAGTGGAGTCTAATACCACAACTGAAGAAATCCCCATTTGGCGAATGTTCTTTGACGGTACATGAAGAACAGGACCTAAAGGAAATATCATGGCCAGAGTAGGCATCATGCACGAGTCATCCGACCATCTGGTTATACATCGTGCATATTCTCTCGTGGAACCCTGTACCAATAATGTGGCCGAATATAATGCCCTATTGATCGGCCTGTAACTAGCAAAACAACTGGGGGTTAACTACCTAGAAGCTTACGACGATTCCAAGCTATTAGTTAGTCAGGTCCGAGGGGACTATGACGTTCGTCAAGAAGATCTCATCCCCTATTACAAAGCGATAATCGAGTTGGCGTCTACTTTCCCTGGATTCTTCATCGAGTACGTGCCTCGACTACAGAATATAGAAACAGATGCTCTGTCGGTCTCGCTGCTTCTCTGACCATCCCTACCAATGCTCAATAGTCGATCATAGTATCTGGTCTAGAACTATTCTGTGTGAAAGATGCCTTGCATAATCATCACAGTTATACAACGGCGACAAACATCGACGTTAAAGACTGAAGATTTTCTTTCATAGACTACGACGTCTATGGAATCCTCCCCGAGGACCCAAAGGAAGCAGTGTCTATCTAAAGGCGATCCTTCAGATTTTACTACGACACAGCTACCAAGATGCTATACCGATGCTCCTACGATGGGCTACTGTTACGATATTTGTCAGACACAGAAGCCAAACATGCACTCCGCCAAGCTCATGACGGAGTTTATGGCACACATTAACCAGGCCCCAAATTATAAGTTCGCCTCAAACGAATGGGTTATTATTGGCCCACGATGATGGCAGATGCTATTTAATACGCAAAGAAGTGTAGGGCTTGTCAGTTCCACGCTAATTTTATTCATCAACCTTCGGAGTTTCTACACCCGACGGCAGTATCTTGGCCTTTTGAAGCCTGGGGCATGGACGTCATAGGCCCAATCAGCCCGCCATCTTCCAGAGGACATCGATTCAACCTAGCCATAACCAATTACTTCTCAAAATGGGCGGAAGCTATACAGCTAACCGAAGTGAAGGCGTCGAACGTGATCAGTTTTATTAAACATCACGTTATATACCGCTTCGGCCTACCTTACAGGATCATCCATGATAATGGTCCATAATTTGCAAGCCACGCATTCTATCGGTTCTGCGATAGGAATCGAATCCAGAATATAGCCTTTACTGCCTACAATTAAGCGGCTAACGGGCCAGAAAAAGCCTTCAATAAAACCATCATTAAACTTCTCAAGAAATCCGTGTCTTCAAACAAGCACGATTGGAATGAGAAGCTCTGCGAATGTCTATGGTCTTACCGTATAACGGTCCGGACTCCAACAGTGTCACGACCCACACCCGCTATAAGGGCACGTGTACGTAACAACGCCCATCCCTCACCGTAAAAACGGCGTGGAACGCTGTAGGTTTTCTACTCTAACAACAGTTTATATATAATATCAAAACCTGTCGAGAATATGGTCAACTCCGAACGGAGGACAAGCAATGATAATATATGAATACTCAATCACAATTCTAAGATAAGCAAAAGACTGAAAGATAAAGACAACAAGACTATAAAATATAACCTGTCAAGTCCAAACACAAATAATATACAAGTCTATGTCCCAGTCTCTATTACAATCCAAAATATAATATAATAACATAAGTAGCAAGCTGGAGACAAGGTCCAGTCCAAAATGTCTAGTCTAACTAAACTAAGCTAGAGGCTCGTCGGGCGGAGCTAAGCCCTGCTGAACCAAGGCCTCCAAGTCTACGCCCACTACGTCAACCGGACCGCAGTAGGTAGGACAATCCTCCTCGCCACAATCTGTAAAATTTTGTCAACATATCCAGTCAGGATGGAACGAGCACAAATCTCAATAACAGTTCTAGTTAGACGATATTAAAAATGTAGCAGTAAATAGAGAGAATCTATGAAGTAAATAATGTGTACATGAATCATGGTAAGGCATGTCAAGACTGTAATCTGAATGTAAGAACAGGAAAAATAGTATAAGTCATGTACAAAAATTTGGAACCATATCTATGTGAGTTTAGTATTAGTTTCAACATGTGATCGGCTTAGAACTTGATACAATGTTTGGCCTGGCTAATCATACGTGAGTGTATGATTAACACTATACAATGAGAATACTATAGTGATACAATGATGATACAATATAATACTATGGGGTATTGATCACATATCTACGCTAACACCCCCATCCCTGACTAATATAGTGGATCCAGTCATGACACGTCATGATACGTATTCTCTGAGGAGGTCGCGAGCCTACGCAGGAATCGTATCTATACAATGAATAATAAACAATGAAGACTTGTCCAGTGTATACCATATATAAGAGGAATAACATCTTATGACGGGATCCAGACAAATATCAATCCGTGTGAACAATGTGTCAAGAGAACAAAGATAATCTACACTAAACACTAGAAACAAAGACGATATCATAAAACAGAAATATTATTAGAGAATGTACTCGCCTGTGTTGTGATGGATAAGTCGACTGAGTCCAAGATCAGTGCCTCGAGGACCTATAGATAGAATACTATATCAATATAATGGTTTAGAAGTGAAATTAAGTCATATTGAGTCAAAATAGGTCAAGACACGTCAAACTAAGTCAATCTAGGTCAAACTAGGTCAAACTAGATGGTACAGGGTTAATCTAAGTTATATTAGGCCTAACAAAGTCATACTAGGCCAAGACAGGTCTAATTAGGTCTACCTTGGTCATAGGAGGACATTGGAAGTCAATCCGAATCAAACTAGGTCGAAAGTTGACTTATAGTTGACTTTTGGTCAATGGGTCAACTCTGGTCAACTCTAGGTCAATGGTGACTAATAGTTGACTTTTGGTCAACTGCTCAAGTTTAATGGAATTTGGGACTAAATTGGGTAAAGTGTTAACCCATAGTTGACTTTTGGTCTAAAAAGTCAACCGTGGTCAACCGAGGTCAAGACTAGGTCTAGCCGACTATTTCTAATTATTACCAACCCTTACAACCCATATCCAAGTCCATCTTGGACTTCGAAACTCAAATCTTGGCCGTAGGCCAATATCCTATTTTACCCCTTAAAAAGGTAAAATTCAAACTTAGGCAATTACCAAGTTAGCCTACCTACGCTTGGTATTTTGACCCGAGCTCCCTAGGGTAGTATGATACTAGCCTATAGGTTCATTACCTACCAAAATACCTAGGTAGAGTGGACGTCTAGTCCATCTTACGGCCTATTGTCGATATCTTGAATAAATTAAGATACGCAATGGTACGGCGCGATACCGGTGCCCTACAACCCCGATTTCTACTCGGGAACCTACCCGCAAAAATCTAATTCACGTATTCTAGGTCTACGCCAAGTTTCATCGCGTTCCGACACTCGGAGCTCCGTTTCACCCTCTAACTCAAAATCCTCTTAATCCTATTCTAATTCCTTTCTACCTAATCTTCCCATTCCTCTAATCCTTCTTCTTCTAACTTCTTCTTCCTATTCTTCTAACTCTAACTCTTCTTCTTAACCTCTTCCTTACTCTCTCCTTCTAATCTTTTCTAATTCTCTTCTTCTCTTTCTTACTCTAATCTCCTCTTCTATTTCCTAATTTCCTATTCTCTTTTCCCTCCTCTCTTCCTATTCTCCTTCTCCTACTTCTTCTAAGCTTCTTCTCATTCTCTCCTTCTTTTCCTTACTTCTTCTAATTCTTCTAACTTCCTAATCTCTTATTCTTCCTACTCTACTCTTCATTTCCCTCTCTATATATATCTATCTATATATATATATATATATATATATATATATATATATATATATATATATATATATAGATGGGGGGTTTAAGGGGTAAAGGGGGGGCTAAAATGGGGGGGGACTGCTGCCCTGCTGCAGCTGCTACTTGCTACTACTGCAGCTGCTTGCTGCTACTGCTGGTTCCCTTCTTCTTCTTCTCCTCTTCCTCCCTCTCATCTACCTCTCTCTCTCTCTCTCTATATATATATATATATATATATATATATATATATATATATATATATATATATATATATATATATATACTCTAACACACACACATCTATCTATATATATATTTTATATATATATAAAATATATATATATATATATATATATATATATATATATAAAAAAAAAAAAAAAATATATATATATATATATATATATATATATATATATATATATATATATATATCTATATATATATATATATAAATACACTCACACACATATATCTACATATATATATATAAATACACACACACACATCTCTACATATATATGAATACACCCACACACACATATAGATATATATATAAATATAGACACACACACACCCAAAACTTCCACACTCACAAACACACACTCTCACCACCACTCAAACACACACACCACCCTCTCACACTCTCTCACACACACTCACACAAGCACACACACACACTCCCTACCACTCTCACACACCACCACCATTCCTCATGACACCAAATACATATCAATATACATATATACATACACATATATATCTACATATATATGAATATACCACTCTAGTTAGAAAACCCCTAAATAAATCTTCTAACCTAGATTTCTAGGGAATCCTACAAAGTTTGTGGGCAAAGTGTAGAGAATCTCCCCCTCTACAATAATTGTGAAGACAATAAATGGAAAGGAGTAATAAATATAGAATTAAATTACATACCTAAGTTGGTTTTCTTGAAGGAAAGAAAGAGCTTGGGAAGAAGAAGGAGTTTAGAGAGAGAGAGAGAGAGAGAGAGAGAGAGAGAGAGAGAGTTTGACTTTGTGAAAAAGAAAAGGGGGGGTTGCCTCTTGGCCGGTCATGTGGGGTGTTATTGGGTTTGGGTAAGATCCAATAACCCCCCAAACCCAATAGACTTAGGTTTGGTTCAAATTGAATTCGGTTTGGTTCGGTTTGTTTCGGTTTAAATCTAAATACTAATTAAGTCTCTAAAATGACTAATTAAGCCATGGAAATAGGGTTTATGATTTCTAACCTAATTAGGATGGTATGTGGGCCAAGCCCAGCTAGTATGTGGGTCCCACTAGTGTCCAGGCTACCCGGGTCTCCAACTTGAGTCCGAATTGGATAAAATCCAAACCAAACCAAATAAATCCCAAAAAATCACATAAAATAAATAAAAATTCCTAGAAATTATAAAACTTGAAAAATGACGAAAATACCCCTAATTCGAAAACTGGGGGTGACAAATCTACCCTCCTTAAAAAAAATTTCGTCCTCGAAATTTAAACGGTCGTACTCTTCTCTAAGTCAAGCACCCAACAATCAAGGTCTACTAAATTTTATCCTTAGTTATATAACATGTAATCCAGGAAATTAGAACACATGCATGGTTTTAAATCTCTACAGTATCATGTTATTGCAGTCTTTATTGGGGTGTTCTATTTATCTAGCATGATCATCACATATGCAACTAAAGGTACTAAGAAAGCAATCAACAATCAATGGATGGAAAGAAACAGGTAAAAAGAAAGAGCTAGACTCTACCTCCTAGTCCAATGCCTGCAGGATCCTCAACTGTCATCGCAAAAACCCTGTCCTGGCGGGGTATATCCCGCTGCTGGTGGAGGGCGTGATGCGGTGCCATAGGTGGCCTACCCTGTGCTCCATGAGCTGCACGGCAATGGTTCGAAGGACAATCCCTCGCCTGATGTCCCTCGGTACCACAGTATAGGCACACACCCAAACGTCTCCTGCAAACCTCCCAGAGATGTCCGGACCTCTTGCAGTAGTGGCAAGTAGGTGCCTGCTGCGTCGGTCCCTGCTGCTGCTACCGGGGCACCTGCTGAACTGGTGCCCTAATCGGAGCAGGAATCTGCTGCGAGCGTTGCGGAATAGAATGATGCTGGAGTTGAGGACGCTTAGCAGCCCCCGTGCTGCTAGTAGTCCCCAAAAACATATCACGGTCCCTCTTGGGCTTCAGGCCCCACTCCCGCTTTACCTTGCGGGCCTTCGCATAGATCTGGGTATAAGTCTCATAAAAGGAGGGAATGAGGATCTTGATGTCCCAGATCAGCCCCTCTCTGAAACGGCTCGCCCTGATCTCCGGGTCACGAACCATGTACTCCGCGTATCGGCTCAGACAGCCGAACTCCGCAGCGTACTCCTCCACTGATAAACTGCCCTGCTGCAGATCCTGGAACTGTCGCACCAGGTTGATCTTGTCCGTGGGGGAAAAGAACTTCTCCTTGAAGAGGAGCTTGAACTCTGCCCAAGTATGGCCCTCTCCAGCTAGGGCTGGCTCATTTCTAAACTAGGTGCGTGCAATGTCTAGCAACTGCAAACCTACCGCCTCGACCTTCAGGTCGTCTGCAAGGCGGGAGGCCCTCATCTGACGCTCGATATCCTCGAGCCAATCATCTGCATAGACCACACCCTCGGTCCCACTAAAGTCATAGGGCCCGAGCTTCTTGAAGTCCTGGATATCTCCGTACCTCGGACGCGTCCCATGATGCGGAGCCCTCTGCTCCACGGCTGCAAGGGCCAACTGATGGGCATCCTTCATGCCCTGACGCATCGCGTCTGTCTGCCTCTGTTGAGCCTCGGCCTAGGCTCTCTGAGTCTCCAGCATCTGCTGGAGGAAAGTAAGCATCTGCCCCATATCTGTAGGTAGAGGAGGTAGAGATGGAAGTATGTCTGCAACTAGCGGAGGAATTCGCTGCTGAGGAGGAAGAACGCCCCCGACAACTCCCGTCGTAGCCCCCGGTACTGCGGGAAGAGCACCCACAACCCCAGGGACGGTCATCGAGAGCGCTGGAGGAGTACCCCCGAGAGCCCCAACAGAAGTCCCATCTGCAGGTAAAGTGACCGGAGCCTGTCCGCCAGAGGTAGCAGACCTCTCCGTCTCCCCGTGCTCCTCACCAGGAGAATGAGTCATAACTATCCTGGAGACAAATTGAAAAGAAGATATCAATATAGCACATGAAGGCAATATCAAAGAAGGACAGCTAGAATGCAGTAAATCAATATCAAAGACGGTAAGCAAGATAAGCAAGAAAAGATCCTACTGTGATTGAGCACTCTTAGCCTACTACCTCCTATATGTAACACAGGCTCGTAGTCAACACTCTAAGAAGAGTGCCGCTACGACATCGCACTAATTGCGACTTCAGGACCTGCGAGGGCCACCACTAAAACGTGTCACGACCCGCACCCGCTATAAGGGCACGTGTACGTAACAACGCCCAGCCCTCACCGTAAAAATGGCATAGAACGCTGTAGGTTTTCTACTCTAACAACAGTTTATATATAATATCAAAACCTGTCGAGAATATGGTCAACTCCGAACGGAGGACAAGCAATAATAATATATGAATACTCAATCACAATTCTAAGATAAGCAAAAGACTGAAAGATAAAGACAACAAGACTATAAAATATAACCTGTCAAGTCCAAACACAAATAATATACAAGTCTATGTCCCAGTCTCTATTACAATCCAAAATATAATATAATAACATAAGTAGCAAGCTGGAGACAAGGTCCAGTCCAAAATGTCTAGTCTAACTAAACTAAGCTAGAGGCTCGTCGGGCGGAGCTAAGCCCTGCTGAACCAAGGTCTCCAAGTCTACGCCCACTACGTCAACCGGATCGTAGTTGGTAGGACAATCCTCTTCGCCACAATCTGTAAAATTTTGTCAACATATCCAGTCAGGATGGAACGAGCACAAATCTCAATAACAGTTCTAGTTAGACGATATTAAAAATATAGCAGTAAATAGAGAGAATCTATGAAGTAAATAATATGTACATGAATCATGGTAAGGCATGTCAAGACTGTAATCTGAATGTAAGAACAGGAAAAATAGTATAACTCATGTACAAAAATCTGGAACCATATCTATGTGAGTTTAGTATTAGTTTCAACATGTGATCGGCTTAGAACTTGATACAATATTTGGCCTGGCTAATCATACGTGAGTGTATGATTAACACTATACAATAAGAATACTATAGTGATACAATGATGATATAATATAATACTATAGGGTATTGATCACATATCTACGCTAACACCCCCATCCCTGACTAATATAGTGGATCCAGTCATGACACGTCATGATACGTATTCTCTGAGGAGGTCGCGAGCCTACGCAGGAATCGTATCTATACAATGAATAATAAATAATAAAGACTTGCCCAGTGTATACCATATATAAGAGTAATAACATCTTATGACAGGATCCAGACAAATATCAATCCGTGTGAACAATGTGTCAAGAGAACATGGATAATCTACACTAAATACTAGAAACAAAGACGATATCATAAAACAAAAATATTATCAGAGAATACTCGCCTGTGCTGTGATGGATAAGTCGACTGAGTCCAAGATCAGTGCCTCGAGGACCTATAGATAGAATACTATATCAATATAATGGTTAGAAGTGAAATTAAGTCATACTGAGTAAAAATAGGTCAAGACACGTCAAACTAAGTCAATCTAGGTCAAACTAGGTCAAACTAGATGGTACAGGGTTAATCTAAGTCATATTAGGCCTAACAAAGTCATACTAGGTCAAGACAGGTCTAGTTAGGTCTACCTTGGTCATAGGAGGACATTGGAAGTCAATCCGAATCAAACTAGATCAAAAGTTGACTTACAGTTTAACTTTTGGTCAACGGGTCAACTCTGGTCAACTCTAGGTCAATGGTGACTAATAGTTGACTTTTGGTCAACTGCTCAAGTTTAATGGAATTTGGGACTAAATTGGGTAAAGTGTTGACCCATAGTTGACTTTTGGTCTAAAAAGTCAACCGTGGTCAACCGAGGTCAAGACTAGGTCTAGGCGGCTATTTCTAATTATTACCAACCCTTACAACCCATATCCAAGTCCATCTTGGACTTCGAAACTCAAATCTTGGCCGTAGGCCAATATCCTATTTACCCCTTAAAAAGGTAAAATTCAAACTTAGGCAATTACCAAGTTAGCCTACCTACGCTTGGTATTTTGACCCGAGCTCCCTAGGGTAGTATGATACTACCTATAGGTTCATTACCTACCAAAATACCTAGGTAGAGTGGACGTCTAGTCCATCTTACGGCCTATTGCCGATATCTTGAATAAATCAAGATACGCAATGGTACGGCGCGATACCGTGCCCTACAACCCTGATTTCCACTCGGGAACCTACCCGCAAAAATCTAATTCACTATTCTAGGTCTACGCTAAGTTTCATCGCGTTCCGACACTCGGAGCTCTGTTTCACCCTCTAACTCAAAATCCTCTTAATCCTATTCTAATTCCTTTCTACCTAATCTTCCCATTCCTCTAATCCTTCTTCTTCTAACTTCTTCTTCCTATTCTTCTAACTCTACTCTTCTTCTTAACCTCTTCCTTACTCTCTCCTTCTAATCTTTTCTAATTCTCTTCTTCTCTTTCTTACTCTAATCTCCTCTTCTATTTCCTAATTTTCTATTCTCTTTTCCCTCCTCTCTTCCTATTCTCCTTCTCCTACTTCTTCTAAGCTTCTTCTCATTCTCTCCTTCTTTCCTTACTTCTTCTAATTCTTCTAACTTCCTAATCTCTTATCTTCCTACTCTACTCTTCATTTCCCTCTCTATATATATCTATCTATATCTATATCTATATTTTATATATATATAATATATATATATATATATATAATATTATTATAAAATATATTATATATATATTATACATATATCTATATATATGGGAGGTTTAAGGGATAAAGGGGGGCTAAATGGGGGGGGGGGGACTGCTGCCCTGCTCCAGCTGCTAACTGCTGCAGCTTGCTGCTACTGCTGGTTCCCTTCTTCTTCTTCTCCTCTTCCTCCCTCTCATCTACATCTCTATATATATATATTATCTATCTAACCACTATC
>JANAVB010031619.1:1342530-1551410 GCA_029216955.1 Iris pallida
TGAAGACAATAAATGGAAAGGAGTAATAAATATAGAATTAAATTACATACCTAAGTTGGTTTGTCTTGAAGGAAAGAAAGAGCTTGGGAAGAAGAAGGAGTTTAGAGAGAGAGAAGAGTTGACTTTGTGAGAAGAAGGAGGGGGGGTTGCCTCTTGGCTGGCCATGTGGGGGGTTATTGGGTTTGGGTAAGATCCAATAACCCCCCAAACCCAATAGACTTAGGTTTGGTTCAAATTGAATTCGGTTTGGTTCGGTTGTTCGGTTTAAATCTAAATACTAATTAAGCCTCTAAATGACTAATTAAGCCATGGAAATAGGGTTTATGATTTCTAACCTAATTAGGATGGTATTGGGCCAAGCCCAGCTAGTATGTGGGTCCCACTAGTGTCCAGGCTACCCGGGTCTCCAACTTGAGTCCGAATTGGATAAAATCCAAACCAAACCAAATAAATCCCAAAAAATCACATAAAATAAATAAAATTCCTAGAAATTATAAAACTTGAAAAATGACGAAAATACTCCTAATTCGAAAACTGGGGGTGACAAACAGGCAGCACGCCATTCTCTCTGGTTTATGGGAGCGAAACAGTTCTTCCCCTAGAAATCCAGATTCCTTCTCTTCGAGTAGCCTTAGCCAGTGAGTTGACTACCGATAAAGCTACCGTCTGCGACTACAGGAGCTCGAAGCGCTAGACGAAAAATACTTGTTAGCTCAGCAGCGTATTGAGCTATACCAAGTACGCCTTTCCAGAGCCGCCTCAATAAAAAGATGAAGGAAAGAATCTTCCAAGTAGGTGATCAAGTCTTAGCAGTGAGAAGTCCAATGGTCATGACACACAAGACAAAGGAAAATTTTTAGCCTAAATGGGAAGGTCCCTTCGTTATAGAATCAGTGTATTCTAACGGTGCATACCGACTTATCAAACTTGATGGCGACTTGCTCATGATGCCTATCAACGGGAAGTTCCTGAAGAAATATTTTGTGTAACCTTTTGTGAACATTGTTCATATATGTTCAGTCATGTAAATGTACAGTACGATGTTTATATGATGCAAAAAAAAATCTAACTATTATCCGTATTTCAAGAGTCTTGAATATGCCATGGATAATAGGTCCTCTAAAAATATTTCCCCAGTGAAATCATTTCCGTTCTTTGACTCTGCCCAAACTCGGTTTGACGAAAACAAGTCACGTCCCTATTACCTCTGAATTATTTTTCGATAATTATTTCCCCAGTGGAATAACTAAGAAATATTTTGCCATGTCCATATAACCTCTGAGCAATGCATTCATCAAGGATAATCACGTCCATATTACCTTTGAATTATCCACTCCTACCTAATTTTATATACCTTTCCATGTCCATATGACCTCTGGTCAGATATAAAACATCCCCTGCTATTACGTCCATATTACCTCTAGTAGCAGCTTCTTTCAACTAATTATCTATATTCAGGAACCCTGAATATAAAACGGATAATGAGTCCACATCAAATTCTCTAGCGGAATATGTAAACCCCCTAATTTTTACTACATATTTTTTCTAGATTTTATTTTTATTTTGCGTATTGTACGTCGCGTTTCGTATTTGCTCGTCGAGTGTGAATATATGCGAGGTACATATTTTTTTATAAAACATTTTTTATTATAGATTTTGTTTATATAGGAGAAGTATATGTTCAAAATAATATGTGATAAATATTTTTATTTTTCATTTGCCTAAAGTTGTGAAAAGCATCGCATCAAGAACTGCCAAAACTTTATTTTATTCCTTTAATATAAAAGGCTATTTTATTTTGATTGATAATTATGAAAACTATATTTATATAAATATTCTACTTTCATGAATTTAATTCATATATTTTGATTTTCAAAATTTATTTTATCATTATTTTATTATTTGCAAAAACATTATTTTAAATTTTGTTTGATTAATGTTTAAGAAATTGTGGAGAATTAAATAGGAATGGATTTATTTTAAGATATGGGATTAGCCAGTTTAAATTTGGATATTGATCGAGTTTAAACTAATTTTAATTTGAATTTAAATAAAATTTATCTTGAGGGGTTTAAACAATTCTAGTCTTTATCAAACTATGAGTCCACCTCCTATATAAGGAGAGACTCCTTGCACCTCTTCCATTAATTCCACAATCCAAATTTTATCCACAAATAATTCCCAACCCCTCATGTATCGTGTCCATGTACGTGTCCAATTTTTATTCCATATTTTACAGATACATCATTACTCCCGTGTCGGACACACCCCCGACACCATCAAATTCCTACCCCTAACCCTACTCTAAATCATGTCCGCCGTCGTCTCGGCGAGAAACCATCTTCCCCGACCTAGCCTCTCCACCACTAACACCTCCCTGGTCGATCCTCCCGCTCACCCTGAGCGCAGTCCCAGTCCAGCATGCCTCCACGGCCAGCACCACCCCTTGACCCACGACTCTAGACCACCCATACTCCTGCCAGCATCGCGGCTGACAACGGCCAGCGCCGTCTCCAGCCAAACCTAACTCCCACGCCACCGTCCCTCTTCACCATCACCGACCCGACCATCACCCTGGTCGCCGGCCCCCAACACCCTTCACCATCACCACCAAATCAGAACCACCACCCTCGTCGCCCCGGCCATCCCGATGCCACCCCACTGTGGTAACCATCACCCACCACCACTGCCACCACCATAGACAGCCACCACCACCAGTACGAATCCTATCTCATCTCTACCTAGCTATTGGCCTCCGGTCATCCCACCGTAGTCGCCATCACCGTCACCCAAAATCACCACGACACCAAAGACAAAGGAAGAGGAGTAATAACACTCACCTTCTCCGGACCGCCCCTCCCTTAGTTGCTGTCCTTGTCAGCTCCTCTGGCCGCCGTACACTCGATTTGACGAACCGCGACAGATCCTGGCTGGACCGCCTCCGCCCACCGATCCGCCTTACTCTCCACCCTCTTGAACTATTGCCGCACCGTACTGGAACCTCCCCCGTCGCGTGTCCGTACGATGTCAGCGTCCGCCGCACCTGAGTACTCACGGCCACGATTGATTGCGCCGCCTCCTCCAAACCCTCCGTACCTTGCCCTTCGCCGGCGAAGGCTGGTCCATGCCGGAGCTTCCCCAGTTGAGCGCCCCCACCTCCACATTACCCTGCCGACCGCACCCTTCCACGGGCTGTGCCGACGCCGCTCGCCTGAGCGCGCGCTGCCGCTGCGTCCCGATTCTCCGTCCGGCTCTTCCCTCTCTTCCTCGTTCCACGACCGTCGACTCCCGCACGGAGCAGCCCTCCGGCGAGCTCAGGCTGAGCCCCTCTGTGAATCCCTCTCCCTCTCTCCGATCTTTCGCTCCCTCTCTCCCTCTCTCTGATCTCCTGCTCCTTCTCTCCCTTCCCCTTCCCCTTTCCTTCTCACTCTCTTTCTCCTCCTTCCTATAAAAAGAGCAGCAACCCACTTTTTGCTATTTGTTTTTTTTTGTTAATTTGTTTATTAATTGTTATTATTATTATTATTTTTTATTATGTTGTTGTTTTATTATTATAATTATTTTAAGTATTACTATTACTATAATTATTATTAAAGATATTTGTATGTATGTAGTTATGTATTGTGTAGGTACATTAGTAAATTAATTTTTTTAAAAATATATAGATTACTCTGTTTACTATTAGGTTGTTGTCATTATTATTATTACTACTTTATTTTTATTATTTATTATTTTTATTATTTTGGTTGCTAATGGCAATAGATACATTAAAATTTTGGTTGTTATTTTTTTGTATATAGTAAATATTCCTAAATTATTTTGGTAGCAAAAAATATAGCATTGGAATTTCAAATTTAGGATTTGGCTTTTGCATATATTATTGTAGTATTTTTAGACCATCTTTTTTATATATTTTACCCAAAATTTTATTATGAGTGTTAGCCCTAAAATAATTATTAGGATTTCAAAACATATTATATTCTTCAAAGTATTTATCTAAAAGCGATATTTTAAATAGTATAAATATTTTACTAAAATAATATAAGTATTTTCTCCTCCAAATCTCATCGACTATCCGTTTTTTTATCATGACAAAACATATTCTCTATCCTCTTCCGAAATTTTGTACATCCTCCCATCGACCCTAGCTAACTTGATTATTGTGGACCCTGTCACGAACCGCTACCCAAATTGTTAGGCCGGACCGAGTCATGTCCAGCCTACGCTTGAGGTAAAACTTAGTAAGCTGTTCTAAAATAAACAATACAAGATCAAAGTGTGCTAACATTTCTATTTGTCATATTCAGTCAAAATATCACAAACACAAAATCATATAGTATATGAATATGTTCCGAATACATAGCCAAAATTTAAAATTGGATACAGGTCCAGTAACAAAATACATAGTCTAAAACATGTCTATTCTCAAAAGTCCAGAGCAACTAAACAAACTAGACAAGTTTTTCCGCAGGTACATCCTCGTAAGGTAAAGCCCGATCCTCGATGGCGATCCCATAATAGGAATCACATAGCAACTCCTCCTCGGTAAGTATACCTACAACGTTATCCTGTCATGACGGGAGCAAGTACTTGTACTACAAATATATAATACTGATCATAAAATGGTAAGAGATGAAATAACAGAATCATGGCATATCATGGTTTATTCAGTTTTAGATACATTTTATCATGGCAACATACATTTGTTTTAAAGTTTAAAACTGTAGCACGTACGTGATCGGTCAATAGGTAATAGGATATACTGTGGTACATATCAAAGTTCTGAAATACACATACGTATTTAACGGCATCGGTATACATACATACACAAATACGGGATCAGACATACGACAAGGTTGCATATAGAATATAAACTTGCTCGGTAAATACATACGAAGAAGGGGGCATGATCACGAACTTAACTAACAGTTTTCCCATAACCCACTTTATAACATGTGAGTGATACTAAGGTAGTATAGAGCATGGCATGTACTGAGAACCAATAAGAAGCATGTGAAGATATGACTTGCAGTTTCCAGAAAGCAGTATTCAAACATGATTCATTCACAGTTTATTGTCATATGCAGTAAATAAGTTTGTAGGGGTACTTGCCTTGAGCAAAGCAAGAATAAGAATATGTAGCTATAGAAGCCCGGTGTCCTGTCAAAATGATATACAATCTCAGCCTCTAAGGTACATTCAAGAATTTATACTAGGGTTGTGTTACGGCTCCTAATAGGTTACTAGCTAAGTGATGCTCTAGTAGTCCAATGGAATGTTACAACATCTAACCCAACAAGTAGGATCTCTATACTAAGATATGGTAAGGTCCCGATACTAAAATATCCCAAAAACCCACAAAAAACACACAAGTCAATATTAATTAATTAATTATTCAGACTGTACATTGTGTACTATTAATTATTAAGATAGATACACAGTCCTATTTTATGTGAAATAATATACCAAATTGATCCTTGTTAATTATAGTAATTTATTATAAATTTTTTGGAATTTATAATCCAGCGTAAGTATTTATTAAAAATCAGTTTACAAGTATACATTGAAAATGAGTTCTGGTTTCCTATTTTAAACAGTGGCGAAACAGTAAATTAAATCCCGTAAAAATTATATTAAATTATATTAAATAACATAGTATTTTATAGTAATTTTCTTGGATTTTATTCAGTATTAAAAAGTAGTCTGAAAATTCAAAAACAGTAAAGGACAGAATCTGAAATTAATTAGTTTATTATTTAAGTATTTTGTTCGCGTATATGAAGTTGAATCGGAGTCCAAATACGGGACCCAAAGCCATGAAACAAGTCCGATATGACTTCTACAGACCTTGAATATGTGTAGGCTCGCCCAAGTCCAATCAACCCATGATAGGCTTGGACTTAGAGTGGTCATTTGCACAAAATACGTAAAATCGTAAATAAATACGAAATTTAAATACATGTAAGTAAATGAATTTAAATTACAGAAATTGAGAGCATATATATTACAGTATAGACCACTACAAAAAAAGTGTCTTTCTGGGATGTCAAAAATCCGTCTTAAAAAGACCCAAATCAGTCCTAAATTGTAATTTGGGACGAATTTTAGGACGGTAAGTGACAGTGCTATTAGGGTGGCGTGACAAAAAGTTTTAGGACGAAAAATACCGTCCTAATTTGGTTTTAGGGTCGAAAAAGCTAACCGTATCAAAAGAGTTTGAATTATTATATGTTTACGACGGTTTACAAAACTGTCCCAAAATAAAAGAGTTTGTGACGAATAACATCCGTCATAAACAAATTTGCCAGCGTTACAAAAGGATGTTGTTTATATCTAGGACAATTGCATAACCGTCCCAAAAGTAATACTTATAAAATTATTGTTTGTATTTTCCAGTTATAAAATATACAATTTAAATACACATAACATATTTCATATGATCATGGTCGTTGTCAAGCTTGTCCTCAGATTTATCTCCAGGTATCAGAGCTCCAATTCAAATAAAAGCTTAACAACATCAAGCATTCTTTACCATTAAGTAGAAGACAACAAAATCCATATATAACTATATATGTTCAATTGATAAACAACAAAAAGCTTAACATTAAGCATCCTTAACCACCATTTCCAAAATAAATCCAAAACACAATACATCACCCACACCATTAGTTACAAAATGAACCCATTATCTCCACCATTACATACAAAATTCTGAACCCAAAACATTAAGCACTACACCATTTTTTTGAACATTAGTATATCCAACACGAACCCAAAATATTAACCCAAACTTGTTTCCATCACAAGATCGTCGCCCATCATTTTAGCATATCCAGAATGCTTTGAAGGACCTGCAAATGAAGATATGCCAATATATTAGCAACCTGCTAACTGTACACGAACAACCAGAAAAGAAAGACAAGTTTTTCCAAACTGTACAGACTAGTCTACATTAGTTTGTGAATGTTTAAAACAGAACAAAAGGATGAATCCATCTGTACAGACCTGTTAACAGTTCTTCCAAACTGTACAGACCTGCTTACAAAAAAATTGGGAAAAAACAATGTACAGAAACAAGCTTCAAGTGACAAAAGAAGCTTCAAGTGAAAAAGAAAGCTTTAAGTGAAGACGCGAAAAATTGGGAAACATTTTAAATGGGAACTATAATTATTCTAGCAAGAATTACAGTAACAAGCTGGAAAAAACTAATGTAAGAGTTAAAATCTGTATAGACAATATACAAAGTTCAGTCCAAAAATCTGTCCAATGTAATAAATATAAATTCCAACTTGAAAGAAAGGAAATGGAGAACCAAACATAAATTGCAGCCACGGGAGAAAATCAAACATAAGAATCACAGAGAAAAACTAATGTAATAAGTTGATAGTTGGCAAATTACCTGGACGATGTATTAGATTGTTGACAAAGAAGTTGAGCATTAAGGAACATGGCCATAACTTCCTCTTTGAGCTCAGTCCTAAGCTCACTCTTGACCGCCTCAAGCTCTTTCTTGTGCCGGGCCTCTTGTTTCTCATGCTCTTTTCCTAATGCGTCAGTCTCTTCTCTCAACTTCTCCGCATTTTCTCGTAACTTTTCAGCATCTTCTCGCAGTTGTACAATCTCAGCATTTGTTGCTTGTTGAATCTCAGTCTGATGAGCTGCTAAGTTATCAATATAAGTAGCCATTATCAATAGCAAAAATATGTGAACAACATGTGATGGTAAAGCATTCAAACATGATATCTGAGCTCATACAAAAAAGGGTCCATGAAATAGTCTGAACATGTGAGAATTACGTTACATCTGAACTCATTAAGATACATCTGAACATGTAAATGTGTCTCGGAAATAAGAATAAGGCACTTAATCTTACTTTATTGAATCAGATAGCAGTTTAGAGGAAAATAGTCCTCTGAATAGTAAAATTTACAACAAGAAAAATGCCATTAACGGTTAAATGTTGTACCCTATAGTAAAATTTGGGATGATACATATAGTTATATATCAAGTGAAGTTTTAAAAAAGAATTTAGTCACTTAAAGATATTCATTTTAGTACAGTAGAGACGGACAAACAAATTGTCACATGGAATGGGCTAATTAAGATTAATATAACATATAAGTGATCAAACTAAGGAGACACTCTCGTGGTCTATAGGTAAAGATTCATATGCTAGAACATATGAAGGAAAAATAATTTTACTGAATAATGATTGGATTTGCATATAGTCTAACAAATGATCACCATTAATTGGTTGTAAATGGACTTGAAGAGGATGAAAGGAGAAGCAAATGAATTGAAGACAGTGCCTGGTTTAGTATTCAGATAGTAGTGTTCTCAGTATCTATTTGTCACAACACATCTTCACTTTGTAGGATGTTTTCGGTTCAGGTTTTAAATCTGCACCTAAATTCCGACCCTAATGGAATCTGGGTTCAGGATTTACCATTCGGACCCGATTAAAATTGAAAGTATATATGATAAGATGCATATTTGAAACCCAAACAGTGTACCACCAAACCATAAACAGGTTTAGTATAACTATAAATATATAATGTATTTATTTAAGAAACCCAAAACAGACATAATTTTCTTTCAGTTTTCATATATATTTAAGAAAACCAAACAACTCTTCCACATGGAAAGGATATCTACTACTACCAACCTGACAACCAATTGGGTAGTAGGTGCCAGTATCACTATTCAAGGACTTTTTGCTCAGTATTTACTAAGCTCTTCCATCTCTCCTTATCTCATACATTGTACAATTGGGAGGTTGTGCAACATAAGATCCTAATTTTCCAATACTCCGAAACTAATAGACCTCCATAGAGATTTTGTGAAGCTTTTACAACTAGCTGTCAACCAGACTTCCAATTTCCTAACCAAGGTAATTATGAACAAGATAAGGCCAACTATAAAACCTACAATGCTAGTTGGTAGGAAGTGTCACGCCCCGATTCGGGGAATCGCTCGCTTTGCTTCGATTCACGCCGAATCGATCGTCCTCGCTAAGGCGTGATGCCGTACAAGTCTGGAGTTGCACTTGTACAAGGCTAGAACATTGCACATTTATATCATTTTGAAACATTTGAAGTAAGCCACAGTTGCGAAAATATTGAGACACAATATAGGAAGAAGAAATACTCATTTTATTCATAATTGTAGTCAGAATACAACTTTTCTCGATAATATTTGAAATGCCATTCGGCTACATTGATTCATAAAAAGAAGTACAACTGATAGGCTGCCATGAAATAATTTCCCGTTCCATACATCACGCCCCTTTAGTACTTTGAAATATAAGCAGCTATCTTTGAAATCTCCGCAATACTTTGTGCGTCTTTAGGGAAAAACAACTTGAAAGGAAACAGCAGTTCAGAAAGCTTTAATTGCGATGTGCGCCCGAGCCTTCTCCAATACCTGTGGAGGAGGGGTCAGCACATTATAACAATGCGCTGGTGAGCCCCGTTGGCCCACTCAGCTAAACCAATATTTTATTAATGACAAGCATTTTAAAGATATGAACTTATAAGGGACAGGCAACATTTAGAGTAAATCACATTTCAAATGACATGGTAGTTCATAACACCATGTTTACTTTACCATTGGCCGAATCCAGCTTTCCTGCATAAGATACAAGATAATAATAATATACTTACCGCCCTTGCATAAGACATTGATTAGCATACATTCCCACGAGGTGACCACTGGTGTTGTTAAACCATATGGACTCTTTTCATTCATTCATTTGCATTTGGGACTTCAAGATAATGAGATTACAGCACAGTAGGGAGCTAGCCTCTATGATGCCTCGCATTACTCATGTTCCCCAAAGCACTTCATTATTTCCTCCTAGGCCGAATCGGTACAGGCGCCCCTGTACCGTTCGAGGAAATTATTGCTCAATCCTTGTATACAAGTTGTCCATGGTCAGGCGAATGTGTGTCCGACTCGATATACACAGTGTGCATAGAATATTTGAAGTAATAGGCAACAAGATCATTCTTAGCATTTCATAACCATCATTCTAGGCATCAATTCAATCATTTCAATGTTCAGTTCATTGCAGTGTAATCAATTCATTTCAATGTTCTATCTCTAGCATCTTAGTGGTATTGACTTGTGGCATTAGCATCTTGATATCGATCAACGGATGTTGCAAGACAATTATTTAGTTGGCATGAAGGAATAGCGAGAGGGACAATACCACCACAGAGATCCACACTCACCAAGTTAGAGAATCGTCGAGAGAGAGAGGAACACTTGCACGCTTAGCCTTCAGTCACGCGTCAGTCTGCATTGGCACCAAAAGATTGATTAATAATCCGTCTCGTTGTGTTCTCTTCTCTCAGAATTCTCAAGAATGAATGCTATGTAAATCGATGAAAAAGGGCAAGAATCAAATCATCGAAAATCATTCAGAAAAGCATCCATCAAAACCAAGCAGCAAGACCAGCAGCAAAACATCCAGAGAAAACTCTTGGACGCATTTCAAGAGAAACCGATCCATCAATTGGAAAGGTTCTTATGCACTTGTCCGTGATCGATTCGTTGCCGACGGTAAGTTTCCCCAATACTCGGTTCCGACCGAGTTAGCCAAGCCACAAGCCTTACATAGTGAACCGCTAGGAGCGGGACACTACATAATATACCACTAAGAAAAAGTTTCGTCCTCGAAACTTAAAGCAAAGGTCCTACCTCAAAATTATCAAACAGCGAGGGGTACTTCACTCGCATCTCTTCCTCTATTTCCCATGTCGACTCCTCGACAGCATGGTTCCGCCACAGCACGTTGACTAGAGACACTGCCCGATTCCGCAAAACTTTCTCTTTCCTGTCCAAAATCTGGACAGGCTCTTCAGTGTAGGATAGGTCAGCGCTCAGCTGCAGCTGGTCGAAATTCACTACATGACTTGGATCATGCACGTACTTCCGAAGTTGAGATACATGGAAGATATCGTGCACATCAGCCAGAGCCGGAGGTAGTGCAAGTCGATAAGCCACTGAGGCTACCTTCTCCAAAATCTCGAATGGTCCGACGAATCTCGGGCTTAGCTTTCCTTTCATCCCAAACCGTATCACACCTCGCATGGGTGTGACCTTCAAGAAGACATGATCGCCTGCTGTGAATTCCAAAGGTCGTCGATGAACATCCGTATAACTCTTTTGTCGACTTTGAGCAACTCTAAGTCTTTCTCGAATTAAGCGAATCCTCTCGACGGCCTGTTCCACAAGTTCTGGTCCGAGCACTTGCCGTTCACCGACTTCATCCCAGCATATCGGTGATCGACATTTCCGTCCATATAAGGCTTCGTACGGGGCTATTTGGATACTTGCCTGATAACTGTTGTTATAGGCAAATTCTGCTAGTGCGAGATGCGCGTCCCAACTTGTCTTCGAGTCGAGCACGTACAATCTCAACATATCCTCAAGGATCTGATTTACTCTCTCTGTCTGACCATCAGTCTGCGGATGGTAAGCCGTACCGAAGTTCAACTTTGTGCCCATTGCCGAGTGTAGACTTATCCAAAATCGCGACAAGAATCTTCCATCTCTATCCGACACTATAGAAGCTGGCACCCCATGCAATCTGACAATTTCATTTATGTAGATCTGAGCCAACCGTTCTACTCCCCATGTAACTTTTATTGGAATAAAATGTGCCGACTTGGTTAATCTATCCACGATAACCCAAATCGCATCATTTCCCTTCTGAGTTCTTGGCAAGCCAACTATAAAATCCATACAGATATTATCCCACTTCCACAGTGGAATAGCCAAATTTTGTAGTTCTCCGCCTGGCCGTTGATGTTCGGCCTTTACACGCTGACAATCCATGCACTGTGACACGAATAGCGCCACATCCTTCTTCATACCATGCCACCAAAAGGTTGAGCGTAGATCCTTATACATTTTCGTGCCTCCCGGATGCAAGGAATACTTCGCGAAATAAGCCTCGGTCAGTATTTCCTTCCTGATATTCTCGTCCTTAGGGATGCACAATCTTCCCTTGACACGAATAGTGTCATCTTCAACGGTAAAGTCTGACGCCTTTCCTGCTAGAATCAACTCGCGTATCTTCTGCAGAAATGGGTCATCCTTCTGAGCAATCTTAATCCTTCCCTGGAGACTCGGCTCAAGTTGTAACTGAGCCAACTGCACATTCTGCGGACGGATCCTGAACTCGATTCCCATCTCTTCAAGATCCCGTAGTACCTCTTTTGCTATTGTTAGGGACCCAACAAATTTCCGACTCAAGGCATCAGCTACCACGTTCCCTTTACCCGGCGTGTAAGAGATTGTCAAGTCATAGTCCTTGATCAATTCTAACCAGCGTCGCTGCCTCAAATTCAATTCCTTTTGTGTGAATATATATTTTAGGCTTTTGTGATCCGTGAAGATCTCGCAGGACACACCATAGAGATAGTGTCGCCACAATTTCAACGCGAACACAATCGCCGCCAGTTCCAAATCATGTGTTGGGTAATTCTTCTCATGCTGTTTGAGTTGTCTCGAAGCATAAGATATGGTCTTCCCATGTTGCATAAGAACACATCCCAAATCAAGTCCCGACGCGTCACTGTAGATCTGAAATCCCTCAGAGCCTTCCGGAAGTGCTAAAATTGGGGCCGTGACGAGCCGCTGCTTGAGTTCTTGGAAGCTACTCTCACAGTCGTCCGTCCACTTAAATACGACTCCTTTCTGAGTCAGGCGAGTCAAAGGCGAGGCGATTCTCGAGAAGTCCTTCACAAATCTACGGTAGTACCCGGCTAAACCAAGGAAACTCCGTATTTCACTAGCTGATGCAGGCTGCTTCCAGTCCACCACTGCCTCAATCTTCTTTGGGTCGACGGCAACACCTTCCGCCGAAACAACATGTCCAAGGAACGACACGCTGTTCATCCAAAATTCGCACTTGCTTAGTTTTGCATAGAGCTGGTTGTCCCGCAGCGTCTGAAGTACTTCCCTCAAGTGTTCGACATGAGTCTCCCTGTCTTTTGAGTAGATCAAGATGTCATCGATGAACACAATAACAAACTTGTCTAAGAACGGTCGAAACACTCTATTTATTAAATCTATGAAGGCTGCTGGAGCATTAGTCAAGCCGAATGGCATGACCAAAAACTCATAGTGTCCGTATCTCGTACGGAATGCTGACTTAGGAACATCTTCGGGTCTGATCTTCAACTGATGGTATCCTGAACGAAGATCGATTTTTGAAAATACGGTCGCCCCTTGTAGCTGATCGAACAGATCATCTATTCTTGGCAAGGGATACTTGTTACGGATGGTTGCCTTATTCAGTTCTCTGTAATCGATGCATAGCCGCATCGTTCCATCCTTCTTCTTTACAAACAACACTGGAGCTCCCCATGGAGATACACTTGGGCGAATGTATCCTCGGTCTAATAATTCTTGTAGCTGCACCTTTAGTTCCTTCAATTCTGCCGGAGCCATCCTGTACGGCGCTTTAGATATCGGACGAGTATCCGGAAATGTATCAATTGTGAATTCAATTTCTCTATCCGGCGACATCCCAGGTATCTCGTCCGGAAACACATCGGGGAACTCTGCCATAATCTCGGTCTGATTCGAATCTACACCTTTCATTTGAGTGTCAAAAACAGAAGCAAGGAACCCTTCACACCCTGAGTACAACATATGCCTTGCTGTAACTGCCGATATTACCATAGGTCCTTGGAACGCCGAGCCGCACGAGTAAGAGAACTATGTTTCTCCGGTTAGGCGAAACACAACTCTCTTATCCGCACAGTCAATCGTTGCATGACAGGCGCTGAGCCAGTCCATTCCCAAGATGATATCGTACTCTTTGATGTCGAGTACAATTGCATCCAGAGATAAAGTCTTGCCTCCAACTTTAATGTAGCCGTCCCTGCAAATCAAAGTTGCAGGCATATCCACTCCCGAAGGAGTGCTAACACACAAAGCTGTCTTTAATTGAGTCATACAAAATTTATTTTCCGTTGCAAAATCAGAAGAGATAAAGCAATGAGTAGCGCCAGAATCAAAAAGTACTCTTGCAGGTGTGCCTTTATATAGCAACGTACCTGTTATAACATTCTCCGCGGTCTGGGCCTCTGCCTGAGTCAAGGCATAAACCCTTGCTTGCCCACCTTGTTGATTCGGTGCATTCCCAGCTGGAGCCGGTAAGGTTGGTGGCGCTTCGCCACGATGTTGGTTGTTATATGGTCCCCGGTTGTGGTTGTTGTTATGCCCACGATACTGATTATTGTTATGCCCACGAGGAGGATACTGATTCCCTCCTCTATTTCTGCAGTCAGCTTCCTTATGGCCCTGTTCGCCACATTTGAAACACTTTACCCGACAATCTTCGGATCGATGTCCCCAACGGTTGCAAAATTTACAACGTTCTGAATGTTGAGGCCCTCTATTGTCTCCAGTATTGTGACGCTTAGGTGCGTCGTTCCTGCTAGCAGACCAAGGTCGTTTCTGATTATTGAGTCCTTGGTTGCTCTTCATTGTCTCACGACTAGCCGGTTTATGAAATCTCTCCATCTCGAGAGCTGTCTCGTACGCCTCCCGGTAAGACGTATATTTCCGATTTAGCACATCCTTCTCTAGGCCCTCATTCAAGCCTTGCACAAATCTTCCTCGCTTGGCGTCGTCATTCGGTACCATGTACCCAGCGAATGCGACTCTCTTCAAAAACTCTGTCTCATAATCATGCACTGACATACTGCCTTGTCGAAGTGCAATGAACTCATTCTCTTTCTGCTGTCGGACAGCGGGTGGAATGAAGTGAGAAATGAAAGCCTGCTTGAAGGCCTCCCAAGACATCTTTATATCCTGACTATTTCCGCAAAGTGCCTGTCTCTGCGAAATCCACCATTCCTGGGCCTTGAGACGAAGTTGTACAGCGGCACACTCCACTCTCTTACTGCCCTGAATCTCTAACATTCGAAAATAGCCCTCCAGTGTGTTCAAGAAGCCCATCACCTCATCTGGCTCCTCTTTCCCATTAAAATCAGGCGGGTCGCAACTTTTAAATTCAGAGAACTTGAAGCTCGTCCTCTTCCGTGTCGGCGTCTCAGGTTTCTCTGCCGGCACCTCCACGGTCTCGGTTGCTGTGGCCTTTGCAGAAACATTAGAATCGGCCGACAGCTTGATGATAATCTGAGTTAGACTATCAACTTGCTTTTGTTGAGCATCCAGCTGCTCCTGAAACTGATAGTGAAGCTGCTCCTGAAGCGCGCGATGTTGAGCTTCGCTTTGCTTCCTTTGAGCCTCCATTTGCTTAATCAGTTTCTCAATCGGGTCTGACGATGAGTTCGTCTTTGAGCTATCACCCTTAGTCATTCTACAACAAAGAAATAATTCCATTAGCACTCATAAAATATTTATGGGCTTATTGTATGGAACATTATTTCATGCCAGCGCTATCGAAACCATCAATCGAGAAAATTTGCATCAAGACTTCCTTTTTGAAATAATTATTTTTGAAATCCGAGGAAGTGAAACCGTGCTCTGATACCAACTTGTCACGCCCCGATTCGGGGAATCGCTCGCTTTGCTTCGATTCACGCCGAATCGATCGTCCTCGCTAAGGCGTGATGCCGTACAAGTCTGGAGTTGCACTTGTACAAGGCTAGAACATTGCACATTTATATCATTTTGAAACATTTGAAGTAAGCCACAGTTGCGGAAACATTGAGACACAATATAGGAAGAAGAAATACTCATTTTATTCATAATTGTAGTCAGAATACAACTTTTCTCGATAATATTTGAAATGCCATTCGGCTACATTGATTCATAAAAAGAAGTACAACTGATAGGCTGCCATGAAATAATTTCCCGTTCCATACATCACGCCCCTTTAGTACTTTGAAATATAAGCAGCTATCTTTGAAATCTCCGCAATACTTTGTGCGTCTTTAGGGAAAAACAACTTGAAAGGAAACAGCAGTTCAGAAAGCTTTAATTGCGATGTGCGCCCGAGCCTTCTCCAATACCTGTGGAGGAGGGGTCAGCACATTATAACAATGCGCTGGTGAGCCCCGTTGGCCCACTCAGCTAAACCAACATTTTATTAATGACAAGCATTTTAAAGATATGAACTTATAAGGGACAGGCAACATTTAGAGTAAATCACATTTCAAATGACATGGTAGTTCATAACACCATGTTTACTTTACCATTGGCCGAATCCAGCTTTCCTGCATAAGATACAGGATAATAATAATATACTTACCGCCCTTGCATAAGACATTGATTAGCATACATTCCCACGAGGTGACCACTGGTGTTGTTAAACCATATGGACTCTTTTCATTCATTCATTTGCATTTGGGACTTCAAGATAATGAGATGACAGCACAGTAGGGAGCTAGCCTCTATGATGCCTCGCATTACTCATGTTCCCCAAAGCACTTCATTATTTCCTCCTAGGCCGAATCGGTACAGGCGCCCCTGTACCGTTCGAGGAAATTATTGCTCAATCCTTGTATACAAGTTGTCCATGGTCAGGCGAATGTGTGTCCGACTCGATATACACAGTGTGCATAGAATATTTGAAGTAATAGGCAACAAGATCATTCTTAGCATTTCATAACCATCATTCTAGGCATCAATTCAATCATTTCAATGTTCAGTTCATTGCAGTGTAATCAATTCATTTCAATGTTCTATCTCTAGCATCTTAGTGGTATTGACTTGTGGCATTAGCATCTTGATATCGATCAACGGATGTTGCAAGACAATTATTTAGTTGGCATGAAGGAATAGCGAGAGGGACAATACCACCACAGAGATCCACACTCACCAAGTTAGAGAATCGTCGAGAGAGAGAGGAACACTTGCACGCTTAGCCTTCAGTCACGCGTCAGTCTGCATTGGCACCAAAAGATTGATTAATAATCCGTCTCGTTGTGTTCTCTTCTCTCAGAATTCTCAAGAATGAATGCTATGTAAATCGATGAAAAAGGGCAAGAATCAAATCATCGAAAATCATTCAGAAAAGCATCCATCAAAACCAAGCAGCAAGACCAGCAGCAAAACATCCAGAGAAAACTCTTGGACGCATTTCAAGAGAAACCGATCCATCAATTGGAAAGGTTCTTATGCACTTGTCCATGATCGATTCGATGCCGACGGTAAGTTTCCCCAATACTCGGTTCCGACCGAGTTAGCCAAGCCACAAGCCTTACATAGTGAACCGCTAGGAGCGGGACACTACAGGAAGTAGGCCTACCTTTATGGTCATGAAATTTAGCAAGTGCAACATGTTTTAATGCATCTCATAATATGCTTCTTAATTGGACTTGCACATTGATCAATGACTAGTGGTAAATAGAATAGTGCTAGTGGCAAAGGAATGATTTTTAAGGTCCTAGCAGTGACGGCTAGCACTATTCTATTACCTAAAATATCCCGAGTTTCACAAAGAACCAAACAACTTAGAAATTGAGGAATAATAATAATAAGAAAGAATTTAACCCCTTTTTTTGGGGGGGGGGGGGATTAAGGAAGACTATATGTTGAAATTTTTCTTTAACCATAAAAAACTTGTCAAACTCAAAGTGAAACATTATGGCATCAACAATTCAATATAAAGATTATTTGAACCTTACCTGTCTGCCAGAGCTCTAGATCACTGAAGGAGAAATCCAAGTTGAGTTGATATAAATAAGGTAGTCGTATTGTAAAAAATCCAACTGAAAGATATGACACAAGGTGGATCCACTAGCAGCATCAATTCTATGCAGAAGAAAATAGCAATTGGGGTACTCCACATTATCCTGATTGGAGGTACGGAGTTAGACCTAATAAAGTTGCAACCATATTTATATATTATAATAAGTAACTTACACAAGAGCAGTCCAGTTGCCAGTTTGCTGTAGATTAACCAATTGCATCAAAGAATGCTTAAAATATTTAGGTATTTGTTTTGCCAAAATCCAACTTAACATACATATTGAATTTTCATCATAAATATGGAACTATGATCATATATTCATTAACGATGATTCCTTAAAGTATAAGAGAAGTATCCAAACTATCAAGTGATGTAAGTCTGAATTTTGAAGTGTACGTGTAGAATTGTTGATGCGTTGGGTGAATTATCACAAGGAAAAGGAGAATAAAGCAAACTAAGCTTATGGAAAGAAATCAACTTTTTGAAGAGAATAAACTCATCTAAAGTGATGGTTGGAGTATCAGCTTTCTTTGCCACATGATAAAACCCAAGACTGCAATGACAACAACACAATATAGATAAAAGAAACAAAGATAGCCATAATACATGTACTGGTTTTTTTTTGCCATAACTCACCAATCATGCTATAAGCTGATGTTAGCAAGTCATGTGGAGAACGCCATAACAACACCCAAGGCAAACAAAGAAAAGTATGGAGTAGATTTAGAAGGCGGTGAGGGTGAAGCAGTAGAAGTATACTAAAGATGGCCATCAGAAGCCAAGCAGTCACATAATGCATTAGTGAAAGAGCAGCTGGGAAGTTGAACCCAGCCCTTCCCATCACCTATCATACAAAAGTATTATCATAGTATAAGAACATAATTACACATGAAAAAAGTAAAGCAGACATAAAAGGAAGCTCTAAGAGAAAGTTTTGTATGTGATATATCAATACTTTATTTGTCATAATTATTCCTATAGAAACCATAAAATTAAAGGTTATTGCCACAACTAGACCACAGAATCCATGTTGTTGATGTTTTTCTCCTTCCGAAGAATAAAAGTCATCATATAAAATAATACCTTCACTCAAAGAAGCATAGGAAGAGAAAGAATATGAGCTATGTATATACAGGAAAATAATATAAAGATATATAGGAGCACCCAAGAAAGAAAAAGAAGCTGCTCAAAGTGAAACAGAAAGTCACAAGGAACAAATATACTACCTCACAATAAGTGAGGACAGAAGAAACCAAAACAAAGCCTAAAATGAATTCGAAAAAGAGAAGCATAAATCATGAAAGAGAATAAAAAAAAAACCTGTAAAAGATAACACAAACCCCCAAGAGAATAAGTTGAAAAGGAAGGCAAACCACTACAATTACACACAAAAATTGGCTTTGGATTCAAAGACACTTTAACATGACAAATATCTCTATTTTTTAGCTGTGCCATGCTAGCCGCATGTTCCCTGCCCCATGTTCGAACCCTACCGTTACCAACAAATCTATCTATATTTCTGATATGTTCCTGGAAAAAGGAAGAAGCAACAAACTATAACAGGGCCTGTGCCAGCAAATTATTCACAAAGTAGTGATTAAAGAAAAATAAATATACTCTAATGAAACAATTAATACTGAAAGGAAGATATACAAGCCCTTTAATAACTGGAGTCATTCTTGGCACATGTTGTGTATTTTGGAGTGTGTGAACCTACTCCACTCAAAAAGTTGGGGCCCTTAGAGGTGTGTTGAATCCAATACTTGTCCAAGACTCCAACATGAAGACAACATAGACATGGCAACCACTTTGGTTTGTTTGTCCATAGTACAAATAATCAATAAAATGCACACAATTAACCTTTGTTGCATATGCAACAATATTACATGAAATGTCAAAGTGATAGAGATACATCATAGTTCTTGGTGCATCCTACTATGTTTTGGACTATTTGTGTGCCTTGTCTAATACATGTTTGACACAGGCATGACAAGGGCAACCATTTTGGATTGTCTATGCTTCCTACTTCCTAGCATTTAACCATTACAAATGCAATCATACCATAAACATAATCAGTATTTTAATTCATCTTATACTTAGCATTTGAGCCTCTCCTTGACTAAAAGGGTTTGAGTCGATGATTGTTATACATGGACTTCATGGTGTCTCATCCATGGCCGCCTCCTTGTAGCCTTACTGGCAATAATAAATGCCTATGAAGAGAGAGAGAGAGAATTACTTAGCAAATAACAAATAAAAGGTTAAATGTTCTGGCTTCCATGCAACTAATAAGAAGTTCAAAGGAACTGAAGGCAAGTGATAACAGGCTTGTATATGAGAAAGTATTTGCCCTTTGCTCAAACAAACGTGAAATTATTCTGTCTTTGTGCACAACTAAAATGTTACGAGAGGGAAAGATCAGACCAATACGAGTTAAATAGAGCATTTTTTTTCCAAATAACGTGTAATATTTTTTATCCTTGGTCCATTACAGATTCTAAAATTATCCTGCAAGCAGTAAAATAAAATTTATTTATTTTAGATATATAACCATTTCTTTCCTTGGTCATAATAAAGAAACGTAGAATTGCTCCTTCTATACTCTATGATAATATCATTCTGCTTTGTTCTTTGATTTCATACTAAATAGGAGTGTACAGATTACTTAGCCAAACAAATTCTAACGAAACCAATATCGGCTATATCAAACATGTCACAACCTACTCAACCCTTCCCAAATTCTATACCCAAAAAACAAATGTTAACAATCAAAATTGAACCTTTTCATACTAATTGATCAAATTTCAAATAAAAGTTGAACATAACATGTTCTGTAGCCAAAAACCACAACTGCTAAGAAAAAAAATCAAACATTTTCATATGAACAAATCATAGTTTCTGTTAAACCACACATGGTACTTAATAAAAATTGCTCATTTCTAACACACTTGAGAGCGAGAAGAAATAGCACCGCATCTGTTCGTTGGAAAGCCCGAGAACACGAGGCTCAAAGGCATTGGCGGCAACGGCAAGGCGGTAGTAGTCGTGGACGACCAAGCTACTCCTGAAACTGAGGGAGAATGTCAAAAACGATGATGGATCATAAATTTGTGACATTGGCATAGGAAAGACGGCACCTTGACAGTGAAAACATGAGTCTTGATAATGGAAGAGGGAGAAGAAAAAAAAGAGTTCAGGGGTTGGATCTTATTGTTCTTGGGAGGGAAAGGGGGAAGGAATGAGTGATGAGGAGAGAGGGTTTAGAGGAAAAGAATAAGAAGGAATGAGATCTGGGAATGGTCACACTTTTCTCTCTCTAACATGAAAAATATGCGGGAACTGTGAAAAATAGTGTGGGAAGTAAAAATTTCATTTTTTTCTTTTGTGATGGTTAGCAGATTGATGGTGAGAAATTCAGGGAATCCATGAGAGAAGGTTCGAGAACCTATAGACTCTAAAGCAACACGACTTTGATTCCGACCGAATATAGCCCTTTAAGCGAGAGGGCCAAGGTTGCCGTTGGCATGTTGCATAATAAGGGCAAGATGAAAGGCGGTCACAAAGATTATATAATAAAAAACAATACAAAATCAGAATTTTAGTAACAATTTTTTAATTATCGTAACAGTTATTATCATTACAAGAGTGTCATAGTAGTAATCGTTACTAATTACAAGAAATATGTGTTACAAATTGTGTGTTTTAGGGTAGTGTCCTATAAGGTTCAAGTAGAGATGTTACTATAAGTGCTCAGACACATATGTAAGTAAAGATGTTTCTTTGAAACACCTGGCAAGTTGACAAACCATATTCTATCATCACTAATATCCATCGGTAAGTGGGACATATAATTAAAATGGACTAAACCATCTGGAAGTTCGATATCATAATGCTAAACACTGAAATGAAGAACATAAATGATTTGAATAAAGTACATTGTAGCCTCCGTTAATTCCCAAACAAACCTGATTCCAGCTTACAATGAACAAAGCAAAACCAAGTAAACAAAATATCAGTTCCACCTGAAAAAATGTAAAGAATTGTGAGATAAGAGGATAAGAAAAAATATTTGTAATAGTAATAAAATATTGTTTAGTTTACTCATGTGTTCATCATCAATGTTATGTTGTCTCTTTCAACAAAATCCTCTCTGACACATGCAAAGAAATATGGACAAAGCAAAATATATATATATATATATATATATATATATATATATATATATATATATATATATATATATATATATATATATATATATATGTGAGCCTACGAGTATTTATCTGAAGAAACATTTATACACAAATACACACACAAGCGCAAAGCCACAAAAAATGTTTGGCATGTCCCGATCCGATACCGAACCAGATACCGACATTGGGGGTCTCTTTTTGTCAACTCGGCAAAGAAAATTGAACGGAAATAACTAATCAAGAAAGGTGTAAAAGCATAATAAGATTATAAAAACAAAAAACATGTGAAGAAGAAAACTTATACATTGTAGGTAAACCAATCGGCAAAGGTGACTACTATTTCATTCAATTTCGAAACCACTAAGAAATACAACACAGAAAATACTTAAGCTTATGTCTAAATATACCAAAAAAATCTAAAATTTTAATAATTTACTAATAGTTATTTATTTTACAATACCAAAAAATTCGATCCGAAACTACCGATACCGTCAATCCCGGTTCTCATAGAAAGGGTCCGATAACGATACTAAGAACATTGCTTTCAATCCCTTTCATAAGATAAACACAAGACTCAGATGTCTCTCTACTCATCAACCATCCAACAGGTATATGTCACCAAAGTGGCACATGTTTACCCAAGGTTTAAAGTATGGGCCGAAACCACCAATAGGCTTCAACCATTTCAGACCAAAGTCTGTGTCCGAGAATCATTCCGGAAATACACTCTGTGTCTTATTCGTGTCCGTACAAAAATATATTCCTATCCATGGAAATGTGTCCCAATTTTTTACAAAAAAAATCCAATTTTTCACAAATAATCACAGTAATTCCTACATGAACGCATAATCACAATAATTTGACAAATTAAAATCTGCAAAGAACATAGCCAGGTTCAAACTCATGTTCCTGCCCATGCAAATGTGTTCCAATTTTTCACAAAAAACCTAATTTTTCACGAATAATTATAGTAATTCCTATATGAATGCATGTAAATAGTATAAAACACTCAAATTTTAAGCAAATAATCTAGAAAAAAATAACATGCATCCAAAAATTAGGGCAAAGACTAAAAATTTTTGGTAAAAAATTCTAAAGATTGGGAAAAATATACCAAGCAGCAACAATGGAGCACCTAGGGTTGAAAGGTCGGACCGAGAGAGAGCAATGGTCGGAGAGAGAGAGAGCAGTAGTTTTGGAGCTCCTAGGTCGGAATAATGGTCGGAGAGAGAAAGAGCAGCAGTACTGGAGCACCTAAGTCGGAGAAAGAGAGAGAGCAGCATCACCCAATTTTTTGATCGGAAAGAGAGAGATAGAGAGAAAGATTTTTAGGTTACTTTGATATTGAGAAGTGTGTTTTCATTGACTAAGTTTTGAATATTTTGGGATGGATAGTCTGGATTAATCCATCTGATCGAACGGTTGAGATGGAAACATGTGGAGGTAAAGTTCTCCCCATAAATTTTGGCAATTAGCCGCCAAATGTGTGACATTCCCGCCGATCTATTTGGGACGATAATGTGTATTATTTGGAACAGAAATTTTCTTTAGTCCCAAATAGTGATCTATTTTCACAATCTGTCCCAAAAAAATATAACTTTTGTTACTAAAAATATAGTCGTCCCTAGAACTATACTTTTAGGACTTTTTAGACTAGTATTCCTTATAGTGTCGCCCCAAAAAGACACTTTTTTGTAGTGGGCACTGTATTTATAAAATACATATTACAGTATAGGCACTGTATTTACTTACATATTACAGTATAGGTACTGTATTTATATTGACATAATTTAAATCACATAATTAAATGACAGAATTTAAAATAAATATAACAGTATAGGCACTATATTTATAAAATACATATTACAGTATAGGCACTGTACTTATTTACATTTTACAGTATAGGCACTATATTTATAATGACATAATTTAAATAACAGAATTAAATGACAGAATTTAAAATACATGTTACAGTACAAGCACTGTATTTATATTGACATAATTTAAATGACATAATATATATATATATATATATATATATATATATATATATATATATATATATATGTAATATGAGGTGTTCATCAAAAACACAAAGAAAATCAATATTATATTAATATTATTTTATCATATTTATTTAGAGAAATATATATATATATATATATATATATATATATATATATATATATATATATATATATATTTTATTTTTTTAAAATAATAGCTAACGCCTTCATTGAAATGTAAAACGAGAGGTTGGAACCGGCAGATAGTCCAAGTTCCTACAAAATGAGAGGGGAACCCTTAACGAAGATCCTGACGAAAACGTCATTAACCATCAAATTTTTTTTCGAAAACAGAAATTCAAATTTGGAAAATCAAAAGCGCTGGTCGGGGGGCGCTGGGCCCGAGGGGGGGAGGTTCGGGTGCACTGCCCGAGGGGGGTGGAGGCACTCGGTCCGAGGGGGCGCGCTGCGCGAGAAAGGGGTGCGCAGCCCGGGAAGAGGGCGCACTGCCCGGGGAGGAGAACCCGGGGGCACCGGCGAGGGATACCGGAAGGGGAACCAGGGACGGGAACCCCGACGGGGTTGGCCAACCTGGAGGGGAGGGCTAACCCGGAGGGGAGGCTAGGGGGGGAGGGAAACTCAGCCCGACGCCAGGGGGGGCCGGCGAGGGAGACCGGGAGGGGGACAGGGGGATGGGGAGGGAAGGGGGGTCGACTAAAGGGGGCGTGGTCGAGAGATGCCCGGAGGGCGAGGGAGCGACGCCCAGGAGAGGGAAGGAGGGGGTCGGGAGAGAGAGGAGGAGGAGGGGAAAGAGAGGGGGAGAGGCTGGGATACGACCTCCGGCTGGAGGGAGGGAGCAGAGGGCTCGACCTCCGGGCGGCCATTGGTCCTACCATCGGCAGTGGGGGTGGTTCCTTCCGCACACGGCGGAAGGATCGCCGGAGCTCGTAGCGGGGAACGGATAGCTCGTCTTCGTCCGGCACCGAGGGGGGGCCTCTGTCGCCGAAGAGCACGCCGGCGGGGCTGGGAGGGCAGAGGCGGGGACCGCTCCAGGGCCGCTGGGAGCCGGGTGGAGCTTAGATGTCGGCCACTTAAGTGAGAGGAAGGCGGCCGCCGCTGAAGGTGGAGGGGGTGCCACCGCGAGTGGGGGATCGGTGGGGGGAGAGGCAGGAGGAGGAGGCGCCGGCCACGTAAGAGGAGCGGCGAGGAGAGGAGACGCCGGGAAGGGGGAGGGCCTGGCAGAGACTGGCTAGACCCCGGCTGAGGGCAGGGCGGGGGAGCAACCGGGGTGACATCCGACGAATGAGTCGGACTCGACGCCCGACGCCTCGCCCGGTGGCGCTTAGGGCGGCGACGCCGAGGGGGAAGGGGGAGGAGGGAAAATGGAGGGGGGAGGCACGACTGGAAGACGCCTGGTCAAGCGTACCCCGGCCGACCCGGGGGTGTGGAGGAGGGGAAAGGATGGGGGCTCCGAAGGGGAGAAAAAGACCCGAAAAAGCGGCCGGACCAAGGGGACCGGCCGGCCAGATGAACCACCCGGCCACTGGGGGGAGTGGGGGGGGGCGACGGCGAGCAGAGGAGGCTCCTCCGACGGGCGGAGACGGGTTCCGCTCGGCTGCTACTGCCTCTTCCCTATATTTTTTAATATATATATATATATATATATATATATATATATATATATATATATATATATATATATTTTATATATATATATATTATATATATATATATATATATATATATATATATAAACATATACATATATATACAAAGTATATATATAAACATGTATGTATATATATATATATATACATATACTAAATATATATAAGTATTTAGTAATTAATCAAAATATAAAATTATACAATTTATACAAAAATTAGTATTTACAAAAATACCAAATACTATATTTATACAGTATATAAATTATTATATATAATATATATTATACATATATATATATATATATATATATATATATATATATATATATATATATATATATATATATATATACTTATAAACAACAACAACAAAAACACAAAAATCAACCCAAAGGGGGGCTCGAACTCGGCTCACTGCAGCAGGGGGGGTCTCAAGCACCACTCGGCTGACCAGGGGGGTCGGCCGAGCTTGCTGTCAAAGAGAGGGGGTTTAGGAAACTTAATTAGAGACAAAGGGGGGGGGGGTTCATCTTCTTCGTGTCCCGAGTGCGTGGACACTCGGGTTCGTGTCTAGCACTCGTGTCAGTCTAAATCGACACGAAAACTCGTGTCGAAGGACACGAACGTGTTCGTCGTGTCGTGCTCGACACGATGGTGAAAAATTCTTGACACCACAACACTAGTTCGTGCCGTGTTCACGTGTCCTAAACTAGGGCTTGTGTTTTCTACGTGTCCGTGTGTCGGGGTGAGTCGGGATTAGGGACGATCGATTAGTCTTATCGAGACGAACGCGATGGTGGCAGCAAAGTGTAGAAACTGTGTAGAAACTAGGGTTTGACTTACCAAGTCAGTCGGGCAGGCTACGTCGGCGGCGCTGCGGTGGTCATGGTCGGCTGCGGAGGTCGGCTTCGGATCGGGCTCGTCGAGCTCGTTCTACTGGTATCCTCCTTGGTCGACGACGAGGTCAGATGGCCGAGATAGGGACGTTTCGCCGGAGTATGGCCGGCCGGCGGTCGGGTATCAGAAAGTATCAGGAGAGAAATTTTAAATATTAAAATTGAGGATTTTTAATTCCAATAATTAAAATTGATAAAAATTTAGGGTTTTTCTCATTAGGATGTATGCCTATTTATAGGAAAATTTATTAGGGCAAACTAACCATGGTTAATTATTAACTTGACCCTAGGGTTAAATATTTACCATTTTGCCATAACGATGAGAAAAGCAGGTTTTACGGTAGCAGTTATTTAATTACAAAAAATTCAAATAACGTCCAAACGACTCCAAACAAATCGCAAAAAAATTCTAAAATTAATAAAAAAAATATTTAGAACCTAATGGAATCAATTTGGGGCAAATTTGGAATTATTTTTCCTTTATTAAATTTTTTGAAAATAGGGGTTACAAATCTTCCCTCCTTGAAAAATTTTCTCCTCGAAATTCCCAAGAATAGAAGACTCTACAAACATTTAATATAGAAAGCAATTCAAATAATGACTAAGGCTACTATTAAGACTAACCTCTAAGGTATCAAACGGGAACGGATGGTTCCCTCGCGGTTGGTGGGTCAAACAAGTAAGGATATCTCTCCCTCATGTCTGACTCCCTTTCCCAAGTAGATTCTCCCAAAGAGTGATGGCTCCAAGCTACTCGGACTAAGGGGATGACCTTGTTCCTCAACCTCTTCTTCCTTCGGTCCAATATCTCTACTGGCTGCTCAGTAACTGCAAGACTCGGCCCGATCTCTAACTCTGAATGATCCAGTACATGGCTGGGGTCGGGAACGTATATCCTCAGCTGAGACACATGAAAGATGTTGTGAACTCCTGCTAGGTTGGGTTGCAGTGCAACCCTGTATGCTACCTCCCCGATCCTGCCGAGTATCTCGAACGGTCCAATGTATTTAGGGCTCAACTTGCCGCCTCGTCCGAATCGGATCGTCCCTCTGGTACGGTCCAATGTATCTCAAATAGTCCAATGTATCTATCTCTAACATCATCCCAAAAGAGCGGTGTACGGCATCTTCGTCTATATAGTGCCTCGAATGGAGACATACCGATGCTGGCTTGGTAGCTATTGTTGTATGAGAACTCTACCAAGTAAAGATGACTCTCCCATGATCCGTCGAAGTCCAGTATACAAGTCCTCAACATGTCCTCGAGCGTCTGAATCGTCCTCTCGGACTGTCCATCGGTCTGTGGGTGGTACGATGTACTGAACTTGAGCCGACTGCCCAACTCTTCCTGTAAGCTCCTTCAGTAATGGGAAGTGAATCTGCTGTCCCGGTCTGATATGATGCTCACCGGTACTCCATACAAGCGAACTATCTGCTGCATGTGTAGCTCTGCCAACTTCTCGGTGGAGAGCCCCACCTTGAAGGGTATGAAGTGAGTACACTTCGTCAGCCTGTCAACGATAACCCATATGGCATCCTTTCCTCCTTGGGAATGAGGAAGTCCTGAGACAAAGTCCATCATAATGTGTTCCCACTTCCACTCGGGAATGGACAATGGCCGTAATAGAACAGCTGGCCTCTGACGCTCCGCCTTGACCTGCTGGCAAACTAGACACCTCAAAATAAAGCGTGATACATCTCTCTTCATCCCGTGCCACCAAAGATATTCCCGCAAGTCACGATACATCTTGTTGGCACCGGGGTGAATAGAATATCGCGATCGGTGCGCCTCCTGCAAGATCGCCTCTATCAGCTCTCCCTTTGGCACGTATAACCGGCTGCCGTGAGGATCCATCCTCTGCTATGGTGAAGTCATCAAACAATCCAGCTAAAGCCTGATATAAGCCCACTTCCCAAATTTTTATTTTTTTTAATTTTATTTGTTTATGATTAATTTTATTGTCATTGTGAGCCATGCCAAAGCTTGTAGGTGGGCTATGACCATATAAAGGTCATATGACCTCTAGATAGATTATATATATTATTTAGCTATTTTATATTTTTCTACAATTTTTGGATATTTTAGGTATTTAATATTTAAGGTTTTATTATTTTTAAGGACTTTCAGGATTTACTGTAAGGTCATACGAGGGTATTTCTGGACCAAATATTTTTATTTGTGCTCTAAATGACTAAAAATATTTTCTAGAATATTTTAGAATTTTTCTAAATTTTTTTAGAATTTTTGGGAATTTTTATATAATTAAAACATATAAAATTTATATTTATAGGTTTTTAGAATTTACTGCGAGGTCACACGATGATATTTTGTGTTAAAATATTTTGTTAGTATTCTAGACACTTATAAATATTTTCTAGAATTTTCTAGAATTTTTCTAGATTTTTCTGCAATTTATTTTGATTTATTTGGACTTAAAATGATTTTTAAATAATTTTCTTAATTAAATAAATAATTACCCAGAAAACCACCCGGGGGGCCCACCTTTCGGCGCCAACTGCTACACTGACCGCCTCTCTCTCTTCTATATATATTATTATATTCGCCCACCCTAATTAAATTCTAGCCGCCTTTTGTGGGAGAACTCATCTAGGGTTTCCGACTTCCCGAAGCGATTGCCGTCAACTCCGACCTGATTTTCGTGCACCGTTTTTTTGTTGGATTCGTATTGAGGTAAACTTTCTGAATATGTAATTTATTTTTGTAGATATTATTCCTAAATTTATGGAAAATTCGTAGAGTGTTGGTTGTCCGAAACTTGACACGTTTTGGTGTTTTCGAGATTCCGGGAGGACCGAAAATCAAAATCGCGAACCGTTTCAAGTTTCGGAAAGCTAACACAGAGCTCTACGACATATATTTTTCCCAGAAATTATTTCATTAATCTAGTATTTTAGTTATTCTGTTGAACTCAAAATTGATCGGTTGATCACCGTTTTGGTCACGATTAGCCATAACGGCGATATCTTTTGATCAAGACGTGATTTTATGGCACGGTCGATTCCAGCGCACTCATGGCGCTGAAATCTACCAAAATGTACTTTCAAAATCCTGATTTTGTGATATTTGACTAGATAGTCAATGGCACGTCTCGATTTGTGTGTCATGGTTTCCAAAATTGGAAATATGACTTTTGATGGCCAAACTTGTATGTATAGATTATATTTAGATTATTATTAGGTTAATTGATATTTTTAAGTAATTTATTCCAGAATTAATTATTATTAGATTAGTAACACAATTACCCACTATTCCATGAATTTAGAACTAGAACATTAGAATTGACTTGTGGTTTTCATGTACGGTTCGTGGTGCGATATGTGTTATAGGTTGACAGCCTCTAGATCGACATTCCCTTCATCATCTACTTGGGACTACAGTTTATGCAAGGATTCAGGCAAGTACAGTATTGCATTATGTTTAGTTCATTATAATGTTTACTCTATCGTTTTCTTGTTTGATATCTTGTTGAGTAATTGCTTGAAGTTCATCGAGACATGTAGTGTCCCGTCCCGCTCAGTCAATCGGAGGAATCGAAACACCGACGGTGTTCGGACTTAGCCTTGCAACGGCTGCTCGAAGACATCGCTCTGTCAAGGCGACCGCTCGCTCAGGTAGGGTAGTTTCGGTGAACTTGCCTCATCTTAGCCTTCACATAATAAATCGCATGTTTTCAACTTGCACAAGTAGGCATAATAATAAAAGAGACGAACCCACATAGCTAAGGAAATAATTCCGACGGGTCGAATCGAGTTTATAACATGGAAAACGTCCCACGGTTGGCTTAGAATTATTACACGGTGTGCTTTGAAAATGACACTCGATCCTTCGTCCCGTGGCTTGGGAGAAGGAAAAGTCGGTCTTCGCCATAAGCTAAGAGTTAGCCTAAGTCATAGGCGTCGCACGTATAAATGCTTGATAAAGCATACACGGTCCCATCGTCCAAGGCTTGGCATAGCCTTGATCGTCCCACGAGCTAAGTTGTATCGTGCGGCTTATGGCATAAATCTAGGTACCCATAGAATGTAATGCCCCAGTCCCAAAATACATAGGACTAGGAACGTAGACATGCCAGCCGTATAGTATATATACGTAAGCTGTAAAATACAGTAGAACCATAACTAATCTTAACTAATCTCATCCACACAAAAATAAAAGATATCATATAATGATAATAAATTGTCTTGGTACAATATGTTGGGCGGAGACAAATCCACTACCAACAAGTAAGGAAAAATACATAAAAAATAAAATGAGTTTGACGGGCGAAGCGAAGACGATCAAAGTGCAATCATCCTCACGATCATGGCCACGGCTAGAACACCTGCGAAAGACAAGAACACACACCTTGCGAGATAACCAGGTCCTCAGAGGGACGTAACAAGATACAATAAATATGCCATATAAATACTGAGTATAAAATATGCCACAATCAAAGAAAGTGACAAGACATAAATAAGATAACCTAACCGTATTAAAGTGAACATGCAGTTGAGAACAAACCTTTCGTCGCATGAGCCCTGGCTGTAAATAGGATCTGATATAGTCCCCACTTGGGCACCAGTGACCACATCGCATGACGTTCAAAAATGATAGTGGCAAACCTGAGAGGCTAAACATACCCGTATCTTCAGCGGAGCTTTCGGGTTACAAGGGAAGTGCAATCGAAGCCCATACGACAAGGAAATGTTCTCTACACCCAATGTACCTATCATGTTGCATCCACGGCCATGTAACACTACTAACCGTCAAGTCTTCTAACATACAACTATTGACAGTTAGACCTAACGCACGTCCTATAGGCATCAGTGATCAGCCAACACGCAAGTTCGGATGCTATGTGCTACTCATATCTCACACATCTCGTAGCACATCAGTGTCAAAGTTTATGTAATGCACTAAACTAGTGGTAGTCCCTTAACTCTAGGTCCACATGCAATCAAACGATAATAACAAGGTACAACTAATATCACTGAGCAGGCAGTAAAGTAGGAACTGTAATAATGGTACAACTAAAAGAACTGGAAATAATACACAGTGATATGCAATAAATAAATAAAATACAGACTAATTTATAAACAGTAAATTATGGCTAGGTATCTTGCCTGGTGTGTCGTCGGGTGTGGTGCGATGTTCTGTAAAGTTTCAGTTGCCTAATCGTCATATCCGATGGGGAAGAGTCCGAATTCGTGAGGAAATAGGGAAGGATGATTAGTCATGGTAATGGTGATAATCAAGAAGAAATTGTGGAGATTACGTATATAAATTTTCTAAAATATTTTTCATGTAAATTCTTGAAAATACTTTATATATATATCCAATTTGAAATTTTACATTGTTATTAGTCAAATATACGTTTAGATGAATACTTGAAAAATCAAATTTTGTTTTTAGGCTAAACTCACATTTAAAATATATATAATATATACATTGTAGAAAAGTAACTTTTCGTTAGTCAAAATAAAATATAGGAAAAATAATTTTAGGGCTATTGAGTGTTGTCAAAATAATGTTGGAAGATATTAATTATCAAATTTAGAATAATACGCTAATAATTCTAATAATAAAAATCATAAACAAAAGTATTTAAAATAATACTAATGATTTAATAATAATAATAATAATGATAATAACAATGATAATTAATAGATAATAACAGTAATAATAATCTTAATAATAATTCTAATAACAATAATGGTAATAATAATAATAATAAATAATACTAATAATAATACTAATAAAACTAATAATAATAATAACAGTAATAAACCTTATAAACCACTTATACAGCCATTCCCCCCAATTCGTTCACGAGAGAGAGAGAGAGAGAGAGAGGAGTGAAAAAAAAGGGAGAGGGGTTTCGGGATTACCATAGGCGGGCAGACGGATCCGCGGCGGTAGGCGCGCGGTGGCGTCGGGTTGCGTCTGGCGCTGGAGGGAGCCCCGGCGTGGAGGATGCGGTGAGAGTGCGGTCAGCGTCGAAGGAAGGCGGTGGCGGTCACGGCTGAGGCCGGGAAACGGGTGTGCGGCCGGTCAGTCGACAGAGGCAGACGCCGGGGAGCGGCGTTCGCAGGCGGAGGGGCTGGGTTCCCGAGCGGCGGGCGGCCTGGAGAGGAGCGCCGGCGTGGTGCACGAATTTCGGTAGCGGGGGCTTCGGTGGACGCGGGACTCTCCGGGGAGGGCGCATGGACGGTCCGGCCCGGCGAGTCTAGACGAGGTCGGCGCTGAGGAAGCGGGAGAGGGACGCACCAGAGGCCGCCGCCGACTGCGAAGGAGATCGGCGTGCTCGCGGGGACCGCGGCGGAGGTGAGGGTTCTACCTCCTATTCTTCTTTTACTGTGGTGGGGCGATGGCCTGGGTGTGGGGCCGGACGTGGTGGTGCTGGAGGTGGTAGTAGGATGGTGGTGGTGTCAACGGATTGGGATGGTGGCTTGGACGGTTTAGAGAGGCTGGCGGTGGCGCAGCGGGGAGAAGCGAGGTAGTCGGAACGACGGGTCGGAACAGGGACAAGCTCGACGGCTGCGGGTGGTGGTTTAAGAAAATTATGATTAGGGTTAGGGATTTAGGGATTGGAGATTTGGACGTCGTGTCTGGGATGTGTCCGACACGGCTGGATTTTTGTCAGGTGTGACACGGACGAGTCGAGGTCCGGGTTTGCTGGACCTGGCAAAAATTGTATATGTAAAAGAAAAGCATAGCGGATGGAAAGGAGGCACAGATACGATGCACTAATTTAGGTTGTGGTGAAAATTATGGAAGAGTACCTCTCCTTTTATAGGAGGTAGGAATTCCAGTTGGATAGGGATTGGAAGGATTTAAATCCCAATTAGGTAAATCATCTATTAATTCAAATTGATTTAAAAATAATTCAATCCAAATCAAATCCAATCTAAATAAATTCTATACTTAATTTGAAATATTTTAAATAAAGTCAATAAAATCTTTTCCAATTTAAATTACCATATTTAATCAAATATTAAAATTAACAAAATCCTAAATATTATTTTCATAATTAAATAAATATAGTAATAATTAATTTCAAAAATCACGATAAATACTTAAATATTAAATCATAAAATAGCTTTTATAAATAACAAAAATATATTAATAAACAAAATTTCAAATTTTGCAAAATATTTGGAATACCAAAATTTTCAAATCACTGCTTATTTTTAAACGACGAATAAAATGATTATTTTATACAAAATAAAAGTATTTATCACATTTGTTTGAGCTTGTACTTTCCTATGTAAAATAAAATTTATAATAAAATATATTTCTAAAATATGTACCTCGACACATATTCGCACTCGTCGAGAAATTACGAAACGCAAAACTCGTACGCTACGTAATTACAACAAGGCGAACTCGTATGCGACGTGCAGATACGAAGTACAAAATAAATATAAAAAAATCGTATTAGAAATTTTGGGGGTTTACATCCTACCCAACTTAAAAGAATTTCGTCCTCGAAATTTAGGAGTAATTAGGGTAGGTAGGGTGAAGGGGATGGAAAGAATTTGTACGAGATCTTCTTGGAACGAGGTTGCAAACAAAATATTCGTCGAGGAGGCGAGCGACATTTCAATAGCAATATGTCATTTGATCAACTAGGACAAAAAAAATCGATGGTTTTAGATTATGATCCTGTATATGACAATCAATCGATGACTAAGCTCGATCAACCCCAACATTAACCTTACAAAGGGACAACCTCATAAGTAGGTAATAACTCCTTAATCCTTTGATATCATCAATATTCATGTATTCTCTCTTATCATCAATCGTTCTTTCCAAAAATTACTTCCATACCACGTTCCCTTAAAAATTTATCAAAACAAACATGATGCTAACTTCCTCTATCTCAGCATAGAATTTCAAATAGTCTTAAATTTGAATTCCATAATCTCCATTATACTAGCTCACTTATATATATCTTCCTAAGTTATGATTTCCTCTAAAATTAAAATTTCAAAATCTTCAACCAATTTGGCCCAAGTAAAAGTTAAAATCTTTTTACTACAAATTTGTACAATACATCCATAGGTACCAAAATAAAAGTCCGTCTTCCATGTTCGATAAATCTCGAAAACTAACAATATACCTTTATAACTTGATCTTCTATCATCATAATTGAAAATTTTCGAAAATATTTATTAGTCTCGAAAATTTGAATTCAACAATTTTCTCTTCTTCTTTTTTCTTTTTTTTTGATGGTAGAAATGAAACCCATCTTAAATTCATAGTCATAATCATCTTAGAACATAATTCTCCATGCACAAAAATATAAAGGTTTCTTTCTTCAACAATTGGTTATCCTCGAAAACTAATATCTTCATAATACTATATGTTACTGAAGGCAACGTCAACATTGTCTTTATCAAAATTCTGCATCCATAAATTTAATATATAAATTTGGTTCTTAAACCACCAACACTTTAGAAGATTCTTCACTCGATATTTAGTTACCTCAAAACAAATTTTGAAATTCGAGAAGTCTACTTATCCTTGAGTGTTTCATCAAAACATAATATATCATTCCTTACTTCATCTATTTGGATTTATCGCACATTTTCATTTATGTCCCATCTATACCTCATAATCTCGTAATTATCTTAACCAATACATTATTTATCCATGCTGTGGGGTTCTCTAATCTAACCTCTACTAACCCAAGAATATCATGATCAATTTTTTTATTTGAGCAAGGAAATCATAACATGAGCAAAATTGCATAAACCATAGAGGAATCAAGGTAAAATATGACAAGCAATTTAGTGAGAAGAGAAAAGAGTAAGGGTTGCAATATTGAATAGCGAAAGATGTTATGTGTCTAAGTGAATCGAGATTAGACATAAAAATAAATGACAAGGGTTAAGCAGTCAAGATAAAACACGAGGTTAAGTATTTAAGGGATTTAATAGATCACAATCATATATTAGGTCGAAAAAAAAATCGAGTCAAGGTTGAGTCCATATCGGTGCCATGGTAAGGGTTATAGTTTAGTCTTTATAACCCGAAAGTCATATCATAAAAATAGTGTACAAGGAGACGTGTTTTAGTGGGACATGATATACCTACATGAAGGTGAGCTCGTTGTCACGCCCCGATCCCGCAGAGTCCTTTCGTCCTCGCTTCAGACTCTTTGAGACCGTTCATGCTCGCTAAGGCGTGATGCCGTGCAAGCCTAAGTTACGCTTGCACAAGGCCAAGACCAAGAACAAGACAAGATAGACAAGGTTGACAATATGCAGCAGAACATATCGCAGATAATTGAAGCAGCAGCGAACATTTTTCAGAATACAAGCATGAAACACAATGGTAACAAGAAACAATTCTCTTTATTGATTTCATTTGAACAGATTACAAGCTCTCATTTCTCTCTGATATAATGTTACATTCTCTCAAAACTTTACAGATTACAATGATCCCGATTCCATACATTACATCCTTTTATATACAAAACCAACTCTTGCAACAGATGTCGTCTCTTGGCATCTCTTCGGATTTCTGGCTCCTGAGGATGAGGCTCGGGCTATCGCTTCGGACTATCCTTTTCGATGCATAGTGTACCTGCATGCAGACTGATGGTAGGTCAGTATATCAGCATACTGGTGATTGTGAATAAAGAGCTACATTTGTCTGAAACGATCACTGTTCAATTAGTGAGAAAACATTTCTTGTGATGTGATCTTGCTACTTTTTACCTATGTACATTTCATGCATACAGAGTCAGTTTACATTTCTTTTGAAAACACATCTTTGAAAAGCCAACATTTTATTTTATTTCATCTCAAGCATACACGGGACTAATCAATTCAAGCACGATGAGTATTCATTTGTGTAGTACGCAGCGTGTTTCATGAGCATAACATTTCTTTTGTTCGAGCAACTGTTAGGGTCAATGACAAGCATGATACATTATCTTTTCTTTAGTGGAACCTAGCATTTCATAGCATAGATAAATCTCTGCAAGTAATTCATGTCAAGACTTAAGCAGTACATATGTATCACTTTTAAATAATTCTTACCATAGCCGACCGTCCATCCCTACACAAAACAAGGATTAGCATAAACATGATAAAATCCACATTATTCCCTGTTCGTCTCTGCATCGTTAGCTCTTAGCAAAACATATGATAGATACATGCAGACCGATTGGCAGCTGTGACTCTCCGGTTCAGCTCTGCACCAACCAACACCTATCTATATGATGGTCCATAGGAAACCAGTGATTAGCCGCTGTGACTCTCTTGGGTTCAGCTTGTCGCTAAGGACTCAGATTGACTCCCATTTTCACATGGAGCCCCTAATCTCTCCTAGGCCGAGTGGTCCAAGTGCCCCCAGATCCACCCGAGAGATAAATTTTCCTTGTTAACAAGTTGTCCTAGACCACATGCATACTCTAGCAGGATTCTATCAGATGAGATAGATTTGTGATCAGATGTACGACATGTTCTTTTCATACCTTTGCAGATATACGACACGTTCAATTCGTGCCTTTCTTTTATTCATGTCAACATGTGCAAGTCCGTCTGTGCGTGTCTACAATTCTTAAGCATACTTAGCAACAAGCAATGATCAAGCATTCAATTCGATTCATTTGTCTTCTCTTATCGTATCAAGCATGCCAAACATCAATTCAGTTCTTATTAGCAGGCAACGAGTCTTCTTATTAGCATGCAGATTATTTTTTTTCTTGTTCTTAGCATGGCAACATGTGAAATCTCTTATAAGCATATTCGATGATTTACCATCTTGTTATTAGTAAAGCATTCAATCAAAAAGTCATATTCTTATTAGGCGTAAGCGAATCAGCAAATGAGACTTCGTCCACTCACCCAGATCAATCGTCTTCTGTTGCAGAGCCAGCAATCCGATCTTTCTGTCTATCTAGTGCATTCGCGGAGCGGGGCACTACACTCGTCTAGGTCTTGCATGTGAAATTTGTTGGAAGAAAAAGTCTAGTGTTGTGCTCCAAATATCAAAGTCACGAGTAGGGGCACCAAAGGATCTAAAATAGAAAGTGGGTTCTCAAGTGGTACTAATTAATGCAAAAAATAAAAGGTTTAGAGCATGAAATAAAGATAATTTATGAAATCTCGTAGATCAAGCTAAGATAAGTTAGAGATACTGTTTCTAGAGGGAAGATAGTCTCATAGATAAGGGTATGGTCAAGGGAATGATTCCAATCATTTCGAAGTTTCAAACAATTAGATGGTCACGAATAAATATCTAGATTTGAGGAAAGGTCGAGTAAGTCAAAGATATGTTCATTGGTTCGGTCGATGACTGACTATACTTGAGTATATGCAATATCATAATCATAGGTGGTATGGCAATCTAATGTGGAATACTTCTATCTCACTAGGGTGACCTCACTTGCTCCTTAGTCCTCTACCAATATATGATCTAATCTAAAATTTAAAGTTCCTCAAAATTTTCTCAATAAAATTTCCAAGATATTCCACCAGCTTTTCTAATCATCTTAGGCTGTCAAGTTTAATCCAATTTAAATCTCTAATCAATCTCGAAATAGTTCTTGTATATCGCAAAATGAACATACTTTTTTTTACCAAATTTAAATATCCATAATCAAGGCTTTAAACTCGAAATCTAAAGAACTTTATAAATCATAGATCATAGGACGTAATTTAATTCAAAAACATTTTACCAAAATTTATCAATCATCCTCAAATTTTGGTCAATCGTAAATCATACTTCCATATTTAAAATTTTATGATTCTTTTCAAATCAAATTTATGTCCCTCCAAAAGATGTATAGCTATAACTCGATAAATCCAAAATGTTCAAAGACCTTCAAAAATCAAAACGCAAAATCAAATTAATTTATTTTCTCGATCTAGCTATCCTCTTGTGTATACCATCAAAATAAAATTCTAACTATCTTTTGAAAGCGATAATATGCTACTACCCAACTTGGAATTAACTAATCCTTAAAGTCATACTTTTAGGAAAATTGTCTTTATAACTCAAATAAGACCTCAATATACACTAATTTTCAATGTAATCATCCTAGCCATGTGTTTGACCTATGAGCATATAATAGAGTAGTCATCTTCCTAACTTTACTAAGCACGAAAGATAAGAATTTACGGTAGAAAGAGTTCAAGCAGGATGCAAATCAAGGATGGCAACAAGAGTTCAAAGATTGAAACAAGAAAGGAGGTCAAGCTTGTGAATGAGATTCCTAGATACTAATCCTATATTGCAGGCTCACATCGGTACAATTACGTAACCGAAGTGACAAACTCGACCTGTATGGGCCACCACAAAAATATGTAACGCCCCAGTCCCAAAATACGTAGGACTAGGAACGTAGACATGCCAGCCGTATAGTATATATACGTAAGCTATAAAATACAGTAGAACCATAACTAATCTTAACTAATCTCATCCGTACAAAAATAAAAGATATCATATAATGATAATGAATTGTCTTGATACAATATGTTGGGCGGAGACAAATCCACTACCAACAAGTAAGGAAAAATACATGGAAAATGAAATGAGTTTGGCGGGCGAAGCGAAGACGATCAAAGTGCAATCATCCTCGAAGAAATAGTAACGATCATGGCCACGGCTAGAACACCTGTGAAAGACAAGAACACACAACTGACAAGATAACCAGGTCCTTAGAGGGACGTAACAAGATATAATAAATATGCCATATAAATACTGAATATAAAATATGCCACAATCAAAGAAAGTGACAAGACATAAATAAGGTAACCTAACCGTACTAAAGTGAACATACAGTTGAGAAAAAAACCTTTCGTCGCATGAGCCCTGGCTGTAAATGGGATATGGTATAGTTCCCACTTGGACACCAGTGACCACAGCGCATGACGTTCAAAAACGACAGTGGCAAACCTGAGAGGCTAAACATACCCGTATCTCCAGCAGAGCTTCTGGGTTACAAGGGAAGTGCAATCGAAGCCCATACGACAAGGAAATGTTCTCCCCACCCAATGTACCTATCATGTCGCATCTACGACCATGTAACACTACTAACCGTCAAGTCTTCTAACATACAACTATTGACAGTTAGACCTAACGCATGTCCTATATGCATTAGTGATCAGCCAACACGTAAGTCCGGATGCTTTATGCTACTCACATCTCACACATCTCGTGGCACATCAGTGTCAAAGTTTATGTAATGCACTAAACTAGTGGTAGTCCCTTAACTTTCGGTCCACATGCAATCAAGGGATAATAATAAGGTACAGCTAATATCACTGAGCAGGCAGTAAAGCAGGAACTGTAATAATGGTACAGCTAAAACAACTAGAAATAATACACAGTGATACGCAATAAATAAATAAAATATAGACTAATTTATAAATAGTAAATTATGGCAAGGTATCTTGCCTGGTGTGTCGCCGGGTGTGGTGCGATGTTCTGTAAAGTTCCAGTTGCCTAATCGTCATATCCGATGGGGAAGAGTCCGAATTCGTAAGAAAATAAGGAAGGATGATTAGTCATGGTAATGGTGATAATCAAGGAAAAATTGTGGAAATTACGTATATAAATTTTCTAAAATATTTTTCATGTAAATTCTTGAAAATACTTTATATATATATCCAATTTGAAATTTTACATTGTTATTAGTCAAATATACGTTTAGATGAATACTTGAAAAATCAAATTTGTTTTTAGGCTAAACTCACATTTAAAATATATATATAATATATACATTGTATGAAAGTAACTTTTTATTAGTCAAAATAAAATATAGGAAAAATAAATTTAGGGCTATTGAGTGTTGTCAAAATAATGTTGGAAGATATTAATTATCAAATTTAGAATAATACGCTAATAATTCTAATAATAAAAATCATAAACAAAAGTATTTAAAATAATACTAATAATTTAATAATAATAATAATGATAATAATAATAATAATGATAATAACAATGATAATTAATAGATAATAACAGTAATAATAATCTTAATAATAATACTAATAACAATAATGGTAATAATAATAATAATAATACTAATAAAACTAATAATAATAATAACAGTAATAAACCTTATAAACCACTTATACAGCCATTCCCCCCAATTCGTTCACGAGAGAGAGAGAGAGGAGGAGTGAAGAAAAAGGGAGAGGGGTTTCGGGATTACCAGAGGCGGGCAGACGGATCCGCGGCGGTGGGCGCGCGGTGGCGCCGGGTTGCGACTGGCGCTGGAGGGAGCCCCGGCGTGGAGGATGCGGTGAGGATGCGGTCAGCGTCGGAGGAAGGCGGTGGCGGTCGTGGCTGAGGCCGGTAAACGGGTGTGCGGCCGGTTAGTCGACGGAGGCGGACGCCGAGAAGCGGCGTTCGCAGGCGGAGGGGCTGGTTTCCCGAGCGGCGGGCGGCCTGGAGAGGAGCGCCGGCATGGTGCGCAAATTTCGGCGACGGGGGCTTCGGTGGACGCGGGAATCTCCGGGGAGGGCGCGTGGGCGGTCCGGCCCGGCGAGTCTCGACGAGGTCGGCGCTGAGGAAGCGGGAGAGGGACGCACCAGAGGTCGTCGCCGACTGCGGAGGAGATCGGCGTGCTCGCGGGGACCGCGGTGGAGGTGAGGGTTCTGCCTCCTCTTCTTCTTTTACTGTGGTGGGGCGATGGCCTGGGTGTGGGGCCGGACGTTGTGGTGCTAGAGGTGGTAGTAGGATGGTGGTGGTGTCGATGGGTTGGGATGGTGGTTTGGACGGTTTGGAGAGGCTGGTGGTGGTGCCGCGGGGAGAAGCGAGGAGGTCGAAACGACGGGTCAGAACAGGGACAAGCTCGGCGGCTGCGGGTGGTGGTTTAGGAAAATTAGGATTAGGGTTAGGGATTTGGGGATTAGAGATTTGGACATCGTGTTTGGGATGTGTCCGATACGGCTGGATTTTGTCAGGTTTGACACGGACGAGTTGAGGTCCGGGTTTGCTGGACCTGGCAAAAATTGTATATGTAAAAGAAAAGCATAGTGGATGGAAAGGAGGCACAGGCACGATGCACTAATTTAGTTTGTGGTGAAAATTATGGAAGAGTAACTCTCCTTTTATAGGAGGTGAAAATTTCCAGTTGGATAGGGATTGGGAGAATTTAAATCCAAATTAGGTAAATCATCTATTAATTCAAATTTATTTAAAAATAATTCTATCCAAATCAAATCCAATCTAAATAAATTCTATACTTAATTTAAAATATTTTAAATAAAGTCAATAAAATCTTTTCCAATTTAAATTACCATATTTAATCAAATATTAAAATTAACACAATCCCAAATATTATTTTCATAATTAAATAAATATAGTAATAATTAATTTCAAAAATCACGATAAATACTTAAATATTAAATCATAAAATAGCTTCTATAAATAACAAAAATATATTAATAAACGAAATTTTAAATTTTGCAAAATATTTGGAATACCAAAATTTTTAAATTACTGCTTATTTTTAAACGACGAATAAAATGATTATTTTATACAAAATAAAAATATTTATCACAATTGTTTGAGCATGTACTTTCCTATATAAAATAAAATTTATAATAAAATATCTTTCTAAAATATGTACCTCGACACATATTCGCACTCGTCGAGAAATTACGAAACGCAAATCTCGTACGCTACGTAATTACAACAAGGCAAACTCGTATGCGACGTGCAGATACGAAGTACAAAATAAATATAAAAAAAATCGTATTAGAAATTTAGGGAGTTTACAACTTGGTTGTTCAAGTTAAGCGTATGCACGGTCCCACGGTTCTGCGGCTGCATATAGCCATCCGTTCCGACGGTCTTAAGGCTCGTCACACAGAGTATGACTTGGACGATAGTGTCGCACAGAATGTAATGGATTTAAGGCACGAAACACAGTTGTTTTGATGATAGAAATGCTACGGGCTATGGCCAGAATTAGGCACGTTTGGTGCAAGTTAAGTTGGAAGGCTATGTAGTAGTCGTTCCCTAAATTTCAAAGAAGTAAGTTCACACGACCGTTTGTCGCTGAGGCGGTCCCTCGGTTGGGAGTCTCACGGTTCCTATGCACGTTTTCAAAGTATGAGGCGGTCCCTCGGTTGGGAGTCTCACGGTTCCTATGCACGTTTTCAAAGTATGCGACGGTCCCTCGGTTGGGAGTCTCACGGTTCCGATACATGATATGCAAAGTATGGTTTAGAGCACGAGATGCTAAGTATAGTTTCAGTCGTACCAACAAATTAGGCCATGTATTTACGTGAATCTAGATGTCTCGTAGGTGCGTGGTCATTGGACAACTTGTCAACAAGGATTTATTCCTAGACTGGTTATATGCTGGGGCACCGGGCCCAGTCGACCTAGGGGGAAGACGTTATAGCAACGCACGATCTTACTGCGTGGGTAGTCGGGGGCTTTCCATGGGTCTAGCTACCTTGCATCGAAGGACCCGCCTCCTACCCGAGCTATATCCACGATGGCTTGTCATGCCAGTGGCCTTTCATATAGATAATTGGTGTTCTAAGCGGCAAATCCGCATGCACGGTGTCGGTCGATTCTAAAGAAGTACAAGCACAATATGACTTGAGTTATGAAGTATGTGCTCGGTTTGTACCCAAAGTATTATGAAGCCTAAGATTATCTATGCGTAAAGACACGTGCTTCGGTACGAGATATGACGTCGTGCTTGAGTTTTCAACACCGGTTCTACAAGTTGGGTTAGACATTTCGAGTTAAGTCTGGAAGGGCCGTAAGGCGAGTTTGGTTAAGTTGGGTTAAGCTGCGAGGTACGACCAAGTTTATGACACGGTCGAGTCGTTACGTCCCAGAGTATGGCACAAAAGACAAGTATGAGTCGGTGCGTTGACAATACAAGCACGAGAAAGGTTTAGAGGCAAGGATACGAAAGTTATCGGTACAAGGCACGGAGATGTTCTAGAGACACAAAATAGACCAAGGTGTCTATCCTAAAATCGATCCTAAGGCAAGAATAGAAAGACAATCGTAAAAGGGTTTATATTGCACAAAGTAAATGAACGTATCGGTTTTGTATGGGTGGGCGAGGAGCTCACTCCACCAGTACACTTGAGTACTGACACCCACACAGTTTCCATGTGCAGGCACAGGTAGAAGCTCGTGGTGCGGAGCTCGCTGGGATACATCAAGGTACGGAGTTCCTTGGCGATTCGTAGCATACGACCGCGTGGAGTCAAGACTTATACGGGACATAATGTATGGACGTCGCCTTCCGAAGCTTCCGCTGGCTCAAGCATTATAATGAGAGATGAGAGAGAGCTGAGTGCATTGTAATACGAGAAGAGTGAGCTTGAGTGAATTGTAATCTTGGCCTTGCGCCCTTTGTAATCTTTTATCAATATCAATAAAGAGCTTCTTTTGAATAATATCGTGTTTGTTCTAATTTCTGATGCATGTTTTAATGTCTCTACTTGGGACTTCTGTGCGACGACCCCGTCGCAGCCGCTGTAATCGGCCGTTATAGAACCCACCTTGCACGAGCGCAATCTAGGCTCGTGCGGCATCACGTCTTAGCGAGGACGATCGCTCCTACGGGAGCAGGGTTTGACATAATGGTATCAGAGCACGGCTTTACGTCCTTGGACTATCGATTGAATTCTTTAACTCCGTTATTTTTGTAAACTCTGAAGTGTTACTTTCGTAAGTTGATATCGTTGGTGCGCTCTCTCTCTCAATTATCCCACGGGATGTCCATACAATAAGTCTGATATTTTCAAAAGCTCGTACGAATACTCTGTTGAACGGGACCGATAGGCGAAGGCCTTTGTGCCAAAATTTGACGGACTTGAGTTGATAAAAAATACATACTAAAGTTAGCAAGTCGCATGCGTGCCTAACTAGTCCTACGTCGACATTAGAAAATGAGCGTACAAACTCGAATATAGTCCGCACGGGATGGCTATACACACGGCCTTTTGGCTAAGTTGTGTCGCGTGTCGCGCACCTAGACCTTATGGTGCAACGAGTTACGAAAAATATCAAGTATCGCTCGGTCGGAAACGGAAATACACTTGGAGTGTATATCGATAGAAATGCTATCGAAATAATGCTTAGGCGTACACGGAAGATTGGATTAGATTTTGAGGAATAGTGCGAACGACTTAGTACGTCGATAAGACATGAGCGATTACGCGAGAGATTCGTCGAACGAATCTGAAAGATGTGTTAGCGAGTAATGTGAACGTTATTTGGACTAGATCTAATGGCTCGAATCTTGAGTGGTATATGGACGTTAAAGAAATTTGTTTGAGCGAAACTAAGGATTTACGGATAGTACGAGTATGTCGACAAGCGATGATATCGTAAAGCCTTAGAACGAGTAGCGCTTAGTTGGTCATGATTCGAGAGTCGCAAAAGAGATATCGTTCGGACGATTTGTGAATGGTAATGTGAGTTACAAAATTGAGATTCTAAACGATAAAAATAAATGGATGATTTGATCAAAGAAATCGATACGGATCGTATACGAGAAGTTAGCACGATTGGATGATAGCATGAATAGAAGTGATTCGAATATAATTATGAAGGACTCTAAGGATTGGGGATAAATGTTGCTCGATGATCTAAGTTAGAAGAGGAATAATACGAATTGAGAAAATACGTTGGTCTCTGACTTAAGATAGACGGATAAACGAGACGTGAATTTGGGTTGAAGATATTGATGTTGTGAACGATTCGAGGGATAATAATCGAACTTGAAATTGAATGTCGAGGAGATTATCCAGTCAGACGATAGCATCATTCGTACGACTCAAAATTGGTTGCAATAGAAGATCGTCAGGTTACGTATATCATCGATGGTATTGAGGCGTATCAAAGATCCATGTGCGATAACTCGGGGGTACTCTGACTCGGCGAATGACGATCGTACAAGTATTATTATTCGATTGGGTGCTATACTTAGGATTTTGACTGAGATGAACGTTGGATGAAAACGATCGTGTCTTGATAGTTACGTTGATAATCGCAATGTCGATGATCTTGTCTTGCGCGAGTGCAACTCTAGCCTCGTACATGCGTTACGTCGGGTTTTGGGCGATCATTCCGCGTGAGTGCTGACATGGTGATTCATGTCGCGGGAATGATTGAACTCAAAAAATCAGGATACGACAACTTTGATTTTCTCGACTTGTCAGTTTAATGCGAAGGAAAATTCGAGGATGTTTGGACTTGCGATTGATGAATGAAATAAACTTGAGGACTGAGTAGGTCCAATCCGCGCATCGAGAATAAATTAGTCTAGAAATAAAATAAGAGTTACGTTCCGATGAGGATGATTACCCCACGGGAGCGTGCATGGTGATTCATGCCCACCGTGGATAATCTGAATCGCGTGAGATCGAGGCGCAACATATTGTTAAGCTAGACGACCTCATGATCAAATACGTGAATTGTGATGAACGACATAGGAAATACGAAATGTGAATTATGGTTTAGCGATGAATCACGTCGTAGCGTGCTTGACTTAGAAGGATTTATAGGAGGATTATGTCGAGCGTGCTCGAAGAGTTAGACTATGCGAAACGACTTGATGAACGAGTAAGATTGATACATCGAGAAATTGGTTGAAACGTGAGTTATCGTAGGATGGCTGTGCTGAGTGACTCAGACCCCATACGATAAATGTTGGGATGTGAGTAGGAAATCTGTGCTCGATGTTTAAAATTTGGAGTGATGCGAGCTTGGGTAGAAAACCCCGTACTATCAACTTGGTTTGACCTTAGGATGGGATCAGTGTTGATATCGTTGTTTGGGAACTATGATTCCAATACTGACGGATTGACATAGCCTAGCAGTTAGGCAGACGTTCCGGTGCGGAGAGATAGAAATTATGGAGGTACCGCTCACGAGGCTCGGTTGATATGCACGTATATCAGGGACGCCCGAATATGTGTACGATCCAACTCGAGTGGTGATGGCAGATTCTCTATCACGAGGCTTGGCTGAAATGCATGTATTTTGGGGACGCCTAAGGTATGTGCACGATCCAACTAAGTGATACGTTGAATCAAGTACGACTAAAGAAATGGAAAAGGGTCAAGGATTTTGAAATCGTGTTTCAAGAAAAAAGATTGGTGGTAATATGATCATTAGATTAAAACAAACTTGAATGTTGGTTGATCGGCTAGTATGCCATACGACCAAGCTAGCGGTAAGCACGAGCGTGGCTCAGATTAAGGAAACGTATAGGAGTAGTGTGTGCTAGAGTCCTTAAATGTTGAATAAAGCTATAAGCCGATAAGTGTACTCGGTAAGTTTCGAGGACGAAACTTTTTCTGAGTGGTGTATAATGTAGTGCCCCATCCCGCTCAGTCAATCCGAGGAATCGAAACGCCGACGGCGTTCAGACTTATCCTTACAACGGCTGGTCGAAGACATCGCTCGGTCAAGTCGACCGCTCGCTCAGGTGGGATAGTTTCGGTGAACTTGCCTCATCTTAGCCTTCACATAATAAATCACATGTTTTCAACTTTCATAAGTAGGCATAATAATAAAAGAGACGAACCCACATAGCTAAGAGAATAATTTCGACGGGTCAAATAGAGTTTAGAACATGAAAAATATCCCACGGTTGGCTTAGAATTATTGCACGGTGTGCTTTGAAAATGACACTCGGTCCTTCTTCCCGTGGCTTGGGAGAAGGAAAAGTTGGTCTTCGCCACAAGCTAAGAGTTAGCCTAAGTCATAGGCGTCGCACGTATAAATGCTTGATAAAGCATACACGGTCCCATCGTCCAAGGCTTGGCATAGCTTTGATCGTCCCACGAGCTAAGTTGTATCGCACGGCTTATGGCATAAATCTAGGTACCCATAGAACTTGGTTGTTTAAGTTAAGCGTATGCACGGTCCCACGGTTCTGCGGCTGCATATAGCCATCCGTTCCGATGGTCTTAAGGCTCGTCTCACAGAGTATGACTTGGACGATAGTATCGTACGGAATGTAATAGGTTTAAGGCACGAAACACGGTTGTTTTGATGATAGAAATACCATGGGCTATGGCCAGTATTAGGCACATTTGGTGCAAGTTAAGTTGGAAGGCTATGTAGTAGTCGTTCCTTGGATTTCAAAGAAGTAAGTTCACGCGACCGTTTGTCACTGAGACGGTCCCTCGGTTGGGAGTCTCACGGTTCCTATGCACATTTTCAAAGTATGAGGCGGTCCCTTGGTTGGGAGTCTCACGGTTCCGATGTATGATATGCAAAGTGTGGTTTAGAGTACGATATGCTAAGTATAGTTCCAGTCATACCAACAAATTAGGCCATGCATTTACGTAAGTCTAGATGTCTCATAGGTGTGTGGTCATTGGACAACTTGTCGACAAGGATTTCTTCCTAGACTGGTTATACGTCGGGGCACCGGGCCCAGTCAACCTAGGGGGAAGACGTTATAGCAACACACGATCTTACTGTGTGGGTAGTCGGGGGCTTTCCATGGGGCTAGCTACCTTGCATCGAAGGACCTGCCGCCTACCCGAGCTATGTCCACGATGGCTTGTCATGCCAGTGGCCTTTCATATAGATAATTGGCGTGCTAAGCGGCAAATCCGCATGCATGGTGTCGGTCGATTCTAAAGAAGTACAAGCACAGTATGACTTTAGTTATGAAGTGTGTGCTCAGTTTGTACCCAAAGTATTATTAAGCCTAAGATTGTCTATGCGTAAAGACACGTGCTTCGGTACGAGATATGACGTCATGCTTGAGTTTTCAACACCGGTTCCATAAGTTGGGTTAGACGTTTCGAGTTAAGTCTGGAAGGGCCGAAAGGCGAGTTTGGTTAAGTCAGGTTAAGCTGTAAGGCACGACCTCGATGTTCGAGGTACGAGCAAGTTCATGACACGGTCGAGTCGTTACGTCCCAGAGTATGGCATAAAAGACAAGTATGAGTTGGTGTATTGACAATGCAAGCACGAGAAAGGTCTAGAGACAAGGATACAAAAGTTATCAGTACAAGGCACGAAGATGTTCTAGAGACACAAAATAGACCAAGGCGTCTGTCCTAAAATCGATCCTAAGGCAAGAGTAGAAAGACAATCGTAAAAGGGTTTATGTTGCGCAAAGTAAATGAACGTGTCAATTTTGTATGGGTGGGCGAGGAGCTCACTCCACCAGTACAGTTGAGTACTGACACCCACACAGTTTCCATGTACAGGCACAGGTAGAAGCTCATGGTGCGGAGCTCGCTGGGATGCGTCGAGGCACAAAGTTCCTTGGCGATTCGTAGCATGCGGCCGCGTGGAGTCAAGGCTTATACGTGACATAATGTATGGACGTCACCTTCTGAAGCTTTCGCTGGCTCAAGCATTGTAATAAGATATGAGAGAGAGCTGAGTCCATTGTAATATGAGAAGAGTGAGCTTGAGTAAATTGTAATCTTGGCCTTGCGCCCTTTGTAATCTTTGTATCAATATCAATAAAGAGTTTCTTTTGAAGAATATTGTGTTTGTTCTAATTTCTGCTGCATATTTTAATGTCTCTGCTTGGGACTTCCGTGCGACGACCCCGTCGCAGCCGCTATAATCGGCCGTTATGGAACCCGCCTTGCACGAACGCAATCTAGTCTCTTGCGGCATCACGTCTTAACGAGGATGATCGCTCCTACAGGAACGGGGCATGACAAGACACGACTATAAAATCATAGTTATTGTATCCTTCTTAGTGTATCATTGACCGTTATTGATTGTTAGAGAGTCGGAAGGGAAAATACTCGATAAATACGTGAACAAACCCAATTACCATTACCGAATGATAGCTAAGTCATACACACCCGTGTTTGAGTTAGCCATACCAATTACTGAATGATAGCCATCTATGATGTGCCGTATTAGCCCAGCCATTCACGTATTAAAAGGTATTTCACATACACATAGTTGTTTCCATTGTTCCTTTATCTAGTTCCTCGCCTTCTAGATCATATCTTACTAGTTTATATCTTGCTAGTTCATATCCTGCTAGTTTATCTCTTGCTAGTTCTCTATATGCTCTTTATCATTATTGTTTCTCATTGTTCTAACTTATTTTGGACTAACAACATTAATTGCAATATGGTTGTACTCTGCTCTTTTCCTGACTGGATCGTTGTTATAGGTGAGGTTGACGTGCCTACTCTTGCGCTATGGACCATACGAGAGGGAGAAAGAGACTCGAAGGCTAAACCATAGAAGACTATTTAGTTGTGTGGTAGTTTTCTATAAATGTAAAAGCGTACATTCTTCTTCAAATATAAAACTTCTATATTTTATAAAGTTAATTTAGTTGTTGTGAATGAGTAGTTAGTATTTATAAGCACTTTGTTTATTGCGGGCTAGACAGCGTACTACCGCCGATACCACGACGTAGGCTGGGCTTGGACACACACTCGTATCCCGAAAAGTGGGTGCGGGTCGTTACAAGTTTTTATGGTGGCCCATGTAGGTCTGATTTCCCAAAAGATCGTGAACTTGTGGTAGTACTTAAGTTAGTCGTACTATAGCAAGCCTGCGACTACGATGCTCATTCATAATTAGTTTTGATTTTATTTTATGATAATGAATAGGACTAGGAGTCCCTTATACAATTTGACCCTTGGATAGTTAAGATTGTTAAATAGGTCATGTGATTTAGCTAATGATTTATTGAAGTCTCGGTATGGATAAATCGAAGATTTTTATAAGAGAATATGTTATTTTGTTTTAACATATTGGTAGGATCCAAGGTGGGTAGAATATACGTTTGGTAAGTTAGGACTTTATAGAATTCAATTCCTAATTTTGATCATTTGTGCCATTTTATCTTCTGCCTTCTCTAAACCTCATTTTATTTTCAAAACTATTTTGCGATCGTTTTATTTTTTTATTCCTAATCTTGGTTCAATTATATATATATTAATTTAAGTCGTCGTCGTTCATTTTGTGATCGTTTTGTTTTCAAAACTGATACTTTTACTCAAGGACAGATACTTATATCTTATCATGATCGACTTATTTGAATTTATTGAAGTTCCTTTGAAATTCTTATGGATATAGTTAAAATAATTTTCGGTGACATACAATGGTTAAGACAGATGTGCACTGTCCCTATTTATTTGAATTATGGAGACCACGGGTTCACTGCAGCCAGCAGCGCACTGGCGTGGCATGGCCCCTTAGTTAAAATAATTTCAAGTTAGCGTAGGTTGTCAAATGTTACTAAAGCTATATCCTAGTTGCATTATTTGATCCTTTGATTTATTATGTCAACATTGGATAGATTTGATAAAGTGTTCGATAACATATTATACTTGAGTCACGAAACCAAGGGTTCACGGCAGCCAGATGTACACTGACGAGGCATGGTTTCTCGGTTAAATGACTTTGGATATATTTATGAATTTCGAATATCATAGCGACTATATCTTTTATTAGCATACGACTATTAAATTTTTTTTTCTTTCAAATTTATTTGATGTCTTATTTCTTGTTACCATATTCTCTACAACTAGTAGTTCTTTATTTCTCTCATATTATTCTATTTTCGAATCGTCATCTTTTAAACCTATTTTGATTTTCTTCCACTATATTTCTAAAACGTATTTAGATTTCGATTCTATACGCATGATCAATTTCGATCATCCATCACATTATTTTTTTGATTATATTCTTTGTCGTGCTTATTCATATCAATTGATCATGTCATATTTTGATTATATTCTTGGTTGTGCCTATTTGTATCTTTTTGAAATTTCGAAGACGAAATTTTTCTAAGGTTGGTAGATTTGTAAGCCTACTTCCCAAATTTTTAATTTTTTTAATTTTATTTGTTTATGATTAATTTTATGGTCATTGTGAGTCATGCAAAAGCTTGAAGGTAGGCTATGACCATATTAAGGTCATATGACCTCTAGATAGATTATATATATATTATTTAGCTATTTTATATTTTTCTACAATTTTTGGATATTTTAGGTATTTAATATTTAAGGTTTTATTATTTTTAAGGACTTTTAGGATTTACTGTAAGGTCATACGAGAGTATTTCTGGACCAAATATTTTTATTTGGGTTCTAAATGACTAAAAATATTTTCTAGAATATTTTAGAATTTTTCTGGATTTTTTAGAATTTTTGGGAATTTTTATATAATTAAAACTTATAGAATTTATATGTTATAGGTTTTTGGAATTTACTGCGAGGTCACACGATGATATATTGTATTAAAATATTTTATTTATATTCTAGACACTTAGAAATATTTTCTAGAATTTTCTAGAATTTTTTTGAATTTTTCTGCAACTTATTTTGATTTATTTGGACTTAAAATAATTTTAAATAATTTTCTGAATTAAATAAATAATACCCAGAAATCCACCTGGGGGGGCCCACCTGTCGGTGCCAACTGCTACAGTGACCGCCTCTCTCTCTCCTATATATATATATATATATATATATATATATATATATATATATATATATATATATTATTATTATTATTATATTCGCCCACCCTAATTAAATTACAGCCGCCTTTTGTGGGAGAAATCATCTGGGGTTTCCGACTTTCCGAAGCGATTGCCGTCAACTCCGACGTGATTTTCGTGCGTCGTTTTTTTTGTTGGATTCATATTGAGGTAAACTTTCTGAATATGTAATTTATTTTCTTAGATATTATTCCTAAATTTTTCGAAAATTCGTAGTGTCGGTTGTCCGAAACTTGACACGTTTCGGTGTTTTCGAGATTCTGGGAGGACCGAAAATTGAAATCATGAACCGTTTGAAGTTTCGGAAAGATAACACAGAGCTCTACAATATATATTTTTCCCAGAAATTATTTCATTCATCTATTATTTTAGTTATTCTGTTAAACTCAGAATTGATCGATTGATCACCGTTTTGGTCACGATTAGCCATAATGGTAATATCTTTTGACCAAGACGTGATTTTGTGGCACGGTCAATTCCAGTGCACTCATGGTGCTGAAATCTACCAAGATGCACTTTCAAAACCCTGAGTTCATGATGTTTGACTAGATAGTCAACGGTACGTCTCGATTTGCATGTTATTGTTTCCAAAATTGGAAACATGACTTTTGATGGCCAAAATTGCATGTATAGATTATATTTAGATTATTATTAGGTTAATTGATATTTTTAAGTAATTTATTCCAGAATTAATTATTATTAGATTAGTAACCCAATTAGCCACTATTCCATGAATTTAGAACTAGAACATTAGAATTGACTTGTAGCTTTCATGTACGGTTCGTGGTGCGATATATGTTATAGGTTAACAGCCTCTAGATCGGCATTCCCCTCATCATCTACTTGTGACTATGGTTTGTGCAAGGATTCAGGCAAGTACAGTATTGCATTATGTTTAGTTCATTATAATGTTTACTCTATCGTTTTCTTGTTTGATATCTTGTTGAGTCATTGCTTGATGTTCATCGAGACATGACTATGACACCATAGTTATTGTATCCTTCTTACGTCCATTTTATATCCTTACGCCTTTTGTTATGAACTTGATAATCACGAATTTACTTGATATATTTGGAATTGATAATTGAGCATGACGTGATAGTGACCCGTAGTGGTGCACTCCTGACATAATAACCTGACATGACCTGATAGTGGCCCATCGTGGCGCACTCCTGGCAAGTACACTTGGCACGATAACCTGACATGATTATCTCGAATAGCTGTTGCGACGGCTACCTGACATGACATGACATGTATAATTAATCTGGACACCGTGGGCGATTGTGCTTGTACAAATAATCCAGTCCTGTCTTGCATCATGTCTAGGAGGGGACTCCTGAGTATCACGGTCAGGAGTACCTACTGAAATGGACTAAGGTTAATGATTAGTATAATTCACTAGTCATGAAGAGATGTTCCCCAGTTACAGGCAATCCCGTTATCCCGGCCGCAAATATTTGGACTTGTAGCCTGCCGACGAGTAGGGCACATTTCCAGCCCACTGTTATGTGGGGCACCCATCATTGTCACTTAAATGATTGAATTCTATTGTCACTCTAATGTATTGTACTCTCTAGATTGTCACTATAGTGATTGCCTGGATAACCTGGATAGCTGCAGGGCCTGTGACTACTTGGAGCATCTCATTGCATCTTGCTAGTAACTAGAATTGTGATAACCCTAGTTAGTTAATGTAGAAAGCCGTAGGCAATGATTGGCTGTGATTGCTTGGATGGAGTCTAGTCCAGTATAGTATTGTCTAGAATTGATTGATTGTAAGATTGTACCAGAATGATTGAATGATGGTCACTCCAGATTGTCACTATAACGATTGTACTCTATTGTCACTCTAGCGTATTGCACTCTTCATTGTCACTTTTATCATTGTACTCTCTCCTTTTCACCTTAATGATTGTCACCTATAGCAATAAATGATCAGAGACCAAGTTCTGTTCAGGCGAAGGGTTACAATCTCGGTCCTTGTTTGGTTTAAGGATTGTAACCTGGCTTCCGGAATAGTACCTTCGTTTTCTCTTCATATATTGTCCAGCTATATTTTATTAGCATGATTCTCCAGTTCTTTTATGTCAATGATGCTTCGCTTAATTATTTTCTCTGATTGGGATAAGTGCATTGGTAGTGCACAAACCTCAATCTGTGTTATTTATTGTTGTTTTCTTATGTATTAAATGATAATGATTTGTTGGTTTTAGTTCTTAAGTGAAGTCTCCTTTGTGGCACTTGCTCTTTCTGGGGTCTGACCCAGCTGGTTTTGTATGGCCAGATACCGGAGCAGCACCAAAGGATCTCCCTACCTTCCAGCCCGATGGTGGTCACCAGGCGTAACCAGGGCATCGAGTGGGTTTCTTTTGTTCTCCTACTGTAATACTGTAAATTATTCTTTTGAGGGGTTTAGCCGACGAGTAAGTGTTAGCTCGATTGTACTTACTTACTGTCTGCCTACGGGCTGTAGCATGATTGACAAGCCCCGGGGGTTGATCATGTATGACTGAACTCTTGCTAGTCCTTACATTTTGTAACGACTAGCTTCATGATCATTCCGAATATATAATGTATGGGACGCCTTACTATTGTGTATTTGGTGGTCTGATATCTTGTAACTACTATCAGTTGGTTGAGATTGAGACAATAGGCTATTTTATGACCTTAAGAGACTGATGGATTGTAGTGAAACCCTCACATATCTAGACAGCCGTGACCGTATAGCGGTGTGGATTCCATTCCGTTATACGTAGCTGGCTATGTCTGCCCCCGCTCTCCAGTATTCTGGTTCTGGTGCGTGACATGGTTTAAGTGGTGGCCCATGCAGGTCTTGTTAATCAAGATGTGTGAGGGTTTACCGGATAGATGTCTCAATCTGTACTCTCCTTTGATCTCCACTCGTATCTTTATATTTTCTTGAATTCCTGACTTGATAACATGCTTGTATCATTGATCTATCCTGGTCCTTCCTTAATATCTCTGATGTCATTGCTTCAGTGACATCGTTCCTGTTGATCAGCCAGAAGGAGCTTAGTCCTCAGCAGTAGCCTCCCGAGCCGTGCCTCCTGGAGAACCAGTATCGCCAGTTCAGCCCGTCCAGACAGCAGGGTCAGAGGATGGAGGATTGGTAGGACTCATCCGTGAATTGCTTGCGTCCCAAGATCGTCAGGGAGATGCCCTGCACCAACTAGTACAAGATGCTCTGAATAGAAGTGGTCCCCGAGGGAACAGTGCGGTCAACAGTTTCAAGCGCCTGAACCCTCCCTTCTTCGATGGCAGCGAGGATGCCATTGCTGCCGATGCTTGGCTACAAGATATAGAGGTGATTCTCGAAGCCGCGAAGACTCCAGAAGACGAGAAGGTGGCTGTGGTGCGCCTACAGTTATTGGATCTAGCCCGCAGTTGGTGGACCGCACAAGCAGTGGGATGGCAACACCTGTCTCTTGGGCAGTGTTCAGCGAGAAGTTCCAGACCAAGTATTATGATGCAGTGGCTCGATATGACTTGCAGACCAGGTTCAATAATCTTAAGCAGATGGGGAGGACGGTCGACGGTTATGCGGCCGAGTTTTCCAGACTCAGTCGGTTTGCTCCCACCTTGGTGGCAACCGAATTTGACAGAGCGCAGAGGTTCCAGCAGGAACTTCACCTGGAGATTATATTGGCAATAGAACAGTTCGAGCCTCAGACCTATGATGCGGTGTTGCGAGCAGCAAGGAGGCACGAGTATACCTCCCAGAGAATAGTGGACAGGACCGGAGGTCGGAAGCGGTCCCATAGTCAAATGAACCAGTCTTCGGCACCACCCCCAGCAGCTAGGACTTTAACTATTGGAGCTCCGAGGCGAGCAGCTTCAGTTACGTCGGTCCAGCACTCAACCCCGGCGTACTCTTAGCAGAAACAGAAGCAAGCGCAGTCTTCCGTCATGGGCTGTTCTTATTGTGGGAAGCCTGGACACGTAGTAGAGGAGTGTCACAAGGCATTGGGATTGTGTTTATTGTGTAGAGCACCAGACCATAGGGTAGGGTCCTGTCCATTCAGAGTTGATTCAGCATCGACAGTATCTAGTCCCTCGGTTAGGGGACCAGCACCAGTACCAGCTCCAGTTCACCAGCAACAGCAGTTCCCGTTTTCGAGGCCATTGTCGACTCAGGCCCAGACTTTCCAGCAACAGAACCCGCGACAGTTTGCCTTAGCCCACGCTCAGGTTCAGAATTGGCCGAGAGGTATATGTGTCCTCTCATCTTGCTTTTCCACCGTTATTATACGGGGTGCATGACGTATTTCATATATCCTAATTACAACGGTACATCCCGGACCCGAGCCATATCTAGGTCATTCGAAACTGGTTATTGGTACCAACCTTTTCGTTTGAGGATAGGCCCGTGTCCATGTTTGACCAAAGAGAGAGACCTCAAGCGCATGACTATCAGTTCAGTCCGTGTTGCTTAGAGTCATCCCTCTTTGGGAGAGTCAAACTTGGGAGCATGAGGATGATATCTGATTAGGTCATCCCGGCTGGTTTGACTCGTAAGGTGTAATATCTTCCTTATGCCTTACGCTTCAAATCCTTGCTTGCATGAATGATTGTATAATTGATTGGTAGTGGTAGATTGCCTATGATAGGATAGCTTCCCTTACATCTCTAGCCTCTTGATTAAATTTCGAGGACGGAATTCTTTTAAGGTGGGTAGGATGTAATGTCCCAAATTCGTGATACGTATTTAGTGTACGTATACGTATTTTGGACACATATTTTATTTATTCATGGTTAGTTATCTTGGTTTATTTTGCATTGACTTGGTTTTATTGGCATTGATAGTTTAATTGGTTTTAATGGATTATTGGTTTATTTGGGCTTGGTTTATTCCTGGGTTGGTTCGGCTTGGTTTGGTTTTGTCTTGGTTCATTATGAACCATAGGGGTGAACCCCCTACCTACCACCACCATCCCCCCCCCCCTTTATAACCCACCTAACTTTTCTCTCTCCTCCACTTTCTCATTAACTCTTCTTCCTTCTCCATTAAACCCACCACCAACCAAGAACACCCCTTAGGCAAGTGCAACTTGCTTCCACAAGAGAACCCATTTTTATTGTTCCATTAGCTTCTCCTCATGTTTCTAAGACGCATTAGAACTTGTCATTTTCCATTTTGAGGCTTTAATTTTTGTAGATCTAGAAATTAGTTATTTTCGAATTTTGGTGGTTTTGATCTATCAAACTTCTTTGTTTTCAAGTTTTGATGGTTCCATGTTGTAGAGAATTTTATTTTACCCAATTTTGACCTTTGAAAAGTTGGATTTGGACTTATTTTGACCAAGTTATGGACTTTTGAAGCTTTGGGTTCAACCATGGAGTTCCTGCTGATTTGGAGAAGACAGTGAGCAGTGTGCGCGAGCTTTTTAGCTTGTGCCACTGAGTTGCGCGCGCTCTTTAGCGCAGCGCAATGGAGTTCATACGCTGCCTTTTGGAGCGTATGTCTTGCATACGCTCACTTGTGTGACAAGGAGTCGTATGGAGTTCATACGCTGCCTTTTGGAGCGTATGTCTTGCATACGCTCACTTGTGTGACAAGGAGTCGTATGGAGTTCATACGCTGCCTTTTGGAGCGTATGTCTTGCATACGCTCACTTGGATAGCAAGGAGTCGTATGGAGTCCATACGCTGCCTTGATGAGGAGTCGTATGGACCTCATATGCTACCTTTTGGAGGCGTATGACTGAGCGTTGCCTGACCTGAGCGTAGCCTGACCTGAGCGTAGTCTGACCTGAGCGTATGACTTTTGTACTGAGCGTATGGCCTTTGGCTGACTAGGTCTTATGTCAGCGTGCCAGTTTGATTTTATTTTCCTTAAGCTTGGCTCTTCTATAGCCCTGTATATTGATATTTTATTAGATATTTTACGTCCATTTTATATTCTTACGCCTTTTATTATGAACTTGATAATCACGAATTTACTTGATATATTTGGAATTGATAATTGAGCATGACGTGATAGTGACCCGTAGTGGTGCACTCCTGACATAATAACCTGACATGACCTGATAGTGGCCCGTCGTGGCGCACTCCTGGCAAGTACACTTAGCACGATAACCTGACATGATTATCTCGAATAGCTGTTGCGACGGCTACCTGACATGACATGACATGTATAATTAATCTGGACACCGTGGGCGATTGTGCTTGTACAAATAATCCAGTCCTGTCTTGCATCATGTCTAGGAGGGGACTCCTGAGTACCACGGTCAGGAGTACCTACTGAAATGGACTAAGGTTAATGATTAGTATAATTCACTAGTCATGAAGAGATGTTTCCCAGTTACAGGCAATCCCGTTATCCCGGCCACAAATGTTTGGACTTGTAGCCTGCCGACGAGTAGGGCACATTTCCAGCCCACTGTTATGTGGGGCACCCATCATTGTCACTTAAATGATTGAATTCTATTGTCACTCTAATGTATTGTACTCTCTAGATTGTCACTATAGTGATTGCCTGGATAACCTGGATAGCTGCAGGGCCTGTGACTACTTGGAGCATCTCATTGCATCTTGCTAGTAACTAGAATTGTGATAACCATAGTTAGTTAATGTAGAAAGCCGTAGGCAATGATTGGCCGTGATTGCTTGGATGGAGTCTAGTCCAGTATAGTATTGTCTAGAATTGATTGATTGTAAGATTGTACCAGAATGATTGAATGATGGTCACTCCAGATTGTCACTATAACGATTGTACTCTATTGTCACTCTAGCATATTGCACTCTTCATTGTCACTTTTATCATTGTACTCTCTCCTTTTCACCTTAATGATTGTCACCTATAGCAATAAATGATCAGAGACCAAGTTCTGTTCAGGCGAAGGGTTACAATCTCGGTCCTTGTTTGGTTTAAGGATTGTAACCTGGCTTCCGGAATAGTACCTTCGTTTTCTCTTCATATATTGTCCAGCTATGTTTTATTTAGCATGATTCTCCAGTTCTTTTATGTCAATGATGCTTCGCTTAATTATTTTCTCTGATTGGGATAAGTGCATTGGTAGTGCACAAACCTCAATCTGTGTTATTTATTGTTGTTTTCTTATGTATTAAATGATAATGATTTGTTGGTTTTAGTTCTTAAGTGAAGTCTCCTTTGTGGCACTTGCCCTTTCTGGGGTCTGACCCAGCTGGTTTTGTATGACCAGATACCGGAGCAGCACCAAAGGATCTCCCTGCCTTCCAGCCCGATGGTGGTCACCAGGCGTAACCAGGGCATCGAGTGGGTTTCTTTTGTTCTCCCACTGTAATACTGTAAATTATTCTTTTGAGGGGTTTAGCCGACGAGCAAGTGTTAGCTCGATTGTACTTACTTACTGTCTGCCTACGGGCTGTAGCATGATTGACAAGCCCCGGGGGTTGTTCATGTATGACTGAACTCTTGCTAGTCCTCACATTTTGTAACGACTAGCTTCATGATTATTCTGAATATATAATGTATGGAACGCCTTACTATTGTGTATTTGGTGGTCTGATATCTTGTAACTACTATCAGCTGGTTGAGATTGAGACAATTGGCTATTTTATGACCTTAAGAGACTGATGGATTGTAGTGAAACCCTCACATATCTAGACAGCCGTGACCGTATAGCGGTGTGGATTCCATTCCGTTATACGTAGCTGGCTATGTCTGCCCCCGCTCTCCAGTATTCTGGTTCTGGGGTGTGACAAAAACTCACACTTCGACAATTTGGCATACAACCTCTCCTTCCTCAGAATCTCCAAAACTGTCCGTAAGTGTTCTGCGTGCTCCTCCGGCGTCTTCGAGTATATCAGGATGTCGTCGATAAACACCACGATGAACTTATCCAAATACTGGTGAAATGTCTTGTTTATCAAGTTCATAAAGACAGCTGGCACATTTGTGAGACCAAATGGCATCACCAAAAACTCGTACTGCCCATACTTCGTATTGAACGCAGTCTTCTGGATGTCTTCAGCCCTGACTTTCACCTGGTGGTAACCGGATCTCAAATCTATCCTGAAAAATACCTTCGCCCAACTCAACTGGTCGAACAAATCATCTATCCGAGGCAGAGGATATTTGTTCTTAATGGTGATGGTATTCAACGCCCGGTAGTCAATGCACAACCGGACTGTACCATCCTTCTTTGGCACAAAGAGCACTGGCGCTCCCCATGGAGAAGCACTATATCGAATGAAACCCTTTTTCAACAGGTCAACGATCTGTTCCTTCATCTCTACGGCCTCCTTGGGGTTCACCCTATAGAAAGCCCGAGATACTGGTCATAAGCCCGGTACTAAATCTATGGTGAACTCCACATCTTTGTCAGGCGGAAGTCCTGGAAGATCCTCTGGAAATACATCCATAAACTCCCTAATAATAGGGTTTGGCGGTGCTAACTCCCCAACTGTCACAACAGTTCGGTTATAGGCTGATCTTCGGCCTTGTCCTCCTGACACTGAATGGTGTCGTTCTTGGGGGACTAAACAAAATACTACCCTCATGATAGTCTATAGCAGCATGAGCATAGCTAAGCCAATACATTCCCAATATGATATCATATCCGAGAAGTGGCATCACAAAGAATCGTCCCCCAAACTCTCTTCCAGCTATAGTAATAGAGCATCTATAGATAGCTCTAATGGGTACCGGTCCGCCTCCCATCATTACTCTACTCATCTCCTCAGTGGGTGTAGCTACTAAGTGGAGTTTTTGTAAAAACTCTAATGACAGAAAGTTATACGATGCACCAGAATCAAACAAGCATAGAGCTAGAAAAGTATACAAATAAACATGACCTGTGATGACGTCGGCCAAATAATCTGGCTCCAAAACCTGCTCCGGCTCCGCCTCAAGAGCTAGACTATAAGCCTTCCCCTAGGGTCCCTTCTGCTGCTGTAGATGCTGGCTGAACCTCTGCTGCTGAGTCGGTAGCGGCGGTCCTCTAGATGGTGGTCCAGTACCTGGTGCCCTCGCTACTGGGCAGTCTCGAAGCTGATGGGTGGTAGACCCACAAGCTAAGCACTGCTTCAGCCTCTTCCTGCAGATGGAAGCGTCATGGCCTGGCCTCCTATAGTACGTGCATGTAGCTCCCCTCTGCTGCTGGTGCTGGCCGGGGGTCCTCGCCAGTGGTGCCCGCTGCTGTTGATGCTGATGCTGTGCTGGAGGACGGTAAGCCTGCTGATGCTGAGCAGGTGCCTTCGGCTGAAAGGCCTGGCGCTTGGACGGCCCATCATGGTGTCCGGTAGCAGACCTCTTGTAAGACTGAAGACGCTCCTCTATCCCCCAGGCCAACTCTAGGCTTTGGTAGTAGTCAGTCGTCTCGTTAGCCACTAGAAGGATGCCAATGTCTGGGAATAGACCATGGCAAAATCTACGTGCTATTTCCTCCGGGTCTGCAACCAGGCTAAGAGCGAAACGACTTAAACGACTAAACTCTGTTGCGTACTCGTCATCAGAACGGTTCCCCTGCTAGATGTTCTGGAATTGTAGCCCCATGGCTACTCTAGCGGTAGTCGAAAATAATTTCTTCTTGAACTGATCCCATGTGGCTCTCTCTCTCGCGAATAGTGGCTCATTCCTGAACCAAACTCCTGCTAAGTCTATCAGCAGAAATCTTGCTGCCTCGACCTGAAGGTCACCCGGCAACCTAGCTCCAAGGAGCTTCCTCTCTACCGAGTCTAGCCAGTCATCTGCGACTATGATGCCTTCAGTCCCCATGAACTCCCTGGTGTTCAAGCTCATGAAGTCCTTGATATTCTCTGCTCTCGATCGTGGCTTTACCGGTGGTGGGACCATGGTACGCTCCTCAGAACGCTCCATGCTCTAGCGAAGTAAGGTGGTCTGCTCCTGATGGATCGTTAGGAGCCCCTGGATCAAAGTGAGCAGCTGGTTCCCGTCGAGTGTGACGGAAGCCTGGGTAGGTATAACAATAGGTGGTGGTGGGAGTATCGGGTTCTGCTACGACTGTGAGGTGGGAGGTGGTGGAGGCATCTGGGTTGGTGGATTTGTGGAGTGGGAGTGTATGGTAGGTGGAGGTGGAGGTGCTTCGGTCAACTGGTCGACCAACTGGATAGGGAGTGTGCCATTTTCAGGTGTGGCATATTGTGATGAGCGTGTGAGCACCATCTAAAATAGAAAAATAAAAGGACTTATAAGATTTCTTTTAAGTAAACAATCACAAACAAACAGGAAAGTCTAATTTGTAATAACGATCCTACGCTGTGATGAGTTTCCTATGTTGCAATCCTAGTAATCCTCTAGGTGTTCTAAATGTTATTCCTAGTGTTATCTAGTTATCCTAAGTTCCTAATTGCAGGCATGCTTGGTACAATGACGTAACCAAAACAACTTAGTCTTGACCTGGTTGGGCCACCACTAAAAATATGTCACGATCCGCTACCCAAGTTGTTGGGCCGGACCGAGTCATGTCCAGCCTATGCTTGAGGTAAAACGTAGTAAGTTGTTCTAAAATAAACAATACAAGATCAAAGTGTGCTAACATTTCTATTTGTCATATTGAGTCAAAATATCACAAACACAAAATCATCTAGTATATGAATATGTTCCGAATACATAGCCAAAATGTAAAACTGGATACAGGTCCAGTAACAAAATACATAGTCTAAAACATGTCTGCTCTCAAAAGTCCAGAGCAACTAAACAAACTAGACGAGTTTTCCTACAGGTACATCCTCGTAAGGTAAAGCCTGATCCTCGATGGCGACCCCATAATAGGAATCACATAGCAACTCCTCCTCGGTAAGTATACCTACAACGTTATCCTGTCAGGACGGAAACAAGTACTTGTACTACAAACATATAATACTGATCATGAAATGGTAAGAGATGAAATAACAGAATCATGGCATATCATGGTTTATTCAGTTTTAGATACATTTTATCATGGCAACATGCGTTTGTTTGAAAGTTTAAAACTGTAGCACGCACGTGATCGGTCAATAGGTAAATAGGATGTACTGTGGTACATATCAAAGTTCTGAAATGCACATACGTATATTTAACGGCATTGGTGTACATACATACACAAACGCGGGATCAGACATACGACAAGATTGCATATAGAATATAAACTTGCTCGATAAATACATACGAAGAAGGAGGGCATGATCACGTACTCAAATAACAGTTTTTCCATAACCCATTTTATAACATGTGAGTGATACTAAGAATAGTATAGAGCATGGCATGTACTGAGAACCAGTAAGAAACATGTAAAGATATGACTTACAGTTTCCAGAAAGCAGTATTCTAACATGATTCATTCACAGTTTATTGTCATATGCAGTAAATAAGTTTTTAGAAGTACTTGCCTCGAGCAAAGCGAGGATAAGAATATGTAGCTATAGATGCCCGGTGTCCTGTCAAAATGATATACAATCTCAGCCTCTAAGCTACATTCAAGAATTTACACTAGTGTTGTGATACGGCTCCTAATAGGTTACTAGCTAAGTGATGCTCTAGTAGTCCAATAGAATGTTACAACATCTAACCCAACAAGTAGGATCTCTATACTAAGATAGGGTAAGGTCCCGATACTAAAATATCCCAAAAACCCACAAAAACACACAAGTCAATATGAATTAATTAATTATTCAGACTGTACATTGTGTTCCATTAATTATTAAGATAGTTATACATTCTTATTTTATGTGAAATAATATATCATATTGATCCTTGTTAATTATAGTATTGTATTATAAATTTTCTGGAATTTATAATCCAGTGTAAGTATTTATTAAAAATTAGTTTACAAGTTTACATTAAAAATGAGTTCTGGTTTCCTATTTTTAAACAGTGGCAAAACAGTAAAATAAATCCTAAAAAATTATATAAAATTATCTTAAATAATATAGTATTTTATAGTAATTTTTTTGGAATTTATTCAGCATTAAATAGTAGTCTGAAAATTCAAAAACAGTAAAGGACAGAATCTGAAATTAATTAGTTTATTATTTAAGTATTTTGTCCGCGTATATGAAGTTGAACCGGAGTCCAAATACGGGACCCAAAGCCATGAAACAAGTCCGATATGACTTGTACAGACCTTGAATATGTGTAGGCTCACCCAAGTCCAATCAACCCATGCTAGGCTTGGACTTAGAGTGGTCGTTTGCACAAAATACGTAAAATCGTAAATAAATACGAAATTTAAATATATGAAAGTAAATGAATTTAAATTACAGAAATTGAGAGAATACATATTACAGTATAGGCATTGTATTTAGAAAATATATATTACAGTATAGGCACTGTATTTATTTATATATTACAGTATAGGCACTGTATTTATATTGACATAATTTAAATGACATAATTAAATGATAAAATTTAAAATACATATTACAGTATAGGCACTGTATTTATAAAATACATATTACAGTTTAGGCACTATATTTATAATGACATAATTTAAATGACATAATTAAATGACAGAATTTAAAATACATATTACAGTATAGGCACTGTATTTATATTAACATTATATATATATATATATATATATATATATATATATATATATATAATATATATATATAGTGAGATGACTAAATGCCAGTTACGTACACGTAGCGTAAATCCCATCCATACACATGAAAGTTGTCCTCTAAATTGTACAGTAGATGGTTAGCATTCCCTTTTGCATATTGGTGTCTAGGAGAATCTTGCATATTATTATTATTTTGACAGTTCATATTAGCTTGTTCTTTCTGTATCTTGTTACGTCCCTCTGAGGACCTGGTTATTTCCCAGGTGTGTGTTCATGTCTTCCGCAGGTATCCTAGCCGGGAACGTGGTCTTCTCCATTTATTCGAAGATGACGTGACTTGGTTCCTCCTTGCTACTTCCACTTAGCCCTTTTATATATCATGTATTTCTTCTTTTTTATTTTGGTTGGTAGTGGATGTGTCTCCACCCAACATATTGTACCAAAATAATTTATTATATGATATTTTTATTTCCTTATTTTATGGATAAGATTAGTTAGTTGTGGTTTACTATATTTTACAGCTTATGTATATATACGAGATTTTCGTATATTGGAGTATGCTTCGTATGTATGTAGCTGGCATGTCTACGTACTTGATCCTAAGTATGTTGGGACTGGGGCGTTACATATTTTTGTGGTGGCCCATGCAGGTCAAGATAAAATTGTTTGGTTACTTTACCGTACCAAGCAAGCCTGCGTATAGGATTAGAGTCTAGGATCTCATCCACATACTTGACCGCCTTCTCGCTTGACTCCTCGAGTTGTATCTTGCTTGTTCCCTTCTATCGTGATTTGTGCCCTTCTTTCGTGCTTGATAGAGATTAATAAGGTAACCCATACAAGGTGGACATGACCCATTGTTCCATCATCCTACTAGTTTAACTCTTGTAAGTTGGGTAGAATACCTTACGACCTAACCTTCTTTGTGACCTTACCCAAGTCTTAGGCAAATAGACAGTAGGACGACTGTATAGGCACCAACATAAGACATGTCTAGATTCTTAAGAAGTTTGAACTAATTCTACTTCCTTCAATATTAATCTCACGTGCCTATGTTTTTAATATTTTTTACTATCCTATGCTGCTAATTTAGCCTAAGTTTTGCAAGCTTATTCCCTTATTGAGCTTGATCATGACATATTTTATTGGGTGCGCACCCACTAACATATTGTCTAATCAGAACTGGTACATGATGGTCTGATCAACCAAGTGCACTTAGGTTCGCCTTTCACATGATTATTCTACGTGGTTGAGATATAGTTAAACTTGCCCTCTAGGATCTCAACCGCGATCAACAACCTCCTGTTTGAACTATTAAGTCGTATTTGAATCTGCAATTGTATTCGCTCGCTTCTCCCTTGAACTCTGGTGTTTTGGAAGGACGTAGCTAACCATCGACCAAGTCATATGACTACAAGCTTGCCATGAGCTACTCGTTCTTTCATTTGATCTTATATCTACTATCGCGACTTTCTAATCGTTTGAAAACCTAGAATGATTATAATCGTTTCCTTAACAGTACCCCTAAACCTAGACGACTATATTCTTAAGGAACCATATCTCCCAAGTCCCTAAATTATTCTCTTTGACCTACTCACTAATCCCTAGTTCTTGTCATCTTAATCTCGTATTACATTAACTAGCGATCCTCATACATTACCTAAACCATAGCCATAAATTGTTTTCCTAGCTATCTTATTCACGATTTTCCAATGCACGTTTGCATTGAACGTCATTACTTTGCCTCGCACAAAGACTTGATTTCCTTATCGATATACCCTTGTACCTTCTCAAACCCCCTACTTATTCTTAATTTCGAGGACGAAATTTTTGTAAGTTGGGTAGGATGTAAACCCCCTAATTTTTACTACATATTTTTTTGGATTTGATTTTTATTTTGCGTATTGTACGTAGCATTTCGTATTAGCTCGTCGAGTACGAATATGTGCGAGGTACATATTTTTTTAATAAAATATTTTTTTATTATAGATTTTATTTATATAGGAGAAGAATATGTTCAAAATAATATGTGATAAATATTTTTATTTTTCATTTGCTTAAAGTTGTGAAAAGCATCGCATCAAGAACTGCCAAAACTTTATTTTATTCCTTTAATATAAAAAGGCTATTTTATTTTGATTGATAATTGGGAAAACAATACTTTATATAAATATACTACTTTCATGAATTTAATTCATATATTTTGATTTTTGAAATTTATTTTTATTATTAATTTATTATTTGCAAAAACATTATTTTAAATTTTGTTTGATTAATGTTTAAAAAATTGTGGAGATTAAATAGGAATGGATTTATTTTAAGATATGGGATTAGCCAGTTTAAATTTGGATATTGATCGAGTTTAAACTAATTTTAATTTGTATTTAAATATAATTTATCTTGAGGGGTTTAAACAATTATAGTCTTTATCAAACTAGGAGTCCACCTCCTATATAAGGAGAGACTCCTTGCACCTCTTCCATTAATTTCATAAGCCAAATTTTCTTCACAAATAATTCCTAACCCCTCGTGCATCGTGTCCGCGTATGTGTCCAATTCTTATTCCATATTTTACAGATACATCATTACTCCCAAGTCGGACACACCCCCGACACCATCAAATTCTTACCCCTAATCCTACTCTAAATCCTGTCTGCCGTCATCTCGACGAGAAACCATCTTCCCCGACCCAGCCTCTCCACCACTAACACCACACTGGTCGATCCTCCCGCTCACCCCGAGCGTAGTCCCAGTCCACCACGCCTCCACGACCAGCACCACCCCTTGACCCACGACTCCAAACCACCAATACTCTTGCCAGCATCGCGGCTGACAACGGCCAGCACCATCTCCGGCCAAACCCAACTCCCACGCCACCGTCCCTCTTCACCATCACCGACCCGACCATCACCCTGGTCGCCGGTCCCCAACACCCTTCACCATCACCACCAAATCAGAACCACAACCTCGTCGCCCCGGCCATTCTGATGCCACCCCCGCTGTGGCAGCCATCACCCACCACCACTGCCACCACCATAGACAACCACCACCACCAGTACGAAACCCATCTCATCTCTACCTAGCCATTGGCCTCCGGTCATCCCACCGTAGTCGCCATCACCGTCACCCAAAATCACCATGATACCAAAGACAGAGGAAGAAGAGTAATAACACTCACCTTTTCCGAACTGCCCCGCCCTTATTTGCTGCCCTTGTCAGCTCCTCTGGCCGCCGTACACTCGATCTGATGAGCCACGACAGATCCTGGCTGGACCGCCTCTGTCCACCGATCCGCCTTCCTCTCCACCCTTTCGAACTCTTGTCGCGCCGTACTGGAACCTCCCCTGCCGCGTGTCCGTGCGATGTCAGCATCTGCCGCGCCTGAGCACTCGCGGCCGCGATTGATTGTGCCTCCTCCTCCAAACCCTCCGCACCTTGTCCTTCGTCGACGAAGGCTGGTCCATGCCGGAGCTTCCCCAATTGAGCACCCCGACCTCTACGTTACCCTGCCGATCGCGCCCTTCCACGGGCTGTGCCGAATCTGCTCGCCTGAGCGCGCGCTGCCGCCGCGTCCCGATTCTCCGTCCGGCTCTTCCCTCTCTTCTTCGTTCCACGATCGCCGACTCCCGCGTGGAGCAGCCCTCCGGCGAGCTCAGATCGAGCCCCTCCGTAAATCCTTCTCCCTCTCTCCGATCTCCCGCTCCCTCTCTCCCTTCTCCTTCTCCTTTCCTTCTCACTCTCTCTCTTCCTTCCTATAAAAAGAGCAGCAACCCACTTTTTGCTATTTGTTTTGTTGTTAATTTGTTGATTAATTGTTGTTATTATTATTATTATTATTATTTATTTCGTTGTTGTTTTATTATTATAATTATTACTATTACTATAATTTTTATTAAAGATATTTGTATGTATGTTGGTATGTATTGTGTAGGTACATTAGTAAATGGGTTTTTTTAAAAATTTATAGATTACTCTGTTTACTTTTAGGTCATTGTCATTATTATTATTACTACTTCATTTTTATTATTTATTATTTTTATTATTTTGGTTGCTAATGGCAATAGATACATTAAAATTTTGCTTGTTATTTTTTTGTGTATAGTAAATATTCCTAAATTATTTTGGTAGCAAAAAATATAGCATTGGAATTTCAAATTTAGGATTTGGCTTTTATATTATTGTAGTATTTTTAGACCATTTTTTAATATATTTTACCCAAAATTTTATTATGAGTGTTAGCCCTAAAATAATTTATTAGGATTTCAAAACATGTTATATTCTTCAAAGTATTTAACTAAAAGCGTATTTTAAATAGTATAAATATTTTACTAAAATAATATAAGTATTTTCTCCTCCAAATCTCATCGACTATCCGTTTCTTGATCATGACAAAACATATTCTCTATCCTCTTCCGAAATTTTGTACATCCTCCCATCGACCCTAGCTAGCTTGATTATTGTGGACCCGATGGAGCAGTCTGTGCCATCATTGAAGGCTATTTTCCGTAGTGTAACACCAAAGTCGATCTTGTGCCACCTTTATTATACCACACCAGGCAGCTCACAGGCGACCTACCAGGCAAGTATACCTTGCTATAATTAACTGTCATATTATTTATTTTTTGCATTATTTACTTTGTTTCATAATTTTTATTTTTTTTATAAACTGCACGTCCAAGCCACACTTGGGTGCAAACGACTCTATTAGTTATTTTACTTTACTATATGCATGTTGACTTAGTTTTAGCGAACTACCATCTTGTTGGGAGATATCCTTATATCTCCCTTGGTCATGACATACACACTACACGGTTTGAGACAGTTTACTAGGGGCCCGACTTATGGACTGGCCATCTCTATTGTCGTGTGACGGATAGATCGTAACTGCTACGATTAAGGTATAGAGACTCGAGCAGTTACAAAATTAGACAGGTTATGGACATGACTTGAATAGTGTGGGAAATACTGGGAAAGGACAGTCGCTAGTGCGTATGGAAATCCAAACAGGTAAACCACAGTCTCCGGATGGAAATGTGGCGATTTATATTTGCAGATGCCCTCTGATGTCTTGGACGTTACGGACGGATACAGATGACTGGATGCCAGTTACGTACATGTAGCCTAAATCCCACCCATGCGTATAAAAGTTGTCCTCTAAATTGTACAATAGATGGTTATCATTCCCTTTTGCATATTGGTGTCTAGGAGAGTCTTACATATTATTATTATTTTGACAGTTCATATTAGCTTGTTCTTCCTGTATCTTGTTACGTCCCTCTGAGGATCTGGTTATTCCCTAGGTATGTGTTCATGTCTTTCGCAGGTATCCTAGCCGGGATCGTGGTCTTCTCCATTTATTCAAAGATGACGTGACTTGGTTCCTCCTTGCTACTTCTACTTAGCCCGTTTTATATATCATGTATTTCTTCCTTTTTTATTTTGGTTGGTAGTGGATATGTCTCCACCCAACATATTGTACCAAAACAATTCATTATATGATATCTTTTATTCCCTTATTTTGTGGATAAGATTAGTTAGTTGTGGTTTATTGTATTTTACAGCTTATGTATACATACGAGATTTTTGTATATTAGAGTATGCTTCGTATGTATGCAGTAAGCATGTCTACATACTTGGTCCTATGTATTTTGGGACTGGAGCGTTATAGAATACCCACCAGAAATATCCTTACTACGTCCACATTACCTCTAGTTTTGATATTTCACAAAAAAAAAATCACATTCATTTTGAAAAGATTCTTTATTCTTTATTTTGAACGTCTATCAAGAGACGGAAGAAAAGGGGTACAAGTGCCTTGACGGCTGAAGGAAAAAAAAAGTCTAAGGGATACATAGTTGATTGATATTGTCCCTTAAAGCCGCGATTTCGGCTTCAGACTTCGCGGTAGCTCGGTGGCGTGCCTCTTCTTGACGGGCGGCTTCATTCTCAAAAAGGATTAAACTCAGATGCTCTCCCTCTAACTTCGCCAGCTGTTCTTTTAAATGGGCAGAAGTGGTGGCGATCATGGCAGCCTGAGCCAAATAGTCCTCCTGCTCAGATGTTGCCGTCCTCAAGTTGGCTTCCAGTTGAGCAATCTCGCTCTTGATCTGTGCGATGTGATTATATCTCTCAGTAATCTGCGCAGCTAGTTTATTCTTCGAGGCAGCACGGGCCTCACTTGTAGCGTTGAACTGCCCATACTGATCAGCCAATTCGCTGATCTCCTTAACAAGGGCATCCTTCCTTGCCTGGAAAGCAGCCTTCTCCTCCGCGAGAGCCATGATCAAAGCCTCATCTTCTGCGCGGAATAGCCACATCGGGCTCCGCTGTTTGGTATCCCGAAATCTTGCCTCCTGACCCTTTAGGTCATTCAGAACTTTCCTCAGAGTATAGCCCGCTCCTCGTAACCGGCAATGGTCTCGAGGGCTGCCACTTGACATTCGACAACAGCCTTCACAGGGCCAAAGACAACATTTTGATTCAGGACTCCAGGAAGCTTTACTTTTAGCACAGAGTAGAAAGCTTTGACGACTTTCTGGTCTATCTCGTCGTCTTCAATGGAGGTCGTCATGGAGGATGCTTGGAGAGTTTCTTCCGCTCTAGGAAGGGATACCTAACAGGAAGCCGAACCTAACAAGAAAATAATATATACCTCAGTAACCAAAAAGAGAGAGAAATACGAAAGAGTTGTAATTTCGTACCTTCGACTTGCTAAGCACTAGCCTGGGCTATGTCATCAGTCTTGGCTTCAGAGAAATCGATAGCAGGCCCAGGCTGTTCAAGAAGAACAATATCAAGGCCTCGAGCGGCATCAGGCCTGGTATCTTCCGCAGTTCCAACTGGAACAGGAGCAGATTCAGCAACAGCCCCCTCAGTAGGCAGTTCAACCTCTCCTTCTGTAGTCGATACCGACTTACTAACAGATCCCTTCATACAAGCAAATTTAGAGGAGCCGGGGACAACCTTTGTTCCTTCCCCAATGCCTGGGGCTATCTTCACGAGGGGTTCCTTCTTATTGTCTACAAGGGAACATACAGTCGTGGTCAGCCTCACGAGGAGCACAGAAAATCGAAGTAAAAAATCTCATCCGAAGAGAGGCACAAAAATAACGTACCCACAGGAGGATGAGCTAATTGGATTTGATTTTCATCCAAGTCCCTCATCACGGCTCCAATTGCAGACATATCCTCCAAAGAAATGTCATAGGAGGGACTGATCTTTTGGTTGCCGTCATGGTCTGGGCCTTCGCCCTGATCATCCCGTCGCTCAACCCTTACAGCTGAAGAAGACCCGCCCTCATCCATCGTTCGAGGACGAACAGGGGACACTGTTGTCACGTCCACTTCCTCAGATGAGGAGGCACCTGCCTCAGCCACAACTTTAGGGTCCTGTGCAAAGGACAAACACAAGGGTGAGAAAGCCTCTAAAGGTTTGACCAGAACGGCTATGGAGTCTAGGAGGGGATCTACCTCCTGAACAATAACGGCCCACGACGCAGTTCCACCCCTTCCAGTTTGCCAGGAAGATCTTCTCAAAGGAGGTGAGCCAGCACCCACTTCCTTGGCTCTCCATAGGGCCACCGTCTTCTTCTTCCGCTTTAAAGTTGGCTCCTGGGCCAATTCAGTTGAAGCTTTCCTCTTCTAAGGAGGATTGAGAGGAGAAGAATCATCATCTTTCGTATCCTCCTTTGGAGACACTGCTGGCTCCATAAGGATAGCTTTCGGCTGCGGTACTACGGTTGGTTTCACGGTTGGAGCAACACTCTCCTTCTTACGGCCCTTCGGCGCCTTTTTAACAGAAAGGGTGCCAAACCGAGTCCCCAATATCAAGCACTGTTCACAATCATACCGAGGATGGAAAGTATTGATCTGAACATAAAGTTTGGCAGCAGCGTAGCACAGATGGGTCTCAGGCTTATTAGAGGGCAGGGTAAAGATTGCCCCCGTGTAATCGGTATTGTAATACATCCAAGCACGCGCCCCGTCAATTAAGCTGCCTATTGACTCCAAATGCGGGCTAGCATTTCCCAGAAGGAGCTAGCTATAGCCAAACTGCCGTACGAAACGACTCGGCAGGTATGGCTCCAAGTAGGTATGGTTCCTGTTTCGGAGCACCAGATACGACGGTCTAATATACTGAAGCCAGTAAAACGCCCCGGCAGTCAAACTAGTGGCATGAACTCCCTCATCCACTAAGATATCTTCTGCATTACCACTGCCGGACGGAGGGGATACTCTGAAGAACTCATAGGTCTGCAAGAAGCTTAAAGCCTTTCTGCAAGAGGGTACACCAGTGACGGTCCAATCCGCATCGCAAAATCTGCAAAAAAAAGGCATCTCCTGCTAAAGAGTCCGCCTTCGGCCCAGCATTCATCAGGGTAAGACAATGCAGTAGCAGCCACCCCATCAAGAAATGATACAAAAGTTCAGTCCGGACGAAATAGGCTCTTCCATCAGGAGTCACTGTGTTTCTAATAAAGTCCCGTAGACCCCGTCCAGTGGCACAGACCATCGTGGGAAGCAAGGCAAGATGGTATCCGAACGCCAGCTTCACAGCCGAAAGTATTATGCTCCGGCTCATCCTCTCAATAGTCCTTGAACCTCTAGGGACTATGCAGTCACGAAGCCAGATCATCAAGAAAGCTGCCAGTACAGCTTTCTCCGATAACAGATATTCAGCTTGACGAAAGTAGTGGCCGATCGGGTACTCAGGATCATCACTATCCTCAGTATCCGCTGTATCGTAATCTGTCATCCGGACTTCTATATCGAACTTGGTCATAGGTTTTAAAATCGAAAAGGAGGCCGGATCCTCCCCTTCTCCTTGAACAAAGACGTATCCCATCCAAGCTCTTGTGTGGGGATTAGCCCCCTCGGTCCTCCCTTTCTTATTAACCCTATGACAGATGAGGAGGTGGTAGAGTAACTCCTTGTATACATCAATCACCTCAGATTTTTCATTCTCCAGATCTCGGAGCTCCTCATCACAAGGCACGTACTCTTCATACAGCTCCGTGCCCCAGGGAAGCTTCGACACTTCCTGTATATCGTGGAGAGCCAATCCCATCTCCCCACCCGGAGTAAAGAAGGTACAGGTGTGAAGGTTATATAACTCCACCAAAGAGACAAATATTGGCCAGTTAACCCTCACGCCATATTGGGGGGCCCTAATAGCATAATAAAGGCCAGCAGTCTGCAGGGTGGCTTCATACGTGGAAAGCACCCAGCCAGTGAGGTTGCTCCAGAATGAAGCAGGATACCTTCTGCCTTCCATCCGCATCTTCCCTGCGGGATACGACATGTCCCCCGACATCATCAAATTGTAAAGCGTGTCAGCGGCATAAGGATGGAGGTTAGTCGGAATGTCGTTCAATATAGCACCAGGTAGAAGTCCCCTTGTAGAGTAAGAAGCAGAGCCCCGGACACACTTGAAAGTGTCCTTCTTCCGATCACCTGAGTCGAACTGTATTCTTCCGGAGATAATCTCGGGGAGCTCAGGAGTTAGCTCCCACTTCATCCGTCGCCGCACGGCTAAGACAGTAAAAGCAGACAAAGGATACTGACGCTCCATCGACTGCAGCCATATCCTCTGATTGTTCAGACTAATCACCATCGGGTTTCTCAAGCGTATTGTCTCGCCATCTTCGAACCCCATACTGTCGCCGAACAGGAAGTATGGCTTCTTGAAACGACGTGCCCCTCCAAGAAAGAACTTCTCATCGGTAATCATCTGCGTCAAGAAGGTTTTATCCTGTTCAAGTATGGCGAGTGTCCGTTCCGTAGGTTGGTTTTGACTGATCTTGGCCTAAACTTTGCTGATCATATTGGTTATGAGACTGGTGCCGAGACTTGACAAGCAGAGCCGAAGGAGATTCCATCAAGTTTTGGGACAAACATGTTAACTGCAAGGACATAAGAGAAAGTCAGACTCAGAATCTGTAGGAAAACTAAGTGCTAGAGGAGTCTTATGCACCCAAAGGGCTATGCGCCCAAAGGGTTATACGCCCAAAACAGCATGTGGACGCATAACGTACATCAGCACGTGGGCGCATAACATGCAGCAGCATGTGGGCACATAACATAGCAACATGTGGACGCATAACACACCACAGCGTTGGCGCATGCTTCTGTAGGCGCATATGAATGCTCATAAAAGCATATTTCCTTCGGCGCATGCGCCCAGGCAGAGGAAAATTCTGAGCGTCGCAAATTAATGCTCAAGACTTTGTTTCGAGACGCAGCCTCACCCAGAATCGGGTCTTGGACTAGCGAGGATGCTGTCGCAGGAGGAGAGCTACTCGGTGCAGCCCCCTTGCCCTTCACAGATCTCTTGGAGGCCTTGGGAGACATGGTTCGTTCAAAGAGGAGATGAAAAGTCTTTTTTAAAAAGTCGAAGAGAAAAGAGAATAATGAAATTTCTCTCTTCAAGGCCTATTTATAGGCATGGGCCATATACTATGCGCCCACTACTCTTATGCGCCTATGCACCCACAGCGCAGTATACGCCCACTATGGTTTATGTGCCCACGTGAAGACCCAGTCTCTTGCACAATATGCGACTGCCATGTGCTGACATGGACAACGCATGGAGGATGGACCTCTTCAAATTCTACCCCGATGAATCTGTCAGTTCAGATTTTTGAGAAAGATCTCAACAGCCATCTCTCTGACTGGCCAAACCCTATGTGTCCAAAGGGAGAGCTATGATATGCTCCCACTACATCACGAGAAGATGGTCCATGCTTCTTTCAAAGTATTTCGAACTTGTTCAAGTATCAAAAACTTTGAAGGAGGTCTTGTAGAAGCATGAAAATTTTAGCAGACTTGCAACCATGCGCCCAATCCAATGAGGACATATGCGCCCAAGTGAACTCATATGCGCCCAAGTCACTAGTGAAGCCCTATGCACCCAAGTCACCAGTGAAGCCCTATGCGCCCAAGACAGGCTTCTCCAGAAGGGGGCGCATAGCCCTGTTTCAGGCTATGCGCCCAAGCCAGAACAGCCCCTGACTCGGTCAAAGCCATGATCAAAATGTGTACCGAAGCATACGTACGGCCACGTCAGTCTCCACGAGCAGGCGTGCTCCGAAACATGCGGCCACGTCAACACCATGACCAATCCACGATCTCGCATTCTGCATGCGCTTACACCCTATGCGCCAAAGCAGGACTATGCGTCCACATAAAAACCAGTGTGTTTTTTCATGTGGGCACATAACATCATTCCACCTCAAGAACGACTATAAAAAGGGGTCTCATACCTCTTCCAAACAGAGAACGGAGAACATTTTCAAGAGCCAAATTGCTGCACTTCTTGCCAGTGAGCCGAGAGTTAGCAATTTTCTTAGGTTTTCTCCCACTTTTATAATCGGAGTGTCAATGGAGTAAAGGAGCAACTGTCGCTCGATCTCCATCGCCCCATTCCCCAGAATTCTTTTTGTACTTGGAGATCCTCAGCGCATGATCTCTCAGGCGTACTCGATTTGTGGTGCCTTGCACCAATAAAGAAAAGATATCATTTCTTCTTCTTTTCGTGTGTGTCTACACCTAAGACCGGCTGGATTGGCAATTCATGATCTGGGTCTTCAGGGCTTTCGGGTTCTCAGAAATTTGGATAGATATCATATTCAGATCCATCAGAAACTCTTGGTTCTCCACCATCATCAACGGGCAGGCCGACGGCTTCTTCCCGTCTAGCTACGGGGTTCGTCAGGGAGACCCTCTTTCCTCCACCATTTTCATCATTGCGGCCGAAGCTCTTAGCAGAAACCTGAGTAACATGCCAAATATCTCCAGATTCTACCACTATCATACCACAACTTGCTGCCCCTTAATTACTTATCTAGCGTACGCCGACGACATCCTCATCTTCTCTTCCGGTGACATCGGGTCGGTGGAGGTGGTCAGCAGAACTCTCAAAAAATACAAAAGATGCTCCGATCAACGTGTCAACCCCGACAAAAGCGTCATCTACACCCATCACAAAGCCGACAGGACCCATTCGACTACACTCGCCAACTTGACCTCAATCTCCATCGCGTACCCGCCGTTCTCCTATCTGGGATGCCCAATGGTATATGGCAAATCTAATTTGGGCATCTTCGACGGTCTGGTGAACAAAATCAGGAACAACATCGCAGGATGGCACAATACGACCCTGTCCCCGGGCGAAAAGATGATCCTCATCAAATACGTCTTGTCCTCCATTCCAATCTACACCCTGGCGGTTTGTACCCCCCTAAGAAGGTGTTGTCTTCGTTAGAATCCCTCTTTGCTAGCTTCTTTTCGGGGTACATAGACGGCAAGGACAAGCACCATTGGGCCAGCTGAGAATCAATGGCCAAACCTACAGAGGAGGGGGGTCTAAGCTTCTGCAGATTATCCTACATCCTTGAAACCTGCTCAATGAAGTTATGGTGGAAACTCCGTACTAACAACTCTATCTAGACTCGGTTCATGAAGGCCAGATACTTTCAACATTTCTACCCCGCGACAGCCGTCCCTAACAAACGCTCCTCTGCTTCGTGGCGCCTATCTTGTACGGTCGGCACCTCATTGAACCCCATATCTGCCTACAACTTGGCAACATTCGCTCGTTGCTGCGGCACGAGTGGTGGCTCGGCGATGCGATCGTCCACCTTTTCCCGAACGCCCCACCCAATTGCGAGATCCGCGACCTGTGGGACTCCGAACGGGGGTGGAGGTGGGACTGGATCAACGATTGAATGGGACCGACGGTGATGGACGCCCTGACCGTCGTCGAAATACAAATCAGCAACCTTTTAGATACCTAGAAATGCTCTCCTACCGTCGGCAGAACTTTTACATTAGCATCAGTGTGCCGTCCCCGTTGATCTCTCCCTTCTGGCACTCATGCATCCCCAACAAATGGTCGATACTGGTCTGGTGAGCACACCATAAAAATCTACCCACCGACGATTCCCTCACCACATTAGGCTTCAGCCTTGCCTCCAAATGTTATTGTTGCACTTTGCACCAGCCAGAAACCTCAGAACACATTCTGCTGTCCGAAGACCTGGCCGCTCATCTCTGGAAATGCCTATCGCACCGCTGTGGACTGGTCCACCGGGCCGGAGGCTTCAACGATCTTTTCGCCAACTGGGGAACCTCTCACAGGCATCAGATCATCGCAGCCGCAAGTATTTGGGTCCTCTGGAAGAACAGAAACAAATACAGATACGAAGGACGACAATACACCCCCTACAACTGAACACAGAAGCCATCCGACAAACTCTCAAGATCTGAAGGCACTGCACTCACTCTTCGGACCATTTTTGGAGCCAGCTGGCTTAATATAGGTCTTGGGCCAGGCACCTGTGGCTGCTTATTAGCCTCTTTTTATTTTCTGTTTCCTCTTCGCGCTCGGCGCGTTACTTGTATAGGCTTCGACATGTTGCGCCTGATACATCAATAAAGTTTATTTTCCCTATATATATATATATATTTTTTCCCTATATATATATATATATATATATATATATATATATGGAACTATCTATATAGACACATGTATATATATATAAATACAACCAAGTATCTATATACAATAAAAATCAAAACTAACTAACCAAATATAAATTTCAGAACTGAAATCGATATACATATTATACATACAACATATATATATATATATCAACATATATATATGTATATATATATATATATATATATATATATATATATATATATATATATATATATATATATATATATATTTTTATATATATATATATAGAGAGAGAGAGATGTAAAAAATATATATATACACATAGAGATGTAAAGAGCTATATAAATAACATATGGTAGTATCACTTGAAAGTAAAAATAGAGATTAATACCGAAAAGCTCAGAATCTAATTAACATAATATATACTTAGAATCTAATTTAATTCTCAGAATAAATCAATTTATAACAAAATCAGTTCAAAATATATATATCAACCAAACTCGAAAACTCAACTCGAAATCCAAATCGCAAAATACACAACTAGAACCTGTGAAACTTGGCAAACACGAAGGTGTATACGTGTGTGACATGCTCGGGTACTCACGGGGTCGAACCCGTGTCCGTATCGTGTCCACGGAGTGCATATCAGAGAAACCCGAATACGCGTGTATTGATAAGTGTACATGCACGTACGTTTCGCTCGATTGAACGCCACACACAACACGAGGAGTCTCGTGCTCGTGCACGTAGCTATGTGGGGTCCAGGTCTAGGTCTAGGATATACTGACACGACACCAGATCGCGTCCACGTGTCGCAGGACACGCGAACCCGGCTGTGCGCGCGTACGGCTTCATGGGGGCGTGTCGAGCCCCGTGGCTTGCGACACGAGCCACGTCGTGTCTCGGGGTTGGTTCCTTGGGTTACCTAGGTCTAGGACTTCGTGCTCGTGCTCCTGGAACGGGTCATCGTCGTGTCATGTTCGCGAACGAAGGCCGTGTCAGCGGCAATTTCTGGCACGTATGGAGTGTTGGCAGAACCGTGCGCGTTGGATTTCTTCGCGCACGCTCCACAAAATATCATGAAATTTTAGGAGCATGTGAGCAGAGGTTGCCCCTACGCGTCCATAAAATTTTACGTGAAACGAAGTCCTATGCGTCGAGTTATGACAATAAACAGCAGGGCATGCACAGGGCCATGCACGGGCCTCGTGCACGCGTGTCCGTGTCCGATTCGGACATTAAAATTGTGTCGAATCAAGATCCAACTTCAAGAAAGTTATTTCAAATATTAACAGCAATAAATTCATGAAAACATAATAAAAAAATACCAACTTTCAGTTCTAAGTGGCATTTCGTCGAACACGTATTCCATAGGACTGACACGTGTCTGATACGGCTATCAAACGAATACAAAAATCTAACAAACTTTATGCACAGGTCCAGGGTACCTATATGGATGCATGTACGAAGAAAAATCAAAAATAACAAGTGTTTAGAGGGGTTTTCCTATTGAGAGTCAATATCTCAATGCAACAAGCCTGCAAACGCGTCGATGCCGATTTCCTCCGGCCCAACGCCTCCGATCCCTCGCTAGCAAGTCTCCAACAGGTTCCTCTCCTCCCAACTGTTGTAATGCACTTCGTTTGGAAGGATTTGGGTGAGAAACGAGAGATAGATTTTTGGAGGAGAAGGGAAAAAGTAGGGTTTTTTTGAACTTGTGACGGCTACTAGGTTTTCTCACAATGAGAGGGAGGCTGCTATTTTTGGCCGGCCGGGGGTATGGAGATTAGGGTTAGGATTTTGTCATGGGCCAAACACTCCTCAAGTTGCTTAAAAGCCCAATAACAAAAAGGCTACAAAGGCTATCTGAAAAATGACTTTAAAATGATTTAAATGATTCCTAAATTGGACAATAGCTCTAAAGTAAAATCTAAAAAGCCAATTAAGTCTCTAATTACATTATTAGGCTTCTAATCAAGGTTGACTAAGGTTATACCACCTTCTACTACCAAATACCAATCAAAGCCACACACCAATTAATTCAATTAATAAAAATTTAAATTAGTACACAATGACTAAAATATCCTTAATTAGAAAAAGTGAGTGAGACAGAAGGTGCGTAGTAGGAAGAGTCCAAGTTGGAAGCTTCGACATTCTCAATGGGCCGCATAGGGTCTGGTCCGCATGAGAGACGGTCAAAGACAGAGCTTCTGGCAGGGCCGTATGGGGCATTCTGCTTGCTGCCAGGATTGGCTGCCGCATAGGCCATCTGTCTGCGACCGCATGGGACATCCTGTATGCGGCCAGGATTGGCTACCACATAAGCAATCTGCCTGCGACCAGGATTGGCTACCGCATAGGCAATCTGCCTGCGGCCAGATTCCTTATGCGGCCTCTTCTTCGACTGCATGAGTTTTCCTTGTGGCCCCAAAAGTCCGGCATCGTAGTATTTTTTTCTGCTGAATTTGGTGACAACGGAGTCCTCTGCGGCTCGAAGTGAGGCCGTATGGGAGCTTTGGTCGCCGTCTTGAGTGGCGAGAGGAGTTTCTTCCAGAGCCTGGCGAGAGGCAGTAGTCTTGGGCCTCCGTATCCTGCGGGCTCTTTTCGGGTTGGCTCGCTTCTGTGCTGGACTGGTGCTCCCATCGGAGAGCATTTCCTCGAATGCTTGCTGATCAAAGCGAACAACAAGTATCTGCTGCGTGGAGTCGAGCTTGGACGTGTCGGATTACATCACCAATTTTTCATCAGTGGAGAAAGAAGTCCCCAACAGAGTCGCCATAGTGTTTGCTATTAATTATTAAAACAAGAATTACAGAGAAACTTAGATTTGATTGCAAACTTGAAAGTACAACAGAGAGCTTAGAAAAAAAAATCATAAGAAACAATCTAAATACAATTGTTTAGTTTTGATTTTGGGGGTTGACAGTGGATGTAACGCCCCAGTCCCAAAATATGTATAGGACTAGGATATGTATACATGCCAGCTACGCATCGAGAGGACTCCAGTCCAGCTCAAATACGTATAAGCCGTCTGGTTATTCTAGAGTCTAGTGCATCTCAATCCACATAATGATAATAAACATCAAGAATAAACAATATGGTTCATGGTCTGTAGCCCACTAGCATACATGTCCGAATAGACACAAAAGAAAACACGAGTCTATTAAACTAGGCTAATAAGCAGAATATATCAAGATAAGAATATGTAGCACGAGAGAATAATAAAATAAAATCCTGCACCCACGATACCGGAATCCTGCAAACGCAAAACATAACCATCCATAGATCCTACCATCTTGGCTATAACCTGGAGAGATTACTAGGTCCTCAGAGGACTAGCAAGACACATAATATACATGCCTACTGTACAGTAAATAACATGCAAGAAAAATAGGAATAACAAGTAGAGGAAAAGATAACACGTAAGATAAATCTACAGATGGTGACATGTCATGAGAATATAATATTAATCGTGGCTAAAACCATAGCCTGGGGAGGCACTGACAGTCCTATAACAGGTTCTCTAACGTAGCCAGGGGAGTCACTAACAATAGAGGATAGCCACGGCTAATAAAATATTCTCTCCTAAGGTACTAGGGAGTCAAGCCTATCTAGTCATGTCCAAGTCAAGTACAGGTCAAACAGGTCAGGGAAAACATGGCACAGGCATATCAATACTATCACTAGACATGAACAAGATAGGAAAGATAGAACAAGTAGTAAAAAAAGGAAAGTGAAAATCTACGTGCACGTGGAACTAGAAAGTAACCATAACATGAAACAAGAGGAATATGTAACCAAGAAAGAAGGAATGGAAATAGAAAAGCATGTAAGTACTGTAAAGTTTGACAAGATGTACTTGCCTGAGGGTTGCACGGAGAACCAACAATATATCGCCAATCAACAAGTCAGAAAGTCCAAGTCTCACAACTGCCTCCAGAAGTTGTAATAGATGTTACCAACATTTTCATATTAGTCAAATTAGCTAGGATTGCCTGTCCTTAAGTCCAATTCAGGACACAGGGACAAAACGGTAATTTTGGGTCAAAATAGTGTTCGTCGTTAGACCCGCTTTGCACCGAAATACGTGCCAAAGCCAATGGTCTCTAAAGTCGTCAAACTACATATCTACATATTCGTTTTGATGATACGAACCCAACGGTATGTCCAACTTTGGATTCCGGTGGGCCGTACACGAAATCGTCCGTTGAGTTAGATCGTGGGGCCCGCAAAACGGCGATCCGGTCAACTGTCTCAAAATCGGATCAAACTTGGCATATAGGACCAGAAAAACAATACAGTCATATTGGCGCAAGTTTTATCTCGATTTGACGAACGTGCACAAAATAATTGAAGAATTTTGAAAGGGCCGATACGGTGAATTTCGACGGATACGCATCAAATTCGTCGCACACACGCAACCAATTTGGATTTCGTCATAGCCCACACGTCCACGAAGTCGATACACACCTTTCGATGCTTTCGGTTCGCGATCACGTCGCCCAGATTGGCGGGACGCACGGCGTATCGATGAATTTTCTAGTTTTTAAAACTGTTTTGAAATCGATTTTTCTTTATTTTGGAAAACGGATTACTCAGCATATAAGCAATGAAGTCAGAAACTACAAAAAGGGTTCTAGCGCTCTATAGGTTGTCTAAAATATTGTTCAGGTAGTTTCTTGGGTTTCTCATTGGATTGATCAAGTATGGTCTTCCAAGTTAGCATGTTAGGGAAGTTCTATTCTCCGTTCGTGAACAGATTTTTGTCGATATTTGCATCGACTTTTTGGATAGTCTACGGTAGTTTAATTAATTCGACTTGAAGAGTTTTGAAGTAGGTTAGGTTGTCTACATACCAGAGAAAGTGGCACGCAAAACGATCGAACGTGGCCGCGGAAAACTACTTGTGAAATTAGCGTTGTTGCATCGCATTGCTGCTCTTTTCCAAGCGCCTATTCCGGCCTCTGCCGGCTGCTGCGGTGCCGTCCTTTGGTCGGGGCGACCGCGCGGTGGCATGGAAGGATGCGCGGACGGCCTAGGGATGGCCATGAATAGAGTTCGCAAGATTTCTGAGCGGGTGTGCTAGAGGAAATTTGGGTTCTCGAATTTTTTGAATATCCTATAAGTATATAGATTCAATCGATTCTATTCATGATTTAAGCTAGGATTCATTTCAATCAATTGTGTAAAACTTGAAGAGAATCTACTAAGGATTTGAATTGGATTTAATTTTGGGAAGATTTGATTGCGGTTTTATCAAGATTTAAATCAGAATATTAAAGAAAAGAAAAAGAAAAAAAAGAAGAAGAAGGAAGAACAGGCTTCTGTTCGGGTTTTAGGTGTGGGGACCATCTCGCGAGAATTTGGGTTTATATTTTCTTTTCTGTTCTATTTCTATATATATATATATATATATATATATATATATATATATATATATATATATATATATATGCTTAGAAGAATATTTTATATAAAAATATACATGCATAGTTATTAGAAATATTTCAAGAATGGTATATAATTGGTCTTAGCATTCATTAACCCTATTTATAGGGATATATTATATATGTACCAACCCTCATAAATAATAATGTATCTATTTATGTACTTACACGATCGGTATACATACTAGCATATATATATGGCCTAAAAATCCCCAAACATATTTTGTGGAAATTATTTACCATATTCTAAAAATAACATATTATTTTAATAGCAAGAAATATATAATATACATAAACACTTTTTAGAAAATTTCCTACTAATTCCCTAAAATAAAATACCAACAACATATACATCTAGATGGTCGTCCTTAGACGCACTACCCGACTACATGGGCTTGGATTTGATTCGGGTCCAATTTGACTAGTTTAGCACAATGGGGTTCTCCTAAAAAAGTTAAAAATCTTAATAAATAACTAATTAATCATTTATAGGGGTCGAGTCACAATTTTGATTGGTTTTTCTAGTAGGGACACTGCTATTGCATGGCCTCCCCTAGCATGGCTAATATACTAGTCAAAGCACTCATCTACACTAATAGTGCCAAAATTCCTAGTCGATTTGCATCTCAAATTTAACCATGACTAAGGCAATATATATAGCTAGTATTAGGCTATTATAAATATAATTATATATATACAAAATTGTACTTAAATCTATTTGACTATATAACATCCCAAAATAAATCTATAATAATTATACTGTCATGGCAACCTAACATGGCTTCCTATCAGGTGGGGTTGGCTAGGTTAGGGTCCAAATATATTTTCTAATTTAATCGAACTCTAAGAGTCAACCAACAAGTCTCTTGTGCCATTTGCAATTAAATAGCACATGGAGACTCGATTGAGTGGCACACCCTTGACATATGTGTCGTAGGCTCAAAATGGCTCAAAACCATAAATTGGGTCAAGTGGTTTTGATCGATGTCGAGTTTAGATCTCACGTTGGAATTTAGGTCTAGAATTACGGTAAATAATTAAATGGCCTAAATTGATCAAAAGTTATATGAAGTCAAAAGAATGCTAGGGGACATGTTTGGATGGGACATGATATATCAAATTGAAGGTCATCATGTCTACTACAAAAATTATGAAGGGCGTTTCGAGAGATGGGTATGTCTTGTGCTCCAAAAATAAAAGACACGGAGAAATACATATATAATCATAATTAAATATACAATATAACCTAATAATTAGAAATACTATAAAAAATATTAAAAAATGGCCAAAAATTAGGGTCCTCACAATCTACCCACCTTAAAAGAATTTTGTCCTCGAAATTAAAATAAGGCTCACTAACGTAGAACCGTGATAGCATAACTAGGAATAGTTCAAGGGATACGCTAGGTCACTACGGTGTCTCCTAATACCCCACGTAATAATTGATCCTAAACAGTTTGGTTTTGTAACATATTTATCGTAAAGCTATAGATAGTTATCTCTAGTGGCTCTTCTTGGTACTGGCGGTCTTGCAAAGATCATATTGAAGACTTGTCCCTCCTAAACATACTATTATTACAATTATATGAGTCTCATTTTTACCTAACCAAGCTAAGTGGTACCTATTAATCCGTCTAATCCTCACTTTAAACTAACAAGGTATAATAGTAAATGGGTTTGGTTAGACTATGTCTACTTTATTCTTGTAGAGGGTCAATCATTACACTAAAACTACCACCATTTTCTCTATCGAGTGACTACCATAAGGACGTAACCTAGTACGATCATCTATTTATAGCTATATTGAGGACATCTAGCCACCTTTGGTTAAACTACCTCATCAAACACATGATGCGCTATGGCATATGGCATCTCTAATCCCCATTATTTATCAAGCAATCATAATACAATAAGCAGACTAACTTACACTATAACTTAAGAATTTATGATAAATCCTATGTAGCACGATTATTCGTCACTCCAAAATTGGAAGGGACGAGAAGCAATGATACGAGAAAGCAAAGGAAGAGTAATCGAGAGCAAATACGAAGTTCAAGGGCGGTAGAGAAATTTTGAAAAGATTTGCAAGGCAGTTGTGGATTGAGATTCCTAAGGTTTTAATCTGGTCGCAGGCCCGTTCGGTATAGTAACGTAACCGAAACGGCTAACTCGACCTGCATGGGCTACCACAAAAACATGTAACGCCCAGTCCCAAAATACGTATAGGACTAGGATACGTATACATGCCAGCTACGTATACATGCCAGCTACGCATCGAGAGGACTCCAGTCCAGCTCGAATACGTATAAGCTGTCTGGTTGTTCTAGAATCTACTGCATCTCAATCCACATAACGATAATAAACATCAAGAATGAACAATATGGTTCATGGTATGCAGCCCACTAGCATACATGTCCGAATAGACACAAAAGAAAATACGAGTCTATTAAACTAGGCTAATAAGCAGAATATATCAAGATAAGAATATACAGCACGAGAGAATAATAAAATAAAATCATGCACCCACGATACCTGAATTCTGCAGACGCAAAATATAACCATCCATCGATCCCACCAGCTTGGCTATAACCTAGAGAGATCACCAGGTCTTCAGAGGACTAGCAAGACACATAATATACATGCCTACTGTACAGTAAATAACATGCAAGAAAAATAGAAATAACAAGTAGAGGAAAAGATGAAACGTAAGGGAACTCTACAGATGGTGACATGTCATGAGAATATAATATTATTCGTGGCTAAAACCGTAGCCCGGGGAGGCACTAACAATAGAGGATAGCCACGGCTAATAAAATATTCTCTCCTAAGGTACTAGGAAGTCAAGCCTATCTAGTCATGTCTAAGTCAAGTATAGGTCAAACAGGTCAGGAAAAATATGGCACAGGCATAACAATACTATCACTAGACGTGAACAAGATAGGAAAGATAGAACAAGTAGTAAAGAAAAAAACATGAAAATCTACGTGCAAGTGGAACTAGAAAGTAACCATAACATGAAACAGGAGGAATATGTAACCAAGCAAGAAGGAATGGAAATAGAAAAGCATGTAAGTACTGTAAAGTTTGGCAAGGAGTACTTGCCTGAGGGTTGCACGGAGAACCAACAATATATCGCCAATCAACAAGTCAGAAAGTCCAAGTCTCACAACTGCCTCTAGAAGCTGTAATAGATGTTACCAACGTTTTTTGAGTTTTTTGATTAGTCAAATTAGCTAGAATTGCCTGTCTTTAAGTCCAATTCTGGACACAGGAGCAAAACGATAATTTTGGGTCAAAATAGTGTCCCTCGTTGGACCCACTTTGCACCGAAATATGTGCCAGAGTCAAAGGTCTCTAAAGTCGTCGAACTACATGTCTACGAATTTGTTTTGATGATACGAACCCAACGGTATGTCCAATTTTGGATTTCTGTAGACCGTGCACAAAATTGCCCGTTGAGTTGGATCGTAGGGCCCGTAAAATGGCGATCCGGTCAACTGTCTCAGAATCGGGCCAAATTTGGCATACATGACCAAAAAATGATACGGTCCTATTGGCGCAAGTTTTTTCTCGATTTGATGAACGTGCACAAAGTAATTAGAGAATTTTAAAAAGGCCAATACGGAAAATTTTAACGGATACGCATCAAATTCATCGCGTACACACAACAAATTTAGATTTCGTCAAAGCCCACACGTCCACGAAGTTGATACGCACCTTTTGATGCTTTCGGTTCGCGACTACGTCGCCGGGATTGACGGAACGCACGGCATATCGATGAGTTTTCTAGTTTTTAAAACTGTTTTGAAATCGATTTTTCTTCATTTTTGAAAACAGATTACTCAGCATATAAGCGATGAAATCAGAAACTACAAAAAGGGTTCTAGAGCCCTATAGGTTTTCTAAAATACTATTCTGGTAGTTTCTTGGGTTTCTCATTGGATTGATCAAGTATGGTCTTCCAAGTTAGCATGTTAGGGCTGTTCTATTCTCTGTTCGTGAACAGATTTTCGTCGATCTTTACATCGACTTTCTGGACAGTCTACAGAACTTTCATTAAAATGACTTAAAGAGTTTTGAAGCAGGTTAGGTTGTCTACATGCCAGAGAAAGCGGTACGCAAAATGATCGAACGTGGTGGCGGAAAACTGCTTGTGAAATCAGCATTGTTGCTGCGCATTGCTGCTCTGTTCTAGGCGCCTATTCCGGCCTCCGTCGGCTGCTGCGGTGGCGCCCTGTGGTCGGGACGGCCGCGCGGTTGCAGGGAAGGATGCACGGACGGCCTGGGGATGGCCTCGAATAGAGTTCGCAAGATTTCTGTGCAGGTGTGCAAGAGGAAATTTGGGTTCTTGAATTTTTCAAATATCCTATAAGTATATAGATTCAATCGATTCTATTCATGATTTAAACAAGGATTCATTTCAATCTTTTGTGTAAAACTTGAAGAGAATCTACTAAGGATTTGAATTGGATTTAATTTTGGGAAGATTTGATTGCGGTTTTATCAAGATTTAAATTCTAAGATTAAAGAAAAGAAAAAGAAAAAAAGAAGAAGAAGGAAGAACAGGCTTCTGTTCGGGTTATAGGTGTGGGGACCATCTCGCGAGAATTTCACATTTTATACAAAAATATACATGCATAGTTATTAGAAATATTTCAAGAATGGTATATAATTGGTCTTAGCATTCATTAACCCTATTTATAGGGATATATTATATATATACCAACCCTCATAAATAATAATGTATCTATTTATGTACTTACATAATCGGTATACATACTAACATATATATATGGCCTAAAAATCTCCGAACATATTTTGTGGAAATTATTTACCATATTCTAAAAATAACATATTATTTTAATACCAAGAAATATATAATATATATAACCACTTTTTAGAAAATTGCCTACTAATTCCCTAAAATAAAATACCAATAACATATACATCTAGATGGTCGTCCTTACACGCACTACCCGACTACATGGGCTTGGGTTTGATTCGGGTCCAATTTGATTAGTTTAGCACAATTGGGTTCTCCTAAAAAGTTAAAAGTCTTAATAAATAACTAATTAATCATTTATAGGGGTCGAGTCACAATTTGATTGGTTTTCCTAGTAGGGACACTACTATGGCTTGGCCTCCCCTAGCATGGCTAATACACTAGTCAAAGCACTCATCTACACTAACAGTGCCAAAATTCCTAGTCGATATGTATCTCAAATTTAACCATGACTAAGGCAATATATATAGTTAGTATTAGGCTATTATAAATATAATTATATATATATATAATTGTACTTAAATCTATTTGAATGTATAACATCCCAAAGTAAATCCATAATAATTATACTGTCATGGCAACCTAACATGGCTTCCTACCAGGTAGGGTTGGCTAGGTTGGGGTCCAAATATATTTTCTAATTTAATCGAACTCTAAGAGTCAACCAACAAGTCTCTTGTGCCATTCGCAATTAAATAGCACATGGAGACTCGATTTATTGGCACACCCTTGGCATGTGTGTTGTAGGCTCAAAATGGGTCAAAACCATATATTGGGTCAAGTGGTTTTGATCGATGTCAAATTCAGAACTCACGTTGGAAGTTAGGTCTAGAATTACGGTAAATAATTTAATGGCCTAAATTGATCCAAAGTTGTGTGAAGTCTAAAGAATGCTAGGGGACAAGTTTGGATGGGACATGATATATCAAATTGAAGGTCATCCTGTCTACTACAAAAATCATGAAGGGCATTTTAAGAGATGGGCATGTCTTGTGCTCCAAAAATCAAAGATACGGAGAAATACATATATAATCATAATTAAATATACAATATAACCTAATAATTAGAAATACTATAAAAAATAATTGCCAAAAATCGGGGTCCTCACAGTGGAGGCTCGGGAAAGTGTAGAAACTCTGTATTACTCCTTGGACTATCGGACATAGCCTTTGCTCTTGAGAAATTTTTTAGCCTTTTGCATGGGTGTGGTACCCTGCTATTTATAATGACTTCGAAATGAAGCATATTTTGGGATGCATAGATGGCCACGTGGCCACGTGGCTTTAACAGCATACGAAGACTCGCTCTTTGGCTGCCAGCTGGTGGTTTGTTGAGATTTTTTTGTTGCAGCAAATCTGGGTGGTTGAGACTTGGTCAACTTGCCACGTGTCCTTATATCAATCTGTTTGAGACAACAAATAAGGGGCCGCATGGAGTTTGGGGCATTTTAGACCGTATAGGTATTCTTTGTCATCTAGTGCTCGGCCACGCTGGGCCGCATAAGACTCATGCGGCTCAGGTCGCAATTACCCTTAGCCACGTGACCCGTCAGCAGTACCACCAGTCCGCATAAAGTTTGAAGACTTTTAGGCCACAAAGATCCTACAGTCTGCTCAGTCATATTTTGTCATTCTGGGCCGCATAAGGCTCATGCGGCTCAGGTTGTAGCTCCCCTGGCCGCATGACACCCCTGAGGACCATGCTTCAGACCGCATGAACTCTCAGACACATGGGCCCTAGGTTCAGGCACGTGGGCCCTATGTTTGGTGACATGACGCTTCTTATCTTTTTTGAAAGGTCACATCTTATCTTCCTCTTTTTGTCAGGATGTGTCAGAGTTGTCAGCTTTGTCAGAGTTGTCAGCTTTGTCAGAGGGGCTTCTGCTGCTGATCAGCTTGGCCGCATAAGTAGCTCTTCCTTCTGCGGCCCGAATCAGTTTGGTCGTATTTTAATATAATCAGATACAACAATGATGGGCCGCATGGAGTTTGGGACATTCTGGACCGCAGAGTCTGTCATGCGGCTCTTTCTTCTACGGACCAAATTAACTTGGCCCAAAGTACTCATGCGGTCAGCTTTGTAATGTGATCCGTATGAACCCCATCTTTTCCATGCTTCTACATGCATCACCTCTCTTAATTCTCATATGAGGACAACATTACCTATAAAAAATGAATTTGCCATAGAGGCTTTAGGTAACAAGACATATGGGGAAAAATCTAAATGACTGAAACTCAAGTGAAGGCAACAAATAATTGAAGAGCCAAACACAAAAATGACATGCCTCCAGATCTCACAACAACAACAAAAATGAAGATGGATTTAATTCCAATATCTAGTACATAATTATGATAATATGATTCTATCTGTGTCCTTGCTTCTCAAATCCAACCTGTTTTTTGGTCCAATTAGAAAAAATCAAAGTCTAAATGTGAAAGTAAATAACCTTTGCTTCTGGATTGAAGATCAAATGTGAAGTAAAAATTACTGTTTCAAAAATCTGAATGTGGAAATAAACTGTTAAGTATAGATGCTCCAAGTAAAAGTTAAAGGGGTATAATATACTAGCTCCAGTACCATGTATATTTCAATGACAATTAGAAAAAATCCCAAGCTGTACGGCAAGCTAGTCACTTTAATGATGGAACCCGTCCTTTATAGTTAACTTTTATATTATGTTTCATCCTTTGTTGATGGAAAATGTTTTATCCTTTGTTGATGGAAAAAGATGGAATGTATATTTCAATGACAAATTAATTTTTCTAATAGAGAGAAACCATTCTAAACATCCAAAGATGTAAAAAAAAAGGTATCCAAAAAAAATGAGCAAGTTTTTTTTATGTCAACAGACATGTAAAAAATGAAATTAAATCATTGATTTTTATTCAATGATCTCAAGTATAAGGAGATCGGTATAGGAAAGAAAAACAAATGGAAAAACTAGCAGCAGACTGACCTTTGGAGGAAGTGGCAAATGTCTACCTGTGAAAAAATAATTGATCATGACCAAATATACTAATGGAGATATGTATGATCATGTCTGCAACTGCTTGGTCCCCTGTTTTTTTTGTCGAGCATTCTACTAAACCAATTGCTACACTAGAAGAAACTCAAGATACTTTATACTAGGCAAAATTGGTCATTTACAAAAATAAGCAAAAAATAACAACATGAGTGCATGAGGAAGTCTAAATGATCCAAGTCAAGTGCTTGATATATGTTTGAAGAACAGTTACTATAAAAGTACATGATACCATTCAGTCAAGGCATAAATAAAAAACACAACTTTCATATTAGTGTCAAGCAAAAATTTTGAAATGATAGCATAGGGTATCAATGTTTAAAACCTTAATAAAGATATGCTGAAACCTTTGAAGACTAAGCGAGAGGGGCAAAATGTTTCACAAACAGATGTTAGGATTGTCGTAAACAGGAACACTTTACTTTCTTATTTTGTTATTTACTATATGGCAGACTCTTTGTCCCATACTCTATATCGCTACTATACAAAATGAAGGGACTAGCCGAAGCTCCGAACCTGTCAATATTGGACATATTATATATACACATGTTCCTCCGATAGAAATTCTCAAAGCCATCGCACAGTTCATTGGCATGAAAAAGAGAATTGGGGAGCAAGGAAGCAATAGCTAGAGGCATGAGATAGAATCTGCATGTTTGCAGAAGTCGAAACTCTGAAATGATTATTGTATGCACATGTTAGATAGCCTACATAGACAAGATATAGAGCAGAGATATAATCAGAGATATATTCCAAAATTCAATTGAGAATATTCACGTAGAAATATATAGAATTTAATGTTTGCTCAACTCTGAATCAACCTGAAGGTTCATTGGAAACAAGGGACAGTTTAGAGTTAACAAGCTAGTATATACAATAGAGATGTAGTAGTTCGATAAATATACAATAGATAATATTTACAATGAATATATATAAATATATATATATATATATATATATATATATAATGAATATATATATAAATATATATATATATATGTGTGTGTGTGTGTGTATTAGCTTCTTTGTTTTTTCCTTAAATCGACCTGAAGTTTCAATGGAGAATTGTATGTACAGAAGATGTGTAATTCATGAATATATATTTATAGATAACTATTGGTCTTGAGACTTTGTTGTAGCATGGATAACCCTGAAGATTCTTGGTCATGTATAAAACCTGTAAAGGTTCAAATAAACATCAAAGAAGAAAAGACATAATATTGTATTGCTCTAGTTAGTTAGTAGTACCATGCTATGTGACATTTAGTTTACACCAGTCCTCTGCTTCATTCACACATCCCTACACCACCAAACCAAGTTATCTTTAATCAGTCAATACACTCAATACTATCCATTTTACAAATTAGCACATGGGTTAGAAAATCATGATGATCAAGGCCAGAGAGCTCTCTTTTTACAAACTTGTAAAAGTTGATGACACAACAGCAATGAGAAATTCTTCATACATAACATCTTCATAAAAAGCACTGTTTTCCCAATGTACCCAAGAAATGTTTGGATGTGTTTGTTTATTGGTATGAACCTTAAAAATAGCTATTAATTCAATGCTTCACAACACCTTGATATAAAGAGATTTAAAGAAGACTAATATAGTATAACTTATACTATAGAACTTTACATTCTCACTATGGATGGTATTAGAGGGCATGCTGGCCTTTGATAGCTATAGTTAAGGGCTTTCTACCATGTACACCTTTAAGGAAATCTCAATTTCCAGATGTCGATGGCAATATGACTATGAACCTTCATTGAGGACTGATCTCTTGAACCAAGGATGGAGGAGTAACAAAATCAGAAAATCCCGTCACTTATTCCAAAAAAAATTGAATTGCTACAAAACTTCTTTAGTTTGTAAGCATCCTAAGTTTTTTATCCCTACTAATTGAAAGATGCAATTAAAAAAGCAAGAGTTGAAAATGATGATCACAGTTATATGTATTTGAGGATGGATGATGATATTCTGGTATGTGTTTATAATGAGCATAACACAAATAGATCTCGCACAGTAATGAAACAAGTCCAAACATACAATGCAAAATTTCAAACACTGTATGGATCGAATATGCCAAAAAGTTTATCTGGAAAATGTACTTCTTATGAATTATTTTTACAAACACCTTATGGGAAGAAAATTTCCATGACTCTCCTTCTTCAGTCCTCCACCATCTCCATCACCTCTGGCACGAAGAGGACCCTATCATCTATATTACCTAAAAATGTACATCTTGTGGGCTTCTCTCTTCCTAGTACAATTGGTCCTCCCATTAGTATATCTCTGCAGAGGGAAACCATCATAAAATGCCAATTAGCACCTCAAAAACAAATGATCATTTATATACTAAAGAACAAAAGTATTCACTAAACAACAATCATAAGAAGTCGACCTAACTATAAGTCATTAGCAAATAAATCACAGAGAGAAGGAAATATGATTATTTATTAATTTATGGGTACATCTACAGCAGCATATACATTAGCTAACCTTCAAAGTCGCTCTTGCATTGGATGGTGTCCCCTTCGACGACGCTGAAGTCGGAGTCCAACTCCACTCAAAAATTGAAACCACAACACCATCAACTGATAATCCCTCCCTCAATTTGAATTCCCCAACAGATCAAACAAAACCCAAAAAAATAAACAAAAACTTAAAATCCCTAATTTTAGAATCATCAACAAGAGACAATAATCAAGAACTCTAATTAAAGAAATAAAAACAATGATCACATATTAGAAGAAATTGAAATCCAACAATCAAATATGGAAATAGAAGTAGGGATCGAGAATTAATCCGAATCGGAAGAACTCACTATTGTGGTGATGTGGGCCACGAGGGGTAGCAATCACAACTGACTTTATCGCACAGGAGTGGGCTCGACTGCGGCGAAGGTTCGACGGAGGAGGGAGAGAGGAGAGAGGTCATGGAAGTGATCTTCGAGCTCCCAAGTCCTCCTCGAGCTCAGCAGCGCCTCCTGAAACCCTAGCTCACAGTCGCAAATGAACTGACTATTGGTGAGGAGAAGAGAGGAAGGAGAGGGGCTTATTCGAGAGGACATGAAGAGGAGAGGGAGAAGATGAGGGGATTTTCTGAGTGAAGGAAATAAATTCGAAGAGGACCAGGGTTATGATAGATTTAGGTTTTCTTCGTATATAAGATTTGGTGGAAACCGTCACGAACCCAAATTTTTTGAAAATTTTACGATAATGACATATGAAATAGACACAAAAAATTTTCTTCCCTGAGTTTAGTTGATGGCTTTAACCTACTCGTCAACTAAAAGTTGTAGATTTCTTGATGGTTTCTCGAAACCCGTCAACTAAAGGGGTACAATATTATATACTTAACACAAAAGAGAGGTTTACTTGACACAAGGCCTAAACTGTCAAGTAAAATCGAATAGTTGACAGGAATTATCTGTAGTGCCCCGTCCCTACATCGTGTCCCGTACTCTGTCCACGGGTGCGCGAGAAAGGAACACTGTCGCTATCGATTCGGTCGGGACCGATAGGTCGGGATCGGCCGAGTCGATCGAACGGGAACGGTTGAATTAAGATCCATTCCTCGTTATGGAATGTCTTCTTCGGAACCAAGTCCCATATTCAGCGGGCTGCGCCTCGAGGATTGACTCTGCGGCTGAGTCGGGAGAGACCTCCCGTTGCTCTGCTTTTCACGCCGCTTGCGTTGGTTTTGGCTTTGTTTTCTGAATGCGCTTTCGTGAATATTTTCGATGGTTTTCATGGCTTGCATTCGAACTCGCATTTCCTATCGAACTCCTTGAATAATGCAGTGTTCTAATCGGTTGCTTGTGCGATTTCAGGTAATCGCGTAGGCGACGTCTAGCGCGACCAACAAGTTCTCTCGCCGAAGTAAACTCAAGGTGAGTGGCTGACCCTTCTCTTCTCGACCCTCTTCTTAGGCAAAATCGATAGTGTTGTTGCGAATGAAAGGATAAATGCAAGGGCACGAACACGGAAAAAAGGATTGCGTTTTCAAAGAGAATGTAGGCTATGTCTTAATAACTAAAGAAGGAAAATATGTTTTCACACGGTTATGGACAACTTGTCGACAAGGCGATAGTTTTCCTCGAGCGGCAACCCGAGGCCACGGGACCGTTTCGGCCTAGGAGGAAACATGGTATAGTCGTGCATAAGGTTTCAGCACAGGTTAAGCGGAGACTTGCAACGGAGCTAGCTACTTGCGTTGAAAGGACCCCGATTAACAAAGCTATACGTCCAGGATGGCTTGTGATGCCAGTGACCAATCACACGTAATGTTGCACTTGGTATGGAAATGATAACAATTGACAGGAAAGAACATGGTAAGTTCCATAAGGCGCGGCGCGGTCCGCCGGGGGTAAGTTCCGAAGTAAATTACATTTTGCTTGTCATTGCTTGCTTGAAATTCATTAGGATGGTTAGAAACATTCGTAAACTAAGTCATATAAACTCATTCAACCAAATGAGAGCTTGGAAATTAACTTGCCACGCACCAGTACAAAGTGTAATGTACTGATCCTCGCTCTCCACGCAGGTACCCCGAACCACGAAGGGCGTGCCACCTAAAATCTCAAGGCGGCGTGGACACTTTTGAAGCCTCGTCCGTGTAAAGGCTTGTTCTGGATTCCTTTTGAAGAAGACCCGCACTCAGTCCAAAAGAATAGATGGCGGCTCGGCTTCCCTCAATCCCAGGTGGAAAGCGTAATAGTTTTTGCTTGTAAAAAAGGATGTAATGTATGGAACGACTATCTCATCGGCGTTCATTTTGTAAGTCGAGTCATGTTGTAGCCCGCGCGGCAATGATTGTAAAGAAGTCCATGTAAAGTTTGATTATTATCAATGAAAAAGTTATTTCTATTTCAAATGTGCCATTCAATTTCTCTGCGTACTCTAACTTGATGTTGTGTTTCGGATAACCTTATGACTATGCCTTGTGCGATCGCAACTTAGGTTCGCACGGCATCACGCCCGGGGGACGACTATAGATTCTACGAAATCGGGGCGTGACATAATGTATCAGATCACGGCTTTACATCCTTTGACCTCATAACGATGAGATAAGTTGTTCCATACAATGAGTCCGTAATATTTTGTGACTGATGCGTTTGCCTTCGTATCGTAGAAGTGACGGAACCCACGGCCGAGCGAGAGCAGAGCGCTTCTAGCGGCTCTAGTAGTTCTCGTCGCTCGCGGGGCGGACCTTCTAACGATACCATCGAAAGGATGCTGCGCATGATGGAGGCGCAGCGGAACCGGTCCGAGAACCGACATCAACAGACGGAGGAACGACAGGCCCAGTTCGAAGCTCGCTTTGAAGCTCGTTTCGACGCACATGCCAAACTTCAACAAAAGCAGTTGGATACCCTACAGCAGATCGTCCAGACAATGGCGGCCAATGGAAATTCTGCGACTGTGCCTACCGTCACCGCACCTGCTACCACCGGGCCGACGATCCAACCCATTGAAGTCGACACGGCGGAGCCCGAGCGTCAACCAGCGACACTGAAAAAGTACAACTTTGAAGTGTCAGAATTCAAGAAGGCGTGCCGCACTTTCTTCAGCGGCACCGAGGGTCCTTCCATAGCGATCGACTGGTTGGAAGAGCTGGAAGATCACTTCGAGCTTCTCGGCATTGAAGAGTCGAAGCAAGTCGCCTGCGCACAACTTCAACTACGGTTGAACGCGCACGACTGGTGGGCCGTGCGCAAGCGAGCGATCCGACCGGACAACACCACCGCGCCGATCTCTTGAGCCACGTTCCGCAAAGCTTTTGAAGTCCAGTACCTTCCGTCAGCCGTTCTTCAAGCGAAGGAGAATGAATTCATGGAGTTGAAGCAAGGGAGCAGAACAGTGGAACAGTACGCCGCAGAATTCAACAAGTTGTCTAAGTTTGCTGGCCAGTTTCTGCCTACTGAAGAGTGCCGTGTGCGACGGTTCGAAGTGGGTCTGCGACACTCTATCGGTGTGCATGTCGGGGTCCCGGAGTACAAGACCATGGACGAGGCTCTGAACCACGCTCTCCGCCTTGAGAGCCTGCATCCTTCCAGTGCTGCCGACATTTTGCGTCACTCCAATCACAAACGTCCTAGCTATACGGGAGGCAACAATCACGCATCAAAGCATCCGAACCATGGCGGTTACCAGGGACATAACTCATCATCACGATGTGCCAAGTGCGGTTCCCTTGGGCATGAGGCGAGCAAGTGCTTTATCGTCGAGGGGGGATGCTTCTTTTGCGGACAAAAGGGTCACTATAAACAAGATTGCCCCCGGAGAGGGAATCGTAACGCACCACCACAACAACACCGCCAGGAGAATCGAGGACAGGCGCCCCGACCTCCTCAGCACACTCAATCCAACAACGAAGATCGACGCCCTAATGCTCAGGGGCGTGTCCTTGCCATGACTCGAGACGAGGCATATACTTCCGACACTGTTGTGACAGGTATATTAAATTTCAATAATGTACCTGCTCGTGTGTTATTTGATTCAGGCGCCTCGCATACTTTCATATCGGCGGACTTCGCCGCCGAGCACAAATTTTCTGTAATATCATTAGATCTCGACCTTAGCGTAAGCACACCTTCGGGCGCACCAATTCTCACAAACTTAGCCTGCGCCGGCGGGATTATCTGTATCGGTGGTCAAAAGATCGGTCTTGATGCGATAGTTCTAGATATGAAGGACTTCGACATCATACTGGGCATGGATTGGCTCGGTCCGTGCAACGCAACCATAGACTGTGCTGAAAAAAAGGTCATATTCCGTACACCTGGAGTGCCTGAATTCTGCTACTCGTGTGGTGAGGCATCGCCGACCTGCATGGTGATCTCCGCAATATCTGCTCGACGGATGCTGCATTCCGGGTGCGAAGGCTATCTATCTTCCGTTCGAGACATGCGACAGGATGGTGCAAACACGGGTCAAACCGACGTTGTGGCAGAATTCCCAGACGTGTTCCCGGACGAGCTACCCGGCATGCCGCCCGATCGAGAAATAGAGTTCACCATCGACACATTCCCCAACACCCGACCGATCTCGAAAGCCCCATACAGAATGGCCCCTGCAGAATTGAAGGAATTGAAGGCACAACTTCAGGAATTACTTGATATAGGATTTATCCGTCCGAGTGTCTCGCCGTGGGGTGCGTCCGTGCTATTCGTGAAGAAGAAGGATGGATCGAAGCGGCTCTGTATCGACTATCGAGAATTGAACAAAACCACCGTCCGAAACAAATACCCCCTGCCCCGCATCGACGACTTGTTCGACCAGCTCCAAGATGCACCGGTGTTTTCGAAGATCGATCTGCGATCGGGTTATCACCAACTCAAAGTCAAGCCAGATGATGTGCCAAAGTCTGCCTTCCGCACTCGTTATGGCCACTACGAGTTCTTGGTAATGCCGTTCGGTCTGACAAATGCCCCTGCCGTCTTCATGGATCTAACGAATCGGGTGTTCCATCCGTTCGTTGACAAGTTCGTAGTAGTCTTCATCGACGACATCCTCGTCTACTCGAAGGATCGAGCGCAACATGCAGAGCATCTGCGGACGGTACTCCAAACCCTTCGAGAGAATCAGTTGTACGCGAAGATGAGCAAGTGCGAGTTCTGGCTGAACAGCGTCTTATTCCTTGGGCACATCATCTCCGCCGCGGGCATCGCAGTCGATCCGAAGAAAGTCGAGGCAGTTGCTGATTGGAAACGGCCCGCATCAGTTAGCAAAATTCGAAGCTTCCTAGGCTTGGCGGGATACTACCGACGCTTCGTGAAGGACTTCGCGAAGATCGCATCTTCGTTGACTCGCCTCACCCAGAAAGGAGTCGCATTCAAGTGGTCAGACGACTGTGAAGTTTCCTTCCAGGAGCTCAAACAATGGCTCGTTTCTGCCCCAATACTTGCTCTTCCTAAAGGGACGGAGGGATTTTAAATCTTCAGCGATGCTTTTGGCCAGGGCTTGGGGTGTGTGCTCATGCAGCGGGATAAGGTGATATCTTTTGCTTCCCGGCAGTTGAAGCCGCACGAGAAGAACTACCCCACGCACGACCTAGAACTAGTGGCAATTGTGTTCGCGTTGAAGCTGTGGTGTCACTATCTCTATGGCGTGGCGTGCAGGATTTATACGGACCACAAAAGCCTCAAGTATCTCTTCACCCAGAAAGAATTAAATTTGCGACAGAGGCGATGGCTCGAGCTGATCAAAGACTATGTCTTATCAATCGACTACACGCCGGGCAAGGAAAATGTGGTAGCGGATGCGCTGAACCGGAAGTACTTAGCTTCGTTATGCATCAACGACCGACTGCTACGTGACTTGGAATGAATGGGCATTGAACTCCGAGTTTGTTTCAGAGACGTGAAACTAGAGCAACTGCGGGTGGAACTGAGCCTACTGGAGAGGATCAAGTCTGTACAGAAGGACGACCCATACCTGGAGAAGAAGCGGAAGCTGATATCAACAGGGAAAGCGTCTGACTTTGCAGAGGACGAGTCGGGAGTGTTGCGCGTGAAGGGACGGCTATGCGTACCGGACGATGCAGAACTTAGAAAGGAGATAATGTCGGAGGCGCATTATGCAAAATATTCCTTACATCCTGGCAGCACCAAGATGTATAAGGACCTCCACGTTGTCTTTTGGTGGCACGGCATGAAGAGGGACGTAGCGCTCTTTGTGTCAAAATGTATGGCATGTCAGCAAGTCAAAGCCGAGCACCAGCGACCGGGCGGGGAGATGCAGAACCTCGCCATTCCAGAGTGAAAATGGGATCACATCACTATGGACTTTGTTGTTGGCTTACCGAGGACGCTGTTACGCCCCAGAACCAGAATACTGGAGAGCGGGAGCGTACATAGCCAGCTACGTATATTGAAATAGAATACATCTCAACTATACGGTCACGGCTGTCTAGATATAAGGGTTTACTACAAGCCAACGGTCTCTTATGGTCAAGCCTATTGTCTCAATCTCAAGCAAGTAATATGATCACAAGATGTTTGACCACCAAATATACAATAAAAGGCGTCCCAAATATTACATATCAGCTGATCATGAAGCTAGTCATACAAAATGCTGGGACTAGCAAGAGTTAAGTCATACATGATCAACCCTAGGATTTGTTAATCATGTTTACAGCCCGTAGGCAGGCAGTAAGTAAAGTGCATCGAGCTAACAGGTGCTCATCGGCTAAACGTCTCAAAAGAATAACTTTACAATGGAGTGAGCGAAACAAAATAGAAAACCCACTCGTAGCCCAGGTTCCTTCTAGTCGCCACCATCGGGCTGGAGGTTCGGAAGATCCTCGGGAGCTGCTCCGAAATCTGGCCACACAAAACCAGCTGGGTCAAACCCCAGAAAGAGCAAGTGCCACAAAGGAGGCCACGAAATAAGAACAAAAGCCAGCATATCAGAACATAAGAAAAGAAATGGAAGAAGGTACAAGTAATAAAGAGTGCAACAGGATAATAAACGACTAGTGACGTAGGACCATTCCGGGAGCCAGGTTACAACCCTTAAACCAGACAAGGACCGAGGTTGTAACCATTCGCCTGAACAGCACTCTGTCTCTACCCATTTATTGTTAGAGATAAGTAAAACAAGCATGTACAAGAGTTCTAGGTACAGGGGCTAGTCATGACTTAGACAAGGCTGGACTCCATCCATTCATAATGCGGCCAAGCAATTACTACGGCTTACTACTTAACTAACTAGGATTATCACAAGCCTTAATTACTAACAAGATGCAATGAGAATTTCCCAGTCCCAAGCCCTGCAGACCATCTAGTTATCCTTCCGCGGGTTGAGAGTATGGTTGGGTACATCGCCCCGAAGACGATATACCCTTAGGTGACTTAGAGGGTGCAACACATGACAGTGCGCTGGAAATGTGCTCTACTCGTCGGCAAGCTACAAGTCCAATTAAGAGCACCCAGATAACGAAATTGCCTGTGACTGGAAATTCTCCATGAACTATAGTTTGATCTAGTCATTAGCCTAATCCATCTTCAGTATGAATCCCTGACCGTGGAAACCAGGGAGTCACGTCCTAGACATGATGCAAGACAAGACAAGTGGATTACACAAGCAAGCAAGCAGGAACACCCACGGTGTCAAGTTGGTTATACGAGTCAAGTTAGCCGTCGCAACAGCATCAAGATAAATCATGTCAGGGTACTTGTCAGGAGTGCGCCACGACGGGCCACTATCATATCAGGTTGGTCATGTCAGGAGTGCACCACTACGGGTCACTGTCGTGTTATGCTAGTTCTTTGTCATACCATGCCATGTACAATAGTCATTCCAAACATATTAAGTAAAATCAAGTTCATGACAAAAGGCGTAAGGATATAAAATGGGTGTAAAATATCTAATAAAATATTAATATACAGGGCTATAGAAGAGCCAAGCTTAAGGAAAAATAAAACCAAATCTCCATGATTGGACAGATTGCGCAAGGGTCCTTGGGGTCGGGTTGCGCAGGAGTCAAGTGCGCCAGGGGCAAACTGCGCAGGAGTGAGCTGCGCAGAAGTCGGCTTGCGCTGAGTTGGTTGGCACAGGGGTCAGATTGCGCATGAGTGAAGTGCGCGGGGATGGATGGCGCATGGGTCAGATTGCGCATGAATGAAGTGCGCGGGAGGGATGAAGCATGGGTCAGATTGCGCATGAGTGAAGTACGCGGGAGGGATGAAGCATGGGTCAGATTGCGCATGAGTGAAGTGCACAGGAGCAGACTGCGCAAGAGTCCCTGCGTGCTGGGGTTGAGCGCAGTTCACCATGGGGCAAGCTGCACGGTCGGCACTGCGCTAAAGAGCGCAGGCCGAGAGGAGGATGCGCAGTCCAGCACTACGCTAAAGAGCGCAGGCTGCAGTCTGCTACTCCAGGCCGAAAAGAACACCAAGAACACCAAGAATTCAAATTTTCATATCTTTGTCAAATCAAAGCCAAATCTAGATTTTCAAGGTTCTAACTTGAGTAAAATTGAATTCTCTTCCACATGGAAGCATCAAAATCCCCAAAAACACAACCAAATAGATCAAACCATGCAAATCCAAAATTAGAGAAAACTTAGATCTAGAACAATGGAGACTCCAAATCACAAAATGTCAAGTTTTAATGTTGATCACCATGGCCTAATCTAGCTAATGAACAAATAAAAAGTGGTTCTCATGTGGTGGCAAGGTGCACTTGCCTATGGGTGGAGTGTTGTGTAGAGGAAGGAAGAAGAAGAAGAAGAAATTAATGGAGGAAAGTAATGAGGAGAGAGAGTGTTAGGTGGGGATAATAAAGAGGGTTGGTTGTGGTGGAATGAGGGTTGAACATAGGCTAAGGTGTTCCAATGCATGTTAAACCAAACCAAACCAAATCAAACCAATTCTCCTCCATAAAATAAACCAAGCCAGGTAAAACCCAATTACGAGAACCAAAATCTGCAAGTCAAGCCAATTACAAGTACATGCCAAAATCTGAGAAAATAAATACAGGTCTGAAATATATGCAAGCTTGACAAAATACATATTCAGAATATGGGTGTTACAACTCTACCCACCTTAAAAGAATTCCGTCCTCGGAATTTAATTAAGAGGCTAGAGAGACAAGGACAAGCTATATTAATCACAGGCAAGCTATAACCAGGCAAGCAATCAGACAATCATACATGCAAGCAAGGGATGGAAAACATAAGGCATAAGGAAGACATTATACCTTACGAGTCAAACAGGTAGGGATATCGCGATCGGATATCATCCTCACGCTCCCACGTTGACTCACCTAGAGAGTGATGACCCCAAGCAACACGGACTAAACTAATAGTCTTGTTCTTGAGTATCTTCTCTCTCCGGTCCAATATAGACACGGACCTCTCCTCATACGAAAGGTTGGTACCAACAACCAGTTCCGAATGGTCTAGGATGTGGCTCGGGTCCGGGATGTACCGTCGTAATTGGGACACATGGAATACATCATGCACCTTACTTAGCGACGGCGGAAGAGCAAGACGATAGGATACATCTCCTACTCGCACCAGGATATCGAACGGCCCTATATACCTAGGAGTAAGCTTTCCCCGCACGCCAAAGCGAATGACGCCGCGGTTAGGCGAGATCCTAAGGAATACATGGTCGTCGATAGCAAACTCCAAGGGACGTCGATGAGCATCGGCCCAATGCCGTTGGCGATCTTGGACAACTCGAAGACGATCTCTGATCCTTCTGACCACTTCAACTGTCTGGACAATCATCTCTGGACCAAGCATCTGCCTCTCTCCGACATCATCCCATGCTAGCGGGGATCTGCACTTCCTACCATACAGAGCCTCGAACGGAGCCATCTGGATACTGGCCTGGAAACTATTGTTGTACGAGAATTCCACAAGATGCAGGTGATCTTCCCACGAACCACCGAAGTCGAGCGTACAAGATCTCAGTATGTCTTCAAGAGTCTGGATTGTGCGTTCTGACTGACCATCTATCTGCGGATGATATGCTGAACTGAACTGGAGACGAGTTCCTAAACTCTCTTGCAAGCTACACCAAAAGTGTGACGTAAACCTTGAATCTCGGTCCGAGATGATACTGACGGGCACACCGTAAAGCCTGACAATCTGCCTGAGGTACATCTCTGCCAACTGAGCCGTAGACTGACCAACTCTGAAAGAAAAAAAGTGAGCCACCTTCGTGAGCCTGTCAACTATAACCCAAATAGCATCTCGACCAGCTGGGGATCTGGGCAATCCAGTCACAAAATCCATGGTCACATGCTCCCACTTCTATTCAGGAATCGGCAAGGGGTGAAGAAGTCCAGCGGGCCTCTGATGTTCAGCTTTAACCTGCTGGCAAACCAAACATCGAGAGACAAACCGGGCTATCTCTCTCTTCATGCCATTCCACCAGAAGTGCTGACGGATATCACGGCTTCGTGCCACCAGGATGAATAGAATACTGCGAACTGTGAGCTTCTGCCATGACTTTCTGTCTGATATCTCCACTGGGTACGCAAAGACGAGAGCCGTATCAAAGTGTACCATCTTCATGAATGCATAACTCTGGCCTTCTTCCTGCCTCATACTCTGCTCTGAGACGCTGAAGCTTGGAATCTGTAGACTGTGCCACTCGGATCCTCTCAACTATGCTGGACTGAACCTGTAGATTGGCCATCAATGCTACGTTGGTAGGAAGAACCACTTCAATTCCGATCTTCTGAAAATCTGCCAATAACTCTGGTTGCGCCGTCAGGAAATAAACTCCGGCTCTCCTACTCAACGCATCTGCTACTACGTTGGCCTTTCCTGGGTGATACTGCAAATCCACATCGTAGTCCACCAATAGCTCAAGCCATCTTCTCTGTCGCATATTAAGGTCCTTCTGGGTGAAAACATACTTTAGGCTCTTGTGATCAGTAAATATCTCCACTCTATCTCCGTACAAGTAGTGCCTCCACAACTTAAGTGCAAACACTACTGCTGCTAGCTCCAAGTCGTGGGTCGGGTAACTCTTCTTATGGTCACGAAGTTGGCGTGATGCATAAGATATTACCTTCCCATGCTGCATCAAGACACACCCCAATCCTCTGTCTGAAGCGTCACAATAAACTGTAAATCCTCCGGTCCCATCTGGAAGTGTGAGAATGGGAGCCGTTATCAAGCCTCGCTTCAACTTCTCAAATGATTCCTGACACTCCACTGTCCAAGCGAACTGCACATCCTTACGAGTCAACTGGGTCATCGGCGCTGAAATCCTTGCAAAATCTGAAATAAATTGCCGGTAGTAGCCGGCCAATCCAAGGAAGCTGCGAACCTCTGCTACTGAGCTGGGTACTGGCCATGACTCGATAGCCACAATCTTCTGGAGATCCACTTCCACTCCTCCTCGAGTAATGATGTGACCCAAGTACGAAATATGATCGAGCCAGAACTCGTATTTACTGAACTTGGCGTACAACTGGTGCTCCCTAAGCGTCTGAAGGACGATTCTGAGATGCTGCTCATGCTCAGCTTCGCTCTTGCTGTAGACCAAGATATCATCTAGGAACACGATCACGAACTGATCCAAGTAAGGCATGAAAATACGATTCATGAGGTCCATGAATACAGCTGGCGCATTGGTTGCTCCAAAGGGCATAACAAGGAACTCCCAATGCCCATATCTCGATCAAAATGCTGTCTTCGGGATATCCTGCTCTCTGACTCTGATCTGGTGGTATCCTGACCGCAAGTCTATCTTCGAGAACACTGAAGCCCCTTTGAGTTGATCAAACAAGTCATCTATCCTCGGGAGAGGGTATCTGTTCTTGATTGTCACTGAGTTCAAGGTACGATAATCTACACATAACCTCGACGTACCATCCTTCTTTTTCACAAGAAGCATCGGGGCTCCCCAAGGTGGTCCACTTGCACGAATGAATCCCTTGGTCCTGAGTTCTTCAATCATCTTGTACAAAATCTCCAACTCTGAAGGCGCCATTCTGTAGACTCGCTCTGATACTGGTGCTGTTCCGGGGATCAAGTCTATAGTGAACTCGATCTCCCTCTCTGGCGGCATCCCTGGAAGTTCCTCTGGGAAGACATCTGGAAACTCTTCAACTATCCGGGGCAACTGCACTGCTGCTACTGCCATCCGCAACACTGGGGAGGATGGCTCCACCGCGCCTCTGGAAAATGAAAACTCTGGCTCGCCTGGAATGCTGAAAACAACTCTGCCAACATGGTAGTCTATCCTAGCATACTGGTTCCTCAACCAATCCATGCCCAAGACTACATCATAGTCTGCCATAGGAAATTCTATGAATCTAGCGGGGAACTCTCTACCGCTAACTACGATCCGACACGAGAAAAACACTCGATCTACTCCCACAAGACCATTACCAGTAAGTATATTGAGCCTCACTGATAATGACTCGGGCTCTAATCCTATCCGTGTCGCGAATCGTGCAGACATGAATGAATGCGATGCACCAGAATCAAATAATACTGAAGCTGGAAAGGAGTTGACGAGAATAGTACCTGCCACTACCTCACCTGGTACAACTTCTTCTTCCATAGCCATCATCATGGCCTGACCTCTAGCTGCGGGTCCCCTCTGCTGGAAACCTCTCTGTCTGCTCTGCACTGGAGCCTGGGCACACTGCTGCTGGAATACCTGGGCCTGAGGCAACAATGGCCTTAGGTACTGCTGCTGCTGCATGGGTGCTGGTCCCCTAACCGATGGACTGGTTAGGTTGGAAGAGGAAGAACTACCCCTATTCGGGCAGGCTCCTATCTTGTGATCTGCCGCTCCACAAGCTAGGTACAATCCTTGTGCCTTACGACAATCTGCCACTACATGGCCTGGCTTCCCACAATGTGAACATCCCATTGCAGAAGTCTGCTTCTGCTTCTGCTGCTGCGGGTACGTCGGGGTCGAATGTTGAACCGACATTACTGAGGCCGCCCGCCTCGGAGTTCCAATGGTCAAACTTCTAGCTGCTGGGACTGGAGCTGATGATTGGTGTATCTGACTGTAGGACCGCTTTCTGCCTCCGGTCCTATCAACGATCCGCTGGGAGGTGTACTCATGCCTCCTAGCTGCCCTCAATACCGCATCGAACGTCTGGTGCTCGAACTGCTCGACTGCCAACAAGATCTCTAAATGCAGTCCCTGCTGGAACCGCTGGGCCCTATCAAACTCGGTCGCCACCAAGGTGGGGGCAAACCTACTGAGCCTAGAAAACTCAGATGCATAACTGTCGACTGTTCTGCCTCCTTGCTTCAAGTTGGTAAATCTGGTCTGCAGGTCGTACCGAGCCACAGCATCGAAATACTTCATCTGGAATCTCTCTCTAAATACTGCCCAAGCAATAGGTGCCACTAATCCCATGGCTTGCGCTGTCCACCAACTGTGAGCTAAGTCCAACAACTGCAGGCGTACCACCGCCACCTTCTCATTCTCAGGTGTCCTAGCTACTTCCAGAATCACCTCGGTATCCTGAAGCCAAACGTCCGCGGCAATCGCATCTTCGCTGCCGTCGAAGAAGGGAGGGTTCAAGCGCTTGAAGCTGTTGGCCGTGCTGTTCCCTGGATGACCGCCTCTGGTCAAAGCATCTGCCACAGTCTGGTGCAAGGCGTCTCCTCTACGATCCTGGGAAGCTATCAAGGTCCTGATGAGACCTACCAAGGTACCATCATCAAGTTCCACAGGCTGGACGGACCGAACTGGGGGTTCTCCTCCAGTAGGTATAACTCTGGAGGCTACTCCGGAGTGCTGGGCTTGATCTCCAGGTTGCTGCTGGTCCACGAGAGGTGCTCCTCCTTGCTGATCGGCAGGGTCAGGTACAGTGCCGCTGAGGAAGACGACACAGGGAAACAATAAGGAAGGACCATGACAGATCAACGATACAAGCATGTAATCAGGGCAAGAATTCCAGGGATTTGAAAATACGGGCGGAAATCAAGGGCGAATACTGATTAAGACATCTATTCGGTAAACCCTCACATTTCTTGATTGACAAGACCTGCATGGGCCACCACTTAAACCATGTCACGCCCCAGAACCAGAATACTGGAGAGCGGGGGCGTACATAGCCAGCTACGTATATTGAAATAGAATACATCTCAACTATACGGTCACGGCTGTCTAGATATGAGGGTTTACTACAAGCCAACGGTCTCTTATGGTCAAGCCTATTATCTCAATCTCAAGCAAGTAATATGATCACAAGATGTTTGACCACCAAATATACAATAAAAGGCGTCCCAAATATTACATATCAGCTGATCATGAAGCTAGTCGTACAAAATGCTGGGACTAGCAAGAGTTAAGTCATACATGATCAACCCTAGGATTTGTTAATCATGTTTACAGCCCATAGGCAGACAGTAAGTAAAGTGTATCGAGCTAACAGGTGCTCGTCGGCTAAACGCCTCAAAGAATAACTTTACAATAGAGTGAGCGAAACAAAATAGAAAACCCAATCGTAGCCCGGGTTCCTTCTAGTCGCCACCATCGGACTGGAGGTTCAGAAGATCCTCGGGAGCTGCTCCGAAATCTGGCCACACAAAACCAGCTGGGTCAAACCCCAGAAAGAGCAAGTGCCACAAAGGAGGCCACGAAATAAGAACAAAAGCCAGCATATCAGAACATAAAAAAAGAAATAGAAGAAGGTACAAGTAATAAAGAGTGCAACAGGACAATAAACGACTAGTGACGTAGGACCATTCGGGGAGCCAAGTTACAACCCTTAAACCAGACAAGGACCGAGGTTGTAACCATTCGCCTGAACAGCACTCTGTCTCTACCCATTTATTGTTAGAGATAAGTAAAACAAGCATGTACAAAAGTTCCAGGTACAGGGGCTAGACATGACTTAGACAAGGCTGGACTCCATCCATTCATAATGCGGCCAAGCAATTACTACGGCCTACTACTTAACTAATAAGGATTATCACAAGCCTTAATTACTAACAAGATGCAATGAGAATTTTCCAGTCCCAAGCCCTGCAGACCATCCAGTTATCCTTCGTGGGTTGAGAGTATGGTTGGGTACATCGCCCCGGAGACGATATACCCTTAGGTGACTTAGAGGGTGCAACACATGACAGTGCGCTGGAAATGTGCTCTACTCGTCGGCAAGCTACAAGTCCAATTAAGAGCGCCCAGATAACGAGATTGCCTGTGACTGGAAATTCTCCATGAACTATAGTTTGATCTAGTCATTAGCCTAATCCATATTCAGTATGAATCCCTGACCGTGGGAACCAGGGAGTCACGTCCTAGACATGATGCAAGACAAGACAAGTGGATTACACAAGCAAGCAAGCAGGAACACCCACGGTGTCAAGTTGGTTATACGAGTCAAGTTAGCCGTCGCAACAGCATCAAGATAAATCATGTCAGGGTACTTGTCAGGAGTGCGCCACGACGGGCCACTATCATGTCAGGTTGGTCATGTCAGGAGTGCACCACTACGGGTCACTGTCGGGTTGCACAGGAGTCAAGTACGCCAGGGGCAAACTGCGCAGGAGTGAGCTGCGCAGAAGTCGGCTTGCGCTGAGTTAGTTGGCACAGGGGTCAGATTGCGCATGAGTGAAGTACGCGGGGATGGATGGCGCATGGATCAGATTGCGCATGAGTAAAATGCACGGGAGGGATGAAGCATGGGTCAGATTGCGCATGAGTGAAGTGTGCGGGAGGGATGAAGCATGGGTCAGATTGCGCATGAGTGAAGTACGCGGGAGCAGACTGCGCAAGAGTCCCTGCGCGCTGGGGTTGAGCGCAGTTCACCATGGGGCAAGCTGTGCGGTCGGCGCTGCGCTAAAGAGCACAGGCCGAGAGGAGAATGCGCAGTCCAGCACTGCGCTAAAGAGCGCAGGCGGCAGTCTGCTACTCCAGGTCGAAAAGAACACCAAGAACACCAAGAATTCAAATTTTAATATCTTTGTCAAATCAAAGCCAAATCTAGATTTTCAAGGTTCTAACTTGAGTAAAATTGAATTCTCTTCCATTTTGAAGCATCAAAATCCCCAAAAACACAACCAAAATAGATCAAACCATGCAAATCCAAAATTAGAGAAAACTTAGATCTAGAACAATGGAGACTCCAAATCACAAAATGTCAAGTTCTAATGTTGATCACCATGGCCTAATCTAGCTAATGAACAAATAAAAAGTGGTTCTCATGTGGTGGCAAGGTGCACTTGCCTATGGGTGGAGTGTTGTGTAGAGGAAGGAAGAAGAAGAAGAAGAAATTAATGGAGGGAAGTAATAAGGAGAGAGAGTGTTAGGTGGGGATAATAAAGAGGGTGGGTTGTGGTGGAATGAGGGTTGAACATAGGCTAAGGTGTTCCAATGCATGTTAAACCAAACCAAACCAAATCAAACCAATTCTCCTCCATAAAATAAACCAAGCCAGGTAAAACCCAATTACGAGAACCAAAATCTGCAAGTCAAGCCAATTACAAGTACATGCCAAAATCTGAGAAAATAAATACAGGTCTAAAATACATACAAGCTTGACAAAATACGTATTCAGAATATGGGTGTTACAGACGCCGCGGGGAAACGACGCCGTCTGGGTCATCGTCGATCGACTAACCAAGTCAGCGCACTTTATCGCCATCAAAGTTACTTGGAGCGTCGACCGCCTTGCTCAGATATACCTTGATAAGATAGTTCAGCTGCACGGGGGTCCCAGTTTCTATCGTCTCTGATCGGGATGGACGGTTCGTAGCGCGCTTCTGGAGTAGTCTACATTCAGTGTTGGGGACCAAGTTGAAGTTCAGCTCAGCTTATCATCCTCAGACTGACGGCCAAACAGAGCGGGTGAACCAAATTCTTGAAGACATGTTACGACTCTGTGCGATCGACTTGAAGTCAAGTTGGGACGTCCATCTACCGCTGGCCGAGTTTGCATACAACAACAGCTATCAGTCCAGCATCCAAATGGTGCCGTATGAAGCTTTGTACGACCGGAAGTACAGATCTCCTATTTGCTGGGATGAAGTCGGGGAACGACAGATACTTGGTCCGGAGCTGGTGGAGCAGACTGTGCAGAAGGTCAAGTTGATACGAGAGAGATTGAAAATAGCACAAAACTGGCAGAAAAGCTATGCCGACACGCACCGATGCCCCCTCGAGTTCTCGGAAGACGACCATGTATTCCTGAAGGTGATGCCTATGCGTGAAGTTTCCCGGTTCGGTGCGAAAGGAAAGTTGAGCCCAAGATTTGTTGGCCCGTTCGAAATATTGAAGCGAGTCACCCCGGTAGCTTACCAAATTGCCTTACCGCCTGCATTGTCAGAGGTACATGACGTCTTCCATATCTCGTAATTGTGGAAGTACGTGTACGATCCGGGGTATATGGTAGATTTGGGTAAGCTGGACCTGAAGGCGGACTTATCAAATATCGAAGAGCCGGTACAAATCTTGGAGCGCAAGGATAAACTTCTCCGTAACCGTACTATTCCTCTAGTCCGTGTCCTCTGAAGAAACCATTCGGTCGAGGAGTCGACGTGGGAGCTTGAGTCAGAAATGATGGAGAAGTTCCCTTCATTGTTCTCGTAGAGGTAGGTTCTATTTTAAGTTTCGAGGACGAAACTTTTTCTTAGTTGGTTATGGTGTAGTGCCCCGTCCCTACATCGTGTCCTGTACTCTGTCCACGGGGTACACGAGAAAGGAACACTGTCGCTATCGATTCGGTCGGGACCGATAGGTCAGGATCGGCCGAGTCGATCGAACGGGAACGGTTGAATTAAGATCCATTCCTCGTTATGGAATGTCTTCTTCGGAACCAAGTCCCATATTCAGCGGGCTGCGCCTCGAGGATTGACTCTGCGGCTAAGTCGGGAGAGACCTTCCGTTGCTCTGCTTTTCATGCCGCTTGCGTTGGTTTTGGCTTTGTTTTCTGAATGCGCTTTCGGGAATGTTTTCGATGGTTTTCATGGCTTGTATTTCAAACTCGTATTTCCTATCGAACTCCTTGAATAATGCAGTGTTCTAATCGGTTGCTTGTGCGATTTCAGGTAATCGCGACGTCTAGCACGACCAACAAGTTCTCTCGCCGAAGTAAACTCAAGGTGAGTGGCTGACCCTTCTCTTCTCGACCTTCTTCTTAGGCAAAATCGATAGTGTTGTTGCAAATGAAAGGATAAATGCAAGGGCACGAACACGAGAAAAAGGATTGAGTTTTCAAAGAAAATGTAGGCTATGTCTTAATAACCAAAGAAAGGAAAATATGTTTTCACACGGTTATGGACAACTTGTCGACAAGGCGATAGTTTCCTCGAGCGGTAACCCGAGGCCACGGGACCGTTTCGGCCCAGGAGGAAACAGGGTATAGTCGTGCATAAGGTTTCAGCACAGGTTAAGCGGGGACTTACAACGGAGCTAGCTACTTGCGTTGAAAGGACCCCGATTAACAAAGCTATACGTCCAGGATGGCTTGTGATGCCAGTGACCAATCACACGTAATGTTGCACTTGGTATGGAAATGATAACAATTGACAGGGAAGAACATGGTAAGTTCCATAAGGCACGGCGCGGTCCGCCGGAGGTAAGTTCCAAAGTAAATTACATTTTGCTTGTCATTGCTTGCTTGAAATTCATTAGGATGGTTAGAAACATTCGTAAACTAAGTCATATAAACTCATTCAACCAAATGAGAGCTTGGAAATTAACTTGCCACATACCAGTACAAAGTATAATGTACTGATCCTCGCTCTCCACGCAGGTACCCCGAACCACGAAGGGCGTGCCACATAAATTCTCAAGGCGGCCTGGACACTTTTGAAGCCTCGTCCGTGTAAAGGCTTGTTCTGGATTCCTTTTGAAGAAAACCCGCACTCAGTCCAAAAGAATAGATGGCGGCTCGGCTTCCCTCAATCCCAGGTGGAAAGCGTAATAGTTTTTGCTTGTAAAAAAGGATGTAATATATGGAACGACTATCTCATCGGCGTTCATTTTGTAAGTCGAGTCATGTTGTAGCCCGCACGGCAATGATTGTAAAGAAGTCCATGTAAAGTTTGATTATTATCAATGAAAAAGTTTATTTCTATTTCAAATGTGTCATTCAATTTCTCTGCGTACTCTAACTTGATGTTGTGTTTCGGATAACCTTATGACTATGCCTTGTGCGATCGCAACTTAGGTTCGTACGGCATCACGCCCGGGGGACGACTACCGATTCTACGAAATCGGGGCATGATATTACCGATCATCAATAAAAGACCGTCAACAAATGTCATTTTTCTTGTAGTCTTTGCCATGAAGCTTTGGAAGCATCTGTATGTTGAGAGAGTAAAGATATTTACAAAAAATAAAAGTCTTAAATATGTCTTTACACAGAAGGAGCTCAACGTGCGCTAGTGGTTGGAGCTTATAAAGGACTTTGACATCAACCTACAATACCATCCGGAAAAGGCTAATGTTATCGCCGATGCATGGCCGATACCTAATGGCGATGTTCTTGACAACAGACTGGTATTTGCTTAAATACATGGAGAAGCTCGGATTGGAGATTATTCTACTAGAGGAAGAAATAAAGAAGCTTGGACGGTAAGCTATTGCACCAGGCGTTGATGTACCAATGATGCATTTGCAAGTGCAGTTTAGTCTAATAAACAAAGTCAAGGAGACTTAGTTCCAAGACGAGGCACTTTGCAGACTTAGAGACCAAGTGTTAGCAAGAACGCTTGATGACTTTTCAATAGCTAACGACGGAACATTGAGGCACGTCATGAGACTTTGCGTGCCCACTGGCGACTTGAGAGAGGAACTGATGCAGGAAGCGCATCGATCGCAGTATTCATCCATCCAGGAGAAAACAAGATGTATATGGATATACGAGCACAAGTATGGTGGCATAGAATGAAGAGAGACTTGTCCAAATTCGTCTCTAGGTGCTTGATCTGCCAACAGGTGAAGGCAGACAAACAGAGGCCAGCAGGACTTCTACAGTCACTTACCATTTCGGAGTGAAAATGGAAGCAAATCACGATGGACATTGTGTCAGGATTGCCTCATTCCTAAGGAGAGAAGGATGCCATTTGGGTTATTATAGACAGACTGACTAGGTCTGCTCACTTTATCCCCTTCAAGGTTGGATACCATCGAGAAGTTGGCAGCTTTATACATACAAAACATTATCTGGATACATGGAGTTCCTGTAAGCATTGTATCAGACCGGGACAACCGCTTTCCTTCTTTTTTTTGAGGAGCTTGCATGATAGTCTGGGGACTCAACTGAAGTTCAGCATCGCTCATCACCCTTAGACTGACGGACAATCGGAGAGGACCAATCAAACGCTGGAAGACATGTTGTGGTATTGCGTCTTGGATTTTAGTGGGTCTTGGGAAGACTATTTGCACTTGGTAGAGTCTCTTACAACAACAACTGAACAAGCCAGCATCGGCATGACACCGTTTGAAGTATTTTATGGACGTCGTTGTTGCACTCCATTTGCTTGGGACAACGTAGGAGAAAGAGTCATGCTCGGACCAGAGATGATAACAGAGGCTGCAGACAAGATAAATATGATCAAAGACAGACTCAGAATTTCCTAAGATTGTTAGAAGCATTAGGCCGACAACAGTCGTCGGCCATTAGAGTTAGAAGCAGAAGATATTGTATTTGTCAAGATCTCTCCCACCAGAGGAGCCATCAAATTTGGAAAAAGTGGGAAGCTTAGTCCTAGATACATCGATCCATTCGAAGTATTGAGCCAAGTTGGAGAAGTTGCGTATCGGGTGACATTACCACCTAATCTTGAAGGCATGCACAACATCCTCCATGTTTCACAGCTGAGATATTACATTCCAGATCCGAGCCACATTGTGGACTATTCAGGGTTGGAGATTAGTCCCACCCGTACAGTGCCAAAGCAGCTAGTGCAGATATTAAATTGCAGAGAGAAAAAGCTAAGGAACACCGTAATCCTGCTAGTCGGAGTATTGTGGCGTCACCACTCTCTAGGCGATTCTACCTGGGAGCGAGAGGCAGACATGATGAAGCAATACCTCCCCACCTATTTTGAGGTATGACTAAACCCCTATCTCTATCCTTAGAATTTCGAGGATGAAATTTTCTAAGAAGAAAAGCTTGTAAAACCCAAATTTTAATAAATCAACTAATTTGAGTATTTACAGGAATTGTCGGTTTTAATTTCCTATTAGTGTAATTTTAGATTAATATTAGTTATTGATATTAGTATTTATATTATTATTATTATTATTATTATTATTATTATTATTATTATTAGTCGGTTAATTAAATTATATTTTTTAGGTGAAATTGGAATTATTTATTATTGGATTGTTTACCTTGTTTAGACCCTAGCCCAGCCCATTCCATTTATATCCAAGCCCAAACTCTTTTCCTTTCAAAAAATAAATAAAACAAAACCCATCCCCTCACTTTCTCTCAGCCCCTAACCCAAACCCCTGACCATTTCCCAACCTCCCTAATTTCCCTTTCCACGTTCAAACCCTTATAATAAAATATCTCTCTACCACACCACTAAACCAAACTACCAGCACCTTCATCCATACAATTCCCTCTCCTCCCCAACTACAAACATTCACCAAACTCCTCATCCTAATCCACAGCACCATCACCACCACCCGCTTCATCCTCTGCGCGCCTTTCCGGCCAGTCCCCGTGACTGCCATCGCGCTCGACCCCTCTCATCGGCACCCAACCCCGCGAACCTCCTTCGCACGGTCGACCCCCTAACACATGGCCTAATGCCATCGCCGATCGGAACGGCTGCCCCGAGCGACGCTGCCATGTTCACTGAGATGCTCCGAGACTCCTCGAGTCATTGACGACGCTCTGCGGAACCGATCCGAGTCCAAGACTACCATTCGAATTCTGTCATCAGATTTTTGGTATAAATTTCAATCCGAGTAGTTCGTCCCTTTCTCTGGCATAGTCTGTGATGATGGAGTCTCGATCCCGCTACGGGATTCGATTATTGATTGTGTTGCTTGTTTGGATACTTGGGACGATCATGGAATCGTAGTTTCTGATTTCGGACGTGGGATCTCTTCATATGTTTGTTGTGGGTTACTGTTAGTAGAGTGATCTTATGTTTTGTGTTTTGGTTACTTTGTTAGTAGTTGTGGTAAATTAGTTACTGTTAGATGGTTTGTTAGTAGATTAATATGTTGTTTGTTCTGGTTGTGGTCTTTGGTAAAAAAAATGTATTACAATGTTTGGAGAACCATTTCTTATATATTCATATCTAAATGATTTTTTAAAGGAAAAACTATATTTTAACTTAAAATATATTCTTAATATTTGGGACTTTTTTAAATATATAAATATTCATATGAGTATTATTGATGTTTTTCGAAAAGCCTTGCTATTACAAAATATAACTTATATAGATATATATTTTACATCTTATTGGTTCATTTATGTTGACGTATTTTGGTTAATTTAAGATTTTATTGTATCTACTTTGGTGACGACCGAAATGGTCGAATGAGCATTTAGCGAAACGCAAACGCTACTGGGTATTCCCGTACATTGAGGCCTGAGCTATTAGCAGCATGTGATTGTGTGACCAAGTCTGAGACTCTACATGTCCCTACCTTGTGACTTTAACTCATTATAGACTTTGTAGAACCTGTTACTTGGCGTTTTATATTTTAGGTGCAGGGCACTTTTGCCTTATGACTGGACTGCTTTTCGGCTTTTAGAAGATCGATCGCAGCGTAGCTTAGGGTCTTATTTCTTTATTTATTTATTTTCATAAATTTGTTGCAAGGGCATAAGACCATTTTTTCTTTCTTTCTCTGAGCCCTATATTGTGCAGCTTAGGAGTACCGTAACTCTTTTCTGTGTTTGATTTTGATAGTATCGCATGCTAGCCTTATCTAATAATGAAACCGAAAATGTTATTTTCTAAAAAGAAAAAAAAAGTTTTCTCACATAAAATAGAACGCCTTAAATTCAAGTTTTTATATATCAACAACTTCACATTTTTATCATTAAAAGGAAAACATAGTTTTATATATATAGTATAAAACATAAGGTCTTCCAAATAAATCGAGATGTCTACTCTTTCCAAATAAATGCCGAACAGAATCTTTTATAGAAATTGACTAGGACCAATATTAGATATTGCAATTAGAATACCCTAGAAATGGTTATATTGAAACTGAGTCATCCTCTTAATTAACTGCAGGGTTTCCAGGACTAGACTGAGATCCTCATTTCCTCCATCTTTCTTTTACAAAACTCAAGGCAAGTACACTACCGAAATCTTTTATTTTAAATAATAATTATCTTATCGCATGTGACACGTTGTGCCACAGAGTTTTTCTCTATAAACTCAATATTGACTTTGGGTATTAGGGAGTAGTGTAGCACTTGTGACTAAACCCCCTTAGAATTATTGTGGATAACTGAAGCCACACTTGCACGTGTGCCGAAGCAGGATCGTATGCTAGAATACAAATTGAATCTACCAGGCGGTCACAAGTGTCTACCTATTCAAATCACAATTGTTTAATTGCATCATATATTTCAATTGTTCCTTGCATCAAAATATTTCAATTGTTTCAAATATTCATTTTTTTATTATTGCTTAAAATGCTAGAGTTTGGAATTGTGTACTTGTTCATTCCTGACTGGAAACCGCCTTTCACCATTGGCAAGTTTGAGGACGAAGAGGTATTCCTCAGTAGCTATTATGACCCCGCGACTTGTATCATGAGGAATCACTGGAACCCAGCTTGAAGGACACTGCCCCGGAGGCACCTGAGCCGGCTACCTAGTTAACCTAGAGTTTACTTCATCTTCAACTGCTTCAGTTTTCCCTTTCCGAATTTTATTTGAACTTGTAATTTTAGTACAACTTATGTTGTTCGACTTTTACTTTCAGGTACGGCTTAACTTGTGTGTTTGAATTATTAAATAAAAAGTTTTTAATTTCCTACAAATTTATATGTGGTGATATGAGTTTAACTATTGAACCGACAACTTACTACCGCCGTCTCACCCCGGTGTAGGTTGGGTATGATCCAACTTGACCCAAACAAATTGGGATCGGGTCGTGACAAATATAATTCTGAAATAAAAGTTAAACACAAGTTTTTGGCCAGGAAAAGTCACGACTTCCAATTCTGAAACCATGGCACACAAATCGAGGTGTATCGTTGACTAAGTAGTCAAACAACAGAAACTCCATGATTTGAGTGTGCACCCTAGTAGATTTCAGTGCCACAAGTGCACTGAAATCGACCGTGTCCCAAAATTACGACTTGGTCAAAAGATATCGCCATTATGGCTAACCGTGACCAAATCGATAATTTGTCGCCAAAATTGAGTTCTAGGAATTAATTAAAATACTAGATCAAATTTTTAACTTCTGGAAAAATTATACATCGTAGATCTCTGTGTCAGCTTTCCAAAACTTCAAATATTCGTGATTCTGATTCCTTGTTCTCCTGGAATCCCGAAAACACCTAAACGTATCAAATTTTGGACAACTGACCCTCCACGAATTTTTCAAAAATTTAGGTTCAAAATTTATGAAAACAAATTAGATATACAAAAAATATATCTCGACGGTTCCAATAAAAAAGATGGCGCACGAAAAGCACGTCAGAATTGGCGGCAATCGCTCCGTGAAGTTTGAGGATCTCCAAGATCAAACGACAAACGAGGCTGGAATAATAAACTAGGGTTTTCGGATTTAATATGTATATAGGAGAGGGAGAGGGAGAGGCGGGTGGTTGAGTCATCTGGGTGCCGACAGTTGGGCCAGGGGTGGCTGACTGGCTACTGACTAGGTAAATACTTATTTTAATTATAAAAATTCATTTAAATTCATTTTAACTCCAAATAAATCACAGAAAATCCAGAAAAATCCGAAAAAAAAATTCTAGAAACTACTTCTAGGTGTCTATTGTCTAAATAAAAGGTTTGGCCTCTAAATCTCTTCGTGTGACCCCATATTAAATCTCAAAATCCTATGGAAAAATAAATTCTATAGTTTTTAATTATTCAAAAATTACCAAAAAATCCAGAAAAATATTAGAAATTTTTATAAAATATTTTTAACTATCTAGAACTTAGATAAAAATATTTGATCAAAAATACTCCATTATGACCCTACAGAAATTCACGAAACCTTATAAAAATAATAATTCTATAGATTAAAATTATCTAAAAATTACCAAAAATTCTATGAAATTCTAAAATAATATAATAACATATTTGGGACTATCTAGGGACCATGTAGACCTTATATAACCTAATATTATCATATCTCACTTATAGACCTAGGTACTGTAAACCCCTTGGATTTTAGGGTTCGTTTAAAAAATTTACATGAATTATTTTCAATAAATAATTTTATTATAATTAGTTTTGATCATTAAATATACTTTTTTATGATTTTGATTTTTGAAGCGTCAGGGATGTCAATCTCTCGAAACTTTCTTCATGAGTTTTGTAGTAGACGAGTTTATCTTCATTTTAATATATAATGTCCCACTCAAACTTGTTTCCTTACACTCTATTTATATTGTACAACTTTCTGGTTAATTCAGGCCATTTAACCATCTATAGCAAAACTTGACCTCACTTCCAATTTAATTTCGGGACTCGATATCGATCAAACCTAGAAAGAGAACTATAGTCGCCATAACACTCTCCAACACTCTCCCAATTGCACTTCTTTTTTCTTCTTATTATTCTCCTTCCCAAACTCTTATTCTTCTCATCCTCACAATTTCTTCTCCATTACCCACCCGATGGCAGCAGCCACCTCGACAACAACCGAGCGCTACTGACTACAAGTCGCTGCATCGTGCACCTCGCCGTCGATGCGCCACCCGTGTGCCACCCTAGACACGGTACCCCATCCAGCAGTGCCACTGCCGGTATGACTGCTGCGCGCACGCGCCAGGCATGCAACAATAACTGCAGCCACGAACGCAGTAGCAGCAGCGATATTAGCACGATGGCGGCGGCCAACCGCCGTCGCATAAGCCCGACGACTACCCCTACACGACCGCGCAACCCTGGAGAGCTCCCCCAAGCTGCCACCTTCTTTCCCGACGCACAGTCTAGGCTATTCGTGTGCTTCATACGAAATCCCGTCGTGATGCGCGCAAAATGAAATCCAGAATCGTATTTCAGGACAGCAACTTTGGAGGTGTTTTTTGGGCAATCCGACTGTTGGATCGTCGATCCAATTCTTCCATCTAAATCTTGGTATATACTCCTTCGGTCATCTAAAATTTCAATTGTCAATTCGATCGTTAGATAGATCAAAACTGACCACCAAGTTGACTATTTAAATTGCATATATTTTAGACAGTTTCGTGGAGCAAAATGTGTGACTTTGTTTTTCTTTTGTCGAAGCTCCGGTTGATAAACCACCAACTCATCAGCACAGCAGCTATAACCACCTTCGTGCCATAAACTTTTTAGCTTCATAGGATGTCATTTGGTTGGTTGAAATCGACGCCAAAGTTGGCCCCTCGAAACCGTAATTTCCAACTTATAAAAAATTTAATTTTGAACCCGGGACTCCGTATTCCAATTCTGACGCCATAATGTACTCATGGCATCCTTTTGGATAAAAGTCATCTATAATTTGTTGATTTTGGAGGACACAGACCCGATACGTATTTCCGTACAAAGTGTGTCCTAATGTCCGGATCAACGGACCATTTTGAGATCGACTCATTGGAATCCAATTCTGGATATATCGTTGTGTTTGTATCATCATTCTAGACTCGTTGACATATATTTTGAAGATTTAGAGGACTTTGGCTCCGACACACATTTCTGTGTAAATCGGCTCCAATGTCCGGGTCAACCGGTCATTTTTAGATCGGCTCATAGGAATCCAATTCCGGATATACTGTTGGATTTGTATCGTCATTATGGACTCGTGGACATATAACTTGCTAGGTTCAGTAGACTTGTATCTTGGCACATTTTCGGTGCAAAGTGGGTCCAACGGCGAATATCATTTTGACTCAAAATTACCATTTTACCCCTGTATCCAAATTAGACTTATGAGTAGGCTATTCTATCTAATTTGACCATTCTGGAAACGTTAGTAATATTTGTTTCATTATCCGATGACGTTTGTAGATTTTTCTTTATGTATCACCATTAGTTATAATGAATTCATATTTATATTCATATCTTGGAATCCGTTTTCAAAATTGAGATCAGTTGATTCCAGTGATCTCAAATCACTGAAATTGACAAGGTAACCATGTAGATCACCAAGACAAGATTGTTAAGCTTCTGTTTGATCATCTTGCCTTGATTTGTGTGTCGTAGGTTTTGTTGTGCGAATAACGAGATGCAAGCTTGATATTTTGAACCTACAACTTGCAATTCTCATTATTAATAAATAATAATTTTAGAGGCTAGTGTGACCTAGTTCTAGACGATATAATTACAAGTGTCTTAGATAACCTAAGGTAATATGCGACTAGAACGACCCAAGCTCTCTAGGTGGGAGTTATTAGTCATACGTGTACTTTAGTGTGTGATAAATAATTTTTTGTGATTTGGGTTGATAGAAATTTACATCGAGTATGGTTATCATGGATCGCGGGATAGATTTTTGTACTGCAGTCTCAGCACGGTTTGGACAACTCCAGACAAGTATACCTTGCCAATTTGATATACAATTTTTATATTATTGTTTCCTTATCAGTCTTTCACTTGGATATACTGTTACATGATTCACCTGCTCTCATCCGTATACTTACATGACTACACCTGCTGACACATGGACATAATTCACGGATTCACATTGCATGGTATATAGGAGACTCGGTTATGATCTTTGGATATTTACTCGATGATGGATTTTTCTGTGTACATGTTGACTGGACTTTTGAACTTATCAATTTATATAGTCGGACTGTTCGTGTCATGGATACGACACGAATAGAATCATTAGGTGGGAAGGATGGTCACTAGACGGAGAAGCTAATTATAGCTTACATTAGTGATGTTTCTATAGCTCGTGACTCGTACCACTACACATGTACCCCTTAGAGGAAGCATCTATGTCAAACATTGTCCCCAAGTGCATTTCACACAGACTAGATAGTCTACTTAGTTATAGTATCTTTGAATCACCTGATTATTACCTTGGTCCCTGTTTATCACCTGGTTTACACATTGCTTCCTTCATATTTTATTTATTCTACTTCAATTTGGCATGTATATTATGTATCTTGCTACGTACCACTGAGCACCTGGTTTTCTTTTAGGTATATGATGAGATCTGATATAGGATTTTGAGGGTTTACTTCTTCAAAATTTTTAGGTATCACTAGATGGTGCCTTCTTATTATTCTTCTGCAGTATTTCTTATTTTGTATTTACATAGTACTTAGATAGATTGTGGATGTTTACTAGTGGATTATGATATCATATGTACAGCTTATACATATTCGAGTTGGATGGGAGTCCGCTTGAATGCATAGTTGGCCATGCCACGTAGCCTGGTCCAGTATATTTTGGGGCTGGGGCGTGATAGGTACATACCATTGCGGTCTCAAAATCAAATTTCCACAAAAATTTCTAGTATTTTTTATTTACTCAATTATTAATCAAAAATAAAAAAAAATTGGTAGCGGATGCTAAACTTTGTTAGTTTGGGGAGTAACCCACGATGAAGAATTATCTCAAAAGTAGCCCACTTTATATTCAATAATTATACAGTTGAATGCCCATAAACTTCTTCCACGATGTCGATTTTGAAGACAAGTCATGAAATAAGTCTTATGATAATGCTCATCTCCAATTATTAGTTACCATTGCTTTGTGAATAACATTTTGATAATATTTGTATTAATTAATCGCTCTTTAACAAAATACCGGAGTCATTCTCCACCATTTCATAAAAATAACAAGTAAGTTTATACAACCTTCAACTTTCTTTTGGTGAAATTATGAAATTGTATTTAGGGTCCCAACCATGGCGATCTTCCTTTGGGCTTGGTAAGGCCAATATGTTATTGGTGATATTATGGATTCTCAATTTTGTTTTAAGGCATGGATGACACTAGTTTTGGATTTTGTTCTTCTACTAAAATAGATATTAATTTGAGAATTATGTTTTGTTTACATAAGTAGGAATTTATTATATGGTTGGGTAATGATAAGGATTATATGTTAAACTTCGGTCTTTGGGTGAAGGCTTTGTGCAGTTTTGTGAGGCTCATGTTGGGAATCGGACATGCCCTCCGGTACTTCGATACCATTTTTGAAACATTGCCGCAACGAAAACATAGGCCAACCCACCTAAAATAACCAACTTCCGTCTAACGGACAACAAGCTCAGATAAAAATAAGTATATAACAGTGACTACGTCACCTGGACAAATCCTAATTTCTATAACTCCGATAAAATTACAATATTGACAAAAAAAGTCCTTTTCCCCTAATAGGTTCAACCCCCTCACCACACTCAAGAAGAAAAAAAAGATATTATAATTGAAATCGCTCACCAACCCGTAGTAATCTCCCTAACCAAAGTTGATGACTCCTTGATTAGATCTATTTTTCCTTATGTCTTGTATGGAGAACTCCTAAGAGCAAAGTACGAACTTTATCTTAGATCTCATGTGGACGACCAACCTGAATCTCAACTTTGTGCTATGCTTTGTGCCTCCACCATCACCCCATATATATAGGATAAGAATATCCTATCTTAGGTCATAATAAGATTTTCTAAATATAAAGCCCTAAAATAAGAATCCTATTACACCTAAAATAGCCCATCAACATCTTATTTTAGATTATAATATGATCTCTTAAATAAAAAAACCCTCAAATAAGAATCATATTAAATCTAAAATAGCCTAGCACCAATTATGGACATCTAAATCAAATTAAATCAAATACTTAATCAGATTTGGACTCCAAAAATATGCTACTACTACCAAATCTAGACTGGACTCCAACATTCTCCCCTCCAGTCTGATAATAGGGTGTTGACCCCATGGATACTCAACAAGACTCCATGTATATCGTCCAGCGATAGATTTCCTGCTTCCCCATTCCACTGATCTCCAAGCCCCCGAGCTGTTTTGCATCTTCCTTCATTTTTAGCTCTTCGACCATCATGTCGATGCTTGCTGTTATTCGTAGCACCTCCTATACTACTGGAATCATGTCGATATCAATAACATGATAAAGACTGAAGCCCCTGACGATTAGCCTTACTGCAAGCCTTAGCTGCCTTTTCTCAACTTCCATCTTCCACTAGAATGTGTTACCATTCCTTTGAGCTTCTTTACCCTTGGCTGGCCCAACTAAGCGGACAGTTCGGTTCTCCTGAGATTCAAACTCTTAAACCTGTCTGTCATGCCTCGATTCCGCTAGGGTCATCCGTCTTGCCTGGATCCCTGCGGGATCGTTCGTCCTCGTTAAGGCATGATGCCGTACAAGCCTAAGTTGCGCTTGCACAAGGCTATGTACCTGCACAAAACAATTAGTCAAGCAAAAACATACGCACACACCCATTCATTGTAGAAAACCAAATATTGGACACAGAGATTTGAAATTGAAATACTTCTTTTATTGATAAACTTGACATGAATACAAGTACAAAGCTTTGCAAACTCAGATTGCCTTATTTTGGCTACATAATTCTTTTTAAAACTCTCTTTTAAAAATAGTTGCAATACCCATACATCATATCCCTTTATTACATTCTGGAAATGAAAAGGCACCTTCAAAGGAAAAGAAACTTGAAACTTGACTGGAATAAAAAGTAGCTTCGAGGCAGTCCACAGCTCTACTGGACTAGACGAGCTTCAGTACCTCACTTGAAACCCCCCTGTATCCTTTGCTTTCTGAAAAGGATGCCCACAACGTGGGTCAGCATACATCATGTACTGGCGAGCGGCTTTTGGCCGAACTCGCAAATCTCTGCACTAAATCAACATGTGGAGCTAACATTTACCAGTGATCTTTCTACTTGTCTAGGTTCTTTTTAACAATTCATAAGAACATGATAGTAGAATATTTTATAAGCAACTTACCATCGCCGATAGTCATCCCTGCACAAAAACATGTTAGCACAATTTGCATAACGAGTAATTCATGTTTCATTCTTGCAGATATTGAAGTTGTAATTAGGGTCATGCAGGTGGACTATTCTACATGTTGGTCTATGGGGTATCCCCATGATTAGCTGCTGTGACTCTCTGGTTCAGCTCGTCGCTAAGGACTCAGATATCGACTCCTATTTTCACATGGAGGCCCTAATCTCTCCTAAACCGAGCGGTTCCAGGTGTCCCCAGATACCACCCAAGAGACAAATATTTCCTTGTATACAAGTTGTCTGAGACCAAATGCATGCTCTAGCAGTTCTATCAGATGGAACAGATTTAGACTTATGCACAAATATGCGACACATTTATTTCGTGCCTTCTTGTTTATCTCAACACGTGCAAGTTCGTCTGTACATGTCTATATTTTTCAAGCATACTTAGTAACCGAACAGATGATCATTCTTATGGTGCAGATAGAGTAGCAATACATATTCTTGCATTTGATTCAATACAATTATCTACTCTTATCTTTTGTTGATGTAGTATCGTTGATCATAGGGATAGGGCAACAGAGTGGACTAGAGATCATTTTTATTAAGCATACAGATCAATATTTGTTCGGTTGAAGCAACTCACCGAGATGAATCTTAGTTGAGAGAAGGAAGGACTTTACGCGTCGTTCACGAACAGTTCACGCATCCTACATTGGCACCAACAATTGATTAGCATACTTCAATCTCTTTCTCTTAAGATTCGGAATGAATGCGAAATGCGATGAAAGCGAACAATAAAAACCAATCATCGAAAACTAACACAAAAACGCATTCATCAAAACCAAGCAGCAAAAGAAAACATCCAACAAAAACTCTTGGATTCATCTCAATAGAAGCCAATCCATCAATTGGAAAGGTTCATTGTATTTCATCCGTGATCAATCGATACCGACAAAGGTTTCCGCAAATACTCAGTTCAAGACTTAGTCAGCAAGTCATGGGTATTACATAGTAGACCGCGAGGAGCGGGGTACTACATAATAATCCACTGAGAAAAAATTTTATCCTCAAAACTTAAGAAACAAGCTCTCACCTCCGCTAGTATTGCATTCATGATCAAGTAAGGTGGATAGGTTAAAGACACGAGTATTAGTCCGCAGCTGCTGGTTGTGCGGATTGTCTCTGATCTGCGGTGGGTCCCTCTGTGGTCCACCCTCTCCTGCGTCGTTACGATTTTGAGTCGTTCTATTCATTTTTGGACAATTCCTGATGGAGTGACCCTGTTGGCCACAACCAAAACAAGCATTATTAGTTGATGTGCCCACTTTTGCCACAGAAACTGCAACTCAGACCATTCGTATAGCGACAGTCTTCCTTCACATGCCCTCGTCGACTGCAAAAGGTGCATAATGGCTTATTATTCTGTTCCCCGTCAGTCTTTTTCTCACCATCGTGATATGTCTTAGCGGACTGATTCCGACCGTACTGCATTTTAGTTGACGTCTTCTTTAGGCAAAACTGTTCTACCTGTAGCGTCGCCTCAAAGGCCTGAAAATATGACCCATATTCTCGGTTCAGCACACTCAACTGAATGTCGTCATTCAGACCTTCAACGAACCGATCTTTGCGAGTCTGTTCCGTGGGTAACATAACAACAGCAAAATTTGCTAGCTTAGCAAATTTAGATTCATAGTCCCCCACGGACATATTTCCTTGTTTCAGAGTGATGAAGTCATTCTCCATCTTTTTATTCATGGCTGGAGGCAGATATTGATTCAGAAATGCCTTCTTGAACGAGGCCCATAAAATCTTCCCATTCCTAGCCGTTGCGAGCAGCGTCGGCTTTTTCGCCTTCCACCAGTCCTTTGCCCGCCGCCGTAGTAGCCGAGCGGCACACAATACCTTCTTGCTACTCAGAACTCCTACGAATGTGAACAGACTTCCATTTTATCTATCCAGTCCACCGCTTTTTCTGGTGATGTCCTGTCCTCAAATTCTGGAGGTTTCACATCCAAGAAGTCCTTTGGCTTAAAAGGAAGAGTGCCTTTGCGCCGGCTGGGGTTCGTCGCCATCCACGGGCTCAATCTCGGGTGTTTTCGTTGGTTTGGTCGCTGTGGTAGTATCTCTATTTGCCGCAAGCGCAGTTACAAGTTGGGTCAAGGAATTTAACTACTTCTGTTAGGCCTCCAGTCGGGCCTGTTGCATCTGGCAACGCTTCTCATTATCTTGCCTCTTTAGTTCCAACAAGGTCATGATCCGTTCTATCGGATCGCTCGAGCCAGATAGTCGAGGAGGAGCCATTTCTCTACAAAAGTGTATAACTTCTGTCAGTCTCATAAAATATTATGGACTTTTGTATGGGGCATTGGTTTTCATAACTCAAAATTTGGACTTTTGAAAGCCATCAAAATACTTTATATACTTTTTCGAAAACGATATTTGCAAGGGGCCAAGGACGTAAAACCGTGCTCTGATACCACTTTGTCACACCCCGATCCCGCTAGGGTCGTCCGTCTTTCCTGGATCCCTGCCGGATCGTTTATTCTCGCTAAGGCGTGATGTCGTACAAGCCGAAGTTGCGCTTGCACAAGGCCATGTACCTGCACAAAATAACTAGTCAAGCAAAGACACACACACGCACCCATTCATTACAAAAAACCAAATATTGGACACAGAGATTTGAAATAAAAATACTTCTTTTATTGATAAACTTGATAGGAATACAAGTACAAAGCTTTGCAAACTCAGATTGCCTTATTTTGGCTACATAATTCTTTTTAAAACTCTCTTTTGAAAATAGTCGCAATGCCCATACATCACATTCCTTTATTACATGCTATAAATGAAAGGACACCTTCAAAGGAAAAGAAACTTGAAACTTGACTGGAATGAAAAGTAGCTTCGACGTAGTCCACAGCTCTACTGGACTAGACGAGCTTCAGTACCTCACTTGAAATTCTTCTGTCTCCTTTACTTTCTGAAAAGGATGTCCACAACGTGGGTCAGCACACATCATGTACTGGCGAGCGACTTTTGGCCGAACTCGCAAATCTCTGCACTAAATCAACATGTTGAGCTAACATTTACCAGTGATCTTTCTACTTGTCTAGGTTCTTTTTAATAATTCATAAGAACATGATAGTAGAATATTTTATTAGCAACTTACCATCGCCGACAGTCATCCCTGCACAAAAACATGTTAGCATAATGTGCATAACGAGTAATTTATGTTTCATTCTTACAGATATTGAAGTTGTAATTAAGGTCATGCAGGTGGACTATTCTATATGTTGGTCCATAGGGTATCTCCATGATTAGCCGCTGTGACTCCCCGGTTCAGCTCGTCCCTAAGGACTCAGATGTCGGCTCCCATTTTCACATGGAAGCCCTAATCTCTCCTAGGCCGAGCGGTTCCAGGTGCCCCCAGATACCACCCGAGAGACAAATATTTCTTTGTATACAACTTGTTCGAGACCAAATACATGCTCTAGCAGTTCTATCAGATGAGACAGATTTGGACTTATGCACAAATGTACGACACGTTTATTTTGTGCCTTCTTGTTCATCTCAACACGTACAAGTTCATCTATACATGTCTACATTTTTCAAGCATACTTAGTAACCGAACAGATGATCATTCTTATGGAGCAGATAGAGTAGCAATACATATTCTTGCATTTGATTCAATTCAATTATCTACTCTTATCTTTTGTTGATGTGGTATCGTTGATCATAGGGACAAGACAACAGAGTGGACTAGAAATTATTTTTATTAGGCGTACAGATCAATATTTTTTCGGTTGAAGCAACTCACCGAGATGAATCTTATTTGAAAGAAGGAGGGACTTCACGCATCATTCACGAATAGTTCATGCGTCCTACATTGGCACCAACAGTTGATTAGCATACTTCGGTCTCTTTCTCTCAAGATTCAGAATGAATGCGAAATGCGATGAAAGCGAACATTGAAAACCAATCATCGAAAACTAACACGAAAATGCATTCATCAAAACCAAGCAGTGAAAGAAAACATCCAACAAAAACTCTTAGATTTATTTCAATAGAAGCCAATCCATCAATTGGAAAGGTTCATTATATTTCATCCATGATCAATCGATACCGACAAAGGTTTTCCCAAATACTCAGTTCAAGACTGAGTCAGCAAGCCGTGGGTATTACATAGTGGACCGCGAGGAACGGGGCACTATACTTCTCACCTTCGTGTCCGACACTGAAGCTCTCCAGTAAACATGCATCCTCTAGCAGAACATTATGCACTGTGCACGTCATCGTAAACTTTAACCTCCTTCCTGGCTTCGAACTGCTGAAATCGATATCGCTCCGTGAAGCTTTGGCAAACTACCCATCTTCAAGATAGGATCCGTAGAGCAACCTCTACCTGGATACCGACCAACCATCATGTGACTGACAGACTGACCCTCAATCTTTTACTCATCACTATCCTTTTCTTTGTTTCGATGAATCGAATCCTCTGCTTCTCTCAAAACATCTCGAAGACCCTTATTAACAAGTTCTCGGCGATCCAACTCCTGTCGAACATCCCTCGAGCCTTAATCCGGTATTTGTGGCCTGTATGTAAAACTCAGTAGCTTGAACCTGTACATGCCACAACATAAATTTTCTTGAGCCAGCTGTTGGAAACCCTTCACAAGTATCTAATATTTGTTTCCAAATAAACTATGAAAGCCATCATCGGCCAGCTACCATGCCGAAACTAAGTTGTAGCATAAACTTGGTATATGTTGTACATCCCTGAGGACGTATTTCTTACCAAACTCCATTATCAAGTGCACATCACCGATAACTACAACTGCAGCTATCCCCGTGTCGACCATCTTCATACGTCCAAACTTGTCGCCGTCGTATAACATAAAGATCCACCTGTGCAGAGTGGCATGATACAACACTCTTGTGTCCATTACCAGTCGTCGCCATGACACATGCCACAAGGTTCCTCTGTGTCAGTCACTGTGATTGATTTCTCCTATTGCTATGAGATCCCCATGATCGTCCTTACCTTTGGCCTTCTCAGCTTTGAGCTTCATGTAGTTCCTTCTGATATGATCTTTTTCGCCACAGTGATAGTAGCCCTTATTGCGGTCCACAGTCGTAAGATCCCGAAAACTCCCCTGCGTCCTCTCTAGTTACTTGAGTCTTTCCTTTTCGTAAAAAACCACCAGAGAGGACTCCTGCAACGATTCATCTTTGCTTGCATCGGATCTCCTTATTCAACAAGCTACTTTTGACTGCTTCCATCGTTACAGCTCCATCCAGTACGAAGTTGCTTACCGACACCACCAATGTCTTCCAATTTTTCGACAAAGAACTCAAAAGCAGTAGAGCTTGAAGCTCATCATCTATCACCATCTTCATCGTAGACAGCTAATTGATGATACCCTGAATCTCATTCCAATGTTGTGACACTGGGCACCTTCTGTGTACTTTGAGTTGACGAGTTGGCAAATAAAAAATGCGTAGTTGCCAGCCATCTTTCTTTCGTACAGTGAATGCAGCTTCTCCCATAATATTTTTGTCAAACTATCCATGGATACTAGTGAAACATCAAATCATCCAACCATTGGCAGTTGAATCCAATGGTCTTTCGATCCAGTCATTTTCAGTCTTCAACAGCTTTGTTCGATAGCTTTGCGATATCGCACTCCAACGGACCATGCAAGTCCTTGCACCAGAATAGATCCTCCATCCTCGACTTTGAAATCGTCTAGTTCCCTTGTGAGGATGATCATACGAGTGTTCATCTGCTCCATAGACATGGTTGCTAGAATCCCAAAAGCTCTGAATATACCCGATTTGGGAATCAAACATGCCCTACAGCGCTCCGATATCATTTTGAAATGTTGCTACAGCGAAAACTTAGGCCAACTCACCTGAAATAACCAACCACCTTCTAACGGATACCAGGCACAGATAACAACAAGTATATGGCGGTGAATACATCACTTGGACAAATCTCAATCTCTATAACTCAGGTGAAATTACAAGATTGACAAAAATATTGTTGAACCCTTTTCCCTAATAGGTTCAACCTCTGAACCACATTTTAGAAAAAAGAAAGAGAATATAATTGAAATCGCTCACCAATCCGTAGCAATCTCCCTAACCGAATTTGACGACTCCTCGATTAGATCTCTTCTTCCTTCTGTCTTGTATGACGATGTCCTAAGAGCAAAGTGCAAAATTTTTCTTAGATCTCCTATGGACGAGCACCCCTAATCTCAATTTTGTGCTATGTTTTATGCCTCCACCATCACCACCTTCCAACTAATGGATATGCTACTATTGAAATGAGTCCAATAGTTTTCATTGGATGTTTTCTTTTGCTGCTTGATTTTGATGAATTTGTTTCCATGTTAGTTTTCGATGATTGGTTTTCACTGTTTGCTTTCAACGCATCTCGCATTTATTCTGAATCTTGAGAGAAAGAGATCGAAGTATGCTAATCAAATATTGGTGCCAATGTAGAACACATAAGCGGAGCATGATCGGTGCATGAAGTCCCTCATTCTCTCGAATAAGATTCATTTTGGTGAGTTACTTTGACCGAGCTACCATTTATCCCCACACCTTAACAAAATGATCTCTAGCCTACTCTCTTGTTGTGTCCCGGTGATCAACGATACCATAATAACAATGATAAGAGAAGATAAATGAATTGAATCAAATGCTATATTTTGTACTGATGCGCAATCTGTTTCATATAAATGATCACCTGCTCAGTTACTAGTATGCTTTAAAAATATAGACATAGACAGACAAACTTATACATATTGAGATAAATAAGAAGAAAGGCACAAAATCAATATGTGTCGTATATCTGTGCATAAATCTAGTTTATCTGATAGAAATGTTAGAGCATGCATTGGTCTCGGACAACTTATGTACAAGGTAAAATTTGACACTCGGGTGGATTCCTGGGTCGCTGGAAACTACTCGGCCTATGAGAGATTAGGGCACCCTGGGGTAAATAAGATCTCGCATACATGGGATGTCGATATCTGTGTCATTAGCAACGAGCGAAACCAAAGAATCACAGCAGCTAATGATGAAAAATGACCTGTGGACCATCATATAGATAGGCCACATGTATAATAAGAATTAAGAACTTTAATATCTGCAAGAATGGAACATAAGTTATTAGTATATGCAAATTATGCTATCATTGTCTTGTGTAGAGATGACTGTCGATTATGGGTAAGATATATTGTGCAAGTATTTTCTATTGTTTATGTTTCTTATGAATTGTTAAAAAGAACCTAGACAAGTAGAAAGACCACATAATAACAATGCTAGATTCACTGTCTACTTATTGCAGATTTTTGTGAGTTTGGCCAACAGCCGCTCATTAGTATATGTTATGTACTGACCAACATTGTGGGTACCATTTTAGGTAAGCACGAGACATGAGGATTTTAGGTAAGGTGCTAAAGCTCGTCCATCCCAGTTGAGCTTGTTTGATCGCCTTGAATCTATTTTCATTTTTAAGTCCATTTAGCAAGTTTTCTTTTGAAGGTATCTTTACGTTTGGTTATGTAAAAACATGATATGATGTATGGGTATTGTGGCTACTTTTAAAAAGAGTTCTAAATAAAAGATGTAAGCCAGTCAGGACATTTTGAGTCGTAAAGCTCTATATTTTGTATCCTATCAAGTTATCAATAAAAAAGTACTTTTTGTTTCAAATCTCTATCAAAATTTTGGTTTTCTGCATTTAAATGTTATATTTGTATTGTGTTTTATTTTCTTTAGTTGTATTGTGCAGGTACTGGCTGTAATGACCCGCTCCGCCCTAGCGGAATGTCGATTCAAACGGCAAGTGCAACGACTCAAACGAGCCGTCGGCCCGAAGAGTTAGCATCGACCTGATAAAGAATCGATGTAAGGCTTACATTGGCCGTCAAAGATGAATCCAGACTTAGACTTTCAAAGGCGCGCTCGGAGTATCGCTCGGCCGATACGAACATCACTAAGGTGGGTGGCTCCGATGAACCCGTCTTTGCTTAGCCTAGACACATAACAATACGGAAACTATTGCTAGAATCGCTAGGCAATAACACTGCGCAAGCTAATAAATGACTCAATGCACCTAGCTAAGGGAATAATCACATCTTGTATGCTTGTTTAAAACATGGAAAAGAACTCAAAAATATAGGAACTCTCGTACCGCACTCCACGATCGTGCTAAGGCACAAGCTTACATTTAAGTTCCTTATGCGTTCAACAATGAAACAATGAATGGTTTACAATAATAAAATGGAAAGACGATCGACATAGTCGTTACGAGTAGAATATAGCAACATTGGAAGACTTCGGGACCGATGGGTCGCCAAGGTGACTCCCGCACGGGGAGTTGTATAATGAATGAATGAATGAATGAATAAGAGAATGTATGAATCAACGAATGAATTAATGAATATGTGAATGAATCAATGAACGAACGAACAAGTGAAAGAAAGATATAATGGAAAGAATAAAATATAAGAAAGAAAGGAATGGTTAGCGACAGGTATGACGGGAACGTGCAACGGGGCTCGCTACCCGCGCTCCACGGACGCCGCCGTCAACCTGGTCGATAACGCATTATGGCTAAGGGTTAGCCTACGGCTCAGAGACAGCCGTTAAGTCAAAATGACAAGGCAAATACGAAATGGTCGAAGACAATCCCATCGTATACGAGAGGTAGGCAGAATAAGGAATTTCTGCGGCACGATCAAAGGGAGGCATCGTGGCCAGCTTAGGCAAAAATCAAGGCAACTTACGGTGCTGGCCTGGGTGCGGGCTTGGCCACCCAGGAGACGTAAGTGCGGGGATATTTCAAGAGACTATCAAGGTGTACCAGCCAGCACGCTATGATAGGTGAGAAATACCAAAGGAGAATATGTCCAAAATGGCTTGTGATGCCAGCGACCGGTGCATATAGATTAAGTGAGCTTTGCTGGTGGCAATCCACGTACAAGTCCTTGCATTAAAACAAAGTAGTCTAAGATTAACTGAATGAAGCGCCTTCTGAACAGGCTTGAATGTAACACACCAAATGATAGAGAGTACTTCATGTAAATGAGTTAGAAAACACACCCATGACGTGCTAGATTCTGAGGCAAGGACACGCCCTCGATACTGAATGTTTATGCGAACTACGTTAATTTGATTATATATGAATTGTTGACTAACTTAGTTTACTTAGGACATGGAAGACCGAACGGTAAGTATGGGTAAATCGTGCATATATTTTTATGCAAACACTTGAATTCGGCAATACGAGATAAGTTATGAAATATGCCATGAAACTGATCCTAAGGCAAGACTAGAAGGACAATAAATGATAGACGGTGCAACAAAGTAAATATAACGTGTTTGGTAATGATAGTATTGTGGACGAGCTAGCCTCCCCACCAGTGCATAACAATGTACTGATAACCCCACAGATTGCTTGCCGGAAGTAGGAGATATCGTCGGGTGCGGAGCTTTCCTCGAACGTGCTAAGGCACGGAGCTAACTCTGGGGCCTTAGAGCGTTGCAAGGAGCTGAAGCACCATATACAAGACATAATGTATCGAAACATCGCCATAAATCATTCCATATTATAAGCCACTTGGCACGCCTTTTATATTTCAGAGAGAGAGAGCTTGAGAGACTTGTAAACTCTGCCTAGCGCCGCTTGTAAACTTCTTGAAAATCAATAAAGAGTTTGAATTTGCTTCAACTTGTGTTCATTTACTTTCCGCTGCAAATGGAAACACTCTGTACGACTCTGTGGCCTAGCTCAAATCGGTCGTTTCTGGACTTGGCCTTGCACGGGCGCAACCTAGGCCCGTACGGCATCACGCCTTAGCGAGGACGATCGCTTCTGCAGGAGCGGGGTGTGACAGATTGGTCTCAGAGCACGGCTTTACGTCCTTGGGCTTCACTTCGATTCTCTCAGTTTTGAAAGCTCATTTGGAAACAAAGAAGTATACGCTCTCTCTCTCGTTGTGCCTTGGGATGTTCCATATAATAAGTCTAATATTTTTAAAAGCTCGTACGAGTACTCGGTTGAATGGGTTCGATAGGCGAAGGCCTTTGTTCTAAACCATGAAGGACTCGAGTTGGAAGGAACCAATGCAAAAAGTTAGCAAATGCAGTGCATGCTTGAATAACCTTACGCTGACAATAGCGAACGAGTACACAAGACCGAAGTATAGTTCGGGCGGGATGGTTACGCACGCAACCTTTTGGCTAAGTTGTGCCGAGTATCGCGCACCTAGTCCTTCTGGTGTGAACGAGTTTACGAACGAGATCGACTATCACTCGGACGAGAATAAGTGAGACTTAGAACGTATGTTGATGGAGACGCTACTTGACCAACGCTAAAACGAACGCGGAAAAATGGTTCTTAGACTTTGAGGAACGGACGAACGTGCGATTGAACACATCGATTGGGAATCGAATGATCTTTTAAAAAATTTGTAGAATGACTTGACCCCGAGTGGTGTATGTGATAGGTTCGAAGAAGAATAAGAGTGAGTGTCGACGGCTAGTCGAGTGGCTCGAACCCTGAGTGGTGTATGGACGTTATAGAAATTGTTCGAGCGAGACTAAAGGATTTACGGATAGAACGAGTATGTCGGCAAGTGATGATATCGCACAAAGCCTTAGAACGAGTAACGCTTAGCTGGTTGCGACTTCGAGAGTCTCAAACGAAATATCGTTTGGACGAATTATGAATGCGTAGTGCGAATTACGAAACGATTGAATGGAGATTTGAACGATAAAATAAATGGATGTTTTTGTCAAGAAAACATAGTGGATCGTGCATGCAATTTTGAATTTAGTCGAATGGATTAAAGCTTGAGTTAAGACAAAATACTCAGATGAAATCGGAGTTAGCATAATTAGAAGATAGCTTGTATGGAAAATGTTGGTTTGGAGATTCGATAATGACTAAGGAATTAGAATTCATGTTGCTTGATGACGAGTTAGCATGAGACAATACGAATTGAGAAATTAAGTTGCATGACTCAGAATTCGTTGCAAAAGAAAGATCGTCAGGTTATGTACATCATCGATGGTATTGAGGCGTATCAAAGATCGATGTACGATAACTCGGGAGTACTCTGATTCGATGAATGATGATCATGTTAGAAGTTATTATTTTGAAGGATACTATGTTGGAGAATTTTGATAGAAATAAATGTTTGGAATGAGGAAGGGAAGTGACTCGATTGTTCGGTGATGACCACAACGACAACGATCTTGTCTTGCGCGAGTGCAACTCCAGCCTCGCACATGCGTCACGTCAGATTTGGAACGATCATTCCGCGTGAGCGTTGGCATGGTGATTCATGTCCAACGGGAATGGTCGAACTCGAAATACCTTGACATGGCAATTTTGATCGCTTTAACTTGTGGTTTGAAGTGAAGGCAGATTTAAGGATTGATCGGACTTATGATTGAAAAGACAAAGTAAAGCTGAGGATTGAGTAGACCCAATTTGCGTATCGAAAATGAGTAAGTCTAGACTCAACGCAAGAGTTACATCCCGATAAGGACGATTATTCTGCAAAAATATTGACATGGTGATTCATGTCCGCCGTAGATAATTAGACTTGCGTGAGATCAGGGTGCGACATATTGCAAGGCTAAGACGACCTTGTGATCGACTACGTGAATTGGATAGGATGGATATGTAAATTGTATCAAACATACTTGAAGAAATAGACTACGATAATTGCTAGTACGGACGCACGATATTGACATGTCAAGGATTTGATTGAGGACAACCTATCGTAGGATGACTTTCCTAAACGAGCTCAGACTTGGAACGAAGAATGTGTTGATGCGAATAGGGTGTACGCTGCTTGATGTTTAGAAATTTGAGTGAAACGAACTTGGGTAGAAACTCCGATATAAACGAACAAATGGTTTAACCATAGGACTTGGGGCGAGCATCGTACAATAACTTTGCACAATGAACCGAGAACTTGACTTGTACCTATGACATTGTGAGCTGACCTAGCGGATAGGCGAACGACCCTATGCCGAGTGATTGAACATGTACGATTGATATTACAGTATCGTCTGGATGGACGATAGACTTTGGGCAACAAGACTTAGAGTAGGATGGAGAACTGGGAGTGTACGTGAACGACAACGAGATTAGCCTCAAACGAAGTGTATGAATGAAATGGATGATGTGCAAGTAAAGTTGGGATAACGAATTGAATCATTGATAGGAAGACATACTCGATGATAGTGTAATACTTGGTCTTGAATCGGACGGAAAATACTTAGACTTGGTCGACTTCGCTAAGAAGAAATTGTATTGATTTCGTAGACAAGAACGCTTGAGAAACGAATCGGATCATCTCGAGGTTCGAGATAAACGATAGTAAGACGCACATGAGTTTGGTTTTAATCGAAGTTAGTAAAACGATCGGCAAATCAAAACTAACACGAGTAGCTTATCCAACTTCGCTAATTGCTAAGCTTGGTTGAAATGTACGTATTCGGGGGACGCCTTGAATATGTGCACGATCCAAACTCAGTGATATGATGAGCTCGAATATAGTTGCAAGTGGATGTTGAGATGCACATGAAATGAATGGGTGAGTTAGTCTCAGCCTACGTCCCTCGTATTTGATGAATTACAACGCACCTCGTGCGACCGTTACAGTCCCATGACATGACAAAATAGCAACCAAGTCAAAGAAATACGACGATTGAATAAGTACCATCAACTCTAAAATGAATGAAAGGTCATTCAATAAAATCGACCAAACGTATACGATACGGAACTTGGAAAGGTATCGAGTGTAGTTTGGTGCCATCGAACGATAAAGCCAGTCGATAGGAATTGTCAAAGGTATGCACACGGCATGAGTTAAGGAATGGTAGGATGACCTGTACGCAGGAAGTCTCGAGTACGAGACTTGTTTTGAGTGGTGTATTATGTAATGACCCGCTCCGCCCTAGCGGAACGCCGATTCAAACGGCAAGTGCAACGACTCAAACGAGTCGTCGACCCGAAGAGTTGGCATCGACCTGATAAAGAATCGATACAAGGCTTACATTGGCCCGTCAAAGATGAATCCAGACTTAGACTTTCAAAGCCGCGCTCGGAGTATCGCTCGGCCGATACGAACATCGCTAAGGTGGGTGGCTCCGATGAATCCGTCGTTGCTTAGCCTAGACATATAACAATACAGACAATATTGCTAGAATCGCTAGGTAATAACACCGTGTAGGCTAATAAATGACTCAACGCACCTAGCTAAGGAAATAATCACATCTTGTATGCTTGTTTAGAACATGGAAAATAACTCGAAAAAATACAGGGACTCTCGCACCGCACTCCACGATCGTGCTAAGGCACAAGCTTACATTTAAGTTCCTTATGCGTTCAACAAGAAAACAATGAATAGTTTACAACAATGAAACGAAAAGACTATCGACGTAGTCATTCTGAGTAGAATATAGCAACATTGGAAGACTTCGGGACCGATGGGTCGCCAAGGCGACTCCCGCACGGAGAGTTGTATAATGAATGAATGAATAAGTGAATGTATGAATCAACGAATGAATGAATGAATATGTGAACGAATCAATGAACGAACGAACAAGTGAAAGAAAGAAATAAAGGAAAGAATAAAAGATAAGAAAGAAAGGAATGGTTAGCGACAGGTATGACGGGGACGTGCAACGGGGCTTGCTACCCGTGCTGCACGGACGCCGCCGTCAACCTGGTCGATAACGCATTATGGCTAAGGGTTAGCCTACGGCTCAGAGATAGCCGTTAAGTCAAAATGACAAGGCAAATACGAAATGGTCGTGGACAATTCCATCGTATACGGAAGGTAGGCAGAATAAGGGATTTCTGCGGCATGATCAAAGGGAGGTATCATGGCCGGCCTAGGCGGAAATCAAGGCGGCTTACGGTGCTGGCCTGGGTACGGGCTTGGCCACCCAGGAGACGTAAGTACGGGGATATTTCAAGAGACTATCAAGGTGTACCAGCCAGCACGCTATGATAGGTAAGAAATACCAAAGGAGAATATGTCCAAAATGGCTTGTGATGTCAGCGACCGGTGCATATAGATTAAGTGGACTTTGCTGGTGGCAATCTACGTGCAAGTCCTTGCATTGAAATAAAGTAGTCTAAGATTAACTGAATGAAGCGCCTTCTGAACGGGCTTGAATGTAACACACCAAATGATAAATAGAACTTCATGTAAATGAGTTAGAAAATACACCCATGACGTGCTAAATTCTGAGGTAAGGACACGCCTTCGACACTGAATGTTTACGCGAACTACGTTAATTTGATTATATATGAATTTTTGACTAACTTAGTTTACTTGGGACAGGGAAGACCGGACGGTAAGTATGGATAAGTCGTGCATGTATTTTCATCCAAACACTTGAATTCGACAACACGAAATAGGTTATAAAATATGCCATGAAACTGATCCTAAGGCAAGACTAGAAAGACAATGAATGATAGACGGTGCAAAAAAGTAAATATAACATGTTTGGTAATGATAGCATTGTGGGCGAGCTAGCCTCCCCACTAGTGCATGACAATGTACTGATAACCCAACAGATTGCTTGCAGGAAGCAAGAGATATTGTCGGATGTGGAGCTTTCCTCGAACGTGCTAAGGTGCGGAGCTAACTCTGGGGCCTTGGAGCGTTTCAAGGAGCTGAAGCACCATATACAGGACATAATGTATCAGAACATCGCCATAAATCATTCCATATTGTAAGCCACTTGGCACGCCTTTTATGTTTTAGAGAGAGAGAGCTTGAGAGACTTGTAAACTCGGCCTAGTGCTGCTTGTAAACTTCTTGAAAATCAATAAAGAGTTTGAATTCACTTCAACTTGTGTTCATTTACTTTCCACTACAAATGGAAACACTCTGTGCGACTCTGTGGCCTAGCTCAAATCGGCCGTTTCGGGACTTGGCCTTGCACGGGCGCAACCTAGGCCCGTGCGGTCTCACGCCTTAGCGAGGACGATCGCTCCTGCAGGAGCGGGGCGTGACACTGGCCTTGTGCAAGCGCAACTTAGTTTTGCCTGGCATCACGCCCAATAGAGGACGAACGGTTCTGCAAAAATCAAAGCGAGGACGAACGATCTTGCGGGATCGAATCATGACATTAGACATCTGGGAAAGCTCAGGAAGCTTGCGGCTTTGAAGCTCGATTAACGTCTGCTTACTGGTGAGTCCGCGTGGGCGGTATGGATGCGCAACTAGGTATCTGCAAGGGAATAACTTCTGGGCCTATAGATTGAGTAACAACGACTCAGTGTTCTTCAAACAAATCCTGCTACGTAAGAGGGAGCTCAAACTACATATCTTCAGAAGGTTCAGGGATGGGGCAACTGCAGATCTGTGGTTGGACGCTTGGGTGGATCATAGAAGCTAAGTTGACCTCATGATTAGCTTACCCAGATTAACACACGGTAGGGCAAGATACGGTTAGTAGGCTATTGGTGAATGGGTTTGGAGGCTAGATCTGCTTCCACAGGCTAGAGATATAGCATAGTTGATATATGGATGTAAGATTGACAGTCAGCTACTAAGGGATAGTGGGGTGTGGGACGATTCCAAGGGTGAGGACTTCGAGGCCAACGTTGTGTATGAGAGCGTCAGGGAGGTGCATGAAGACATGGTGCATGCTAACTTCATATAGAGGAAAGAAATCTCGTGGAAAATACAGTTTTGTCTATACAAGGAGGTGTTGGGAAAGCTTCTTACAAAGGATCGGATACAGCGCTTTGGTGTTCATATAGAAGACACTAGATGTTCTCTTTGCTGCCAGGAGAATGAGTTTATTTCTCACTTATTCTTCCGGTGCACTTTTGCGATTCTCATTTGGCGCTCCAGGCTACGATACTTGTCTTGCAGACAGGTGGAGGACATGAGCTAGAGGGGTTGATTTAGAGCATCAAGGCCGCTCGAGGAAGAGGATTGGGATGGTTTAGGGAGGCTTGTGTTAGACTTGCTTCAACAGTTTGGCATGTCTGGAAGGAACGGAATAACCGGGTGTTTGACAGTTTGTGTACAAGGAATATTGGCCTCATCCATAATATAGATGGGGATGTTACGCGGTTAGGGCTCGGGGGTAACCCTTGAATATAACAGTTCTTTTAAATTAATATAATTACCTTTTTTTCAAATATATATAAACCTCCATCTTTGGTTTTCATTAATAAAGAAAACAGTCAAAATTTAGAATTTAAAAAAAAAATAGCATCTTGCATTTGTGTGGGAAGATTTTCTTACATACAAAGATTTCTTATATGCTCAGATCAACTACCCAGACCCCACTAGATAAGTCATTCGAGAGTAGTCTTCTTAATTGTTGTGATTCAGGTTCTATTTCTCATTGTAGCAACTATGGTTGCACAAGTTTTTATTGCTTTCTATTTCAATCAACTTGTTTTTGCTAGCTTTCTGTTTCAAAGAGTTGTAATCTTTATTTCGTTTTAAGTTGTAGTAAGAGCATAGTCAATTTGCAGTCTGATTGCATAAGTCTAGAAAGTTGCAATCAGTTGTAGATTCTCGATTTTCATGTACGTTTATGCGAACTTTGTAATCCGGCACTAATAATCTTAAAGCAAGATCCGATCAACAAAGATGGGTCATACAAGTCTCAACGACATAAGTTTTCACAAACTTGAGTAGTCCGCTGGAGATTACTACAACATCTGGAAGATGAAGATATCTCTGAATCTTCAACTCGTCAACGTTGACTATGTTTTAGTTTAAGCCTAGTTAAAATGTGTTGCTATTAAGATACATTTCTGGTTGGTGCCTACCATAATTAAATAATTATGTTTGGATAGCATTACATCCTAGTCAAATTTATTGGATGACAACAACAACAAAGCAATGCATTGATTTCTATGCATATATGTGAGCAAAATATTTTTAAAATATTTTACATTCTTTTCCTGCATAGTAAAAAGGATCAAAACTTTGAAATGTAACAATACTATTATCCGTGACCGATTATAATTAACATCATCACCAAATAATTTTGAAAGATCTAAAAATTAAGAAAATGAATTATATTATACAAATACTATATTGCCAATAATATTTCGAATCACAAAATTAATAATGAATATATGAATATCAAATTTATTTTATCTCTACATTTATTCCATCTTTCGTTCATCCAACAATATATATAGAAGAATGAACAAAAAATTATAGCCTTGCTCGGAGATAAATGATAAGATATATAGGTGGAATATCAAAGCCAACTGGTAAGATCTTAATTCTAGTGGCCGCGCAAGCCTCTTCTTGGTTAAAGCCTCGTTATTAAGCAGACGACCTAGAGCTCCTCGAACAATGGTGCTAATAACGTACTATTAAATAGAAGAGAAAGAATAGGATTTTAGCCGGAAAGAAATGCTCTGCTTCTCTTATTAAAAATATATATAAAGAGGGAATAGGATAATGGTGACGGTAGAAGAGATGAGGGTATCCATAAATTAGATTTATCTACAAGTCATAACAATCTTGCATTTGTGTGGTGCGAGAATGGTCTGATATGATCCTTGGGCTAGTAGGCCTGCTAGAGAGTAGATCCGAAGCTTTTGATGTAGAGAAAAAAAGTGAAAGTTTAGAAATATATCTTAATCAAATTAAGATAAATTCCACAAGTTCAAAGATTTTCTTTCCACACAAGCTTCTGGTTTCATTATTAAAGAAAAAAGATAAATTTTAGAATATTAAAAAAAGCAAAATCATCCCTGCGCCAGTAGCAATTTATCTCACTTTTAATAACTTTGAACTTGTGGAATCTGCCCATGAAATATATCTTGAAGTCTTGTGTGGAAAGATATTCTTACAAGCAAGGCCTCAGCCATCAAACATATGGATTTATCTCAATTTTAAGAACTTGCGGAATCTGCCCATGAAATATATCTTGTAGTTAAAAGTACAACGAGCAAGAGATGTAGTAGCTAAAACTTTATTAGCATAAGATGTGATACACATGAAGACTGCAACATAATTATAAAAGACACATATTGCACACTCCCAATCCAAATACAAAAGAAAGGAAGAGAAAACAAAGGAAGTGCATAAACTTTATTACACAAACCAAAGCATCTCGGATGATTATTCGAAGTACGTAATCGTGCAGATTTCAGTGATATATCTCAATGATCGAACGCAGTCCCAGTGCAGGCAGTATCTTGTACTCTTTGAATCCAGCCGCGTCGAAGAGGGTCTTCCATTCAGCTTCGGTCCTCTGCTTCCCGGTGGTATGAACCATCATATGAATGTCGAAGTGAAGCTGCGTCTCGGTGAGCTTGGGATGCACACCGTCGGAAGTATCCATGACCTTGTCGATTATGATTGCTTTCCCTCCTTTTTCCTTGGTCGGAATGGCCTCCTTGCAGTTCTTCAGTATCTTGACACAGTGCTCGTCGCTCCACCCGTGCATTACCCACTGCAAGTGATCGATGATCAATTTTAGAAATTAAGATATTGATAAGACACCGGTGACTCAAGACCAACTAGCTAGCCATATTTAGAATATACAAATTCGTTTTAAATGAGCACTGTGCTATCATGTTCATAGCTACTCTCAATATATGAATTTGGCACCCACGTCATAGATTTGTCATAGTCGTTCATAAAAAAAACTTAGTTATTTTTATAGCTAATGATAATGATAATGATAATGGTGGTTGCATCAAAATAGTATTACCAAAGTCAACTACTTCAGAGAATCAGAGTCTTAACTTTTGCATGGGTGGCAGACTTATGAAAAGCAATAACCATTTAGTAAATTCTAGGGTTTTTTTTTTCTCTGTTATAAATGGCTCTGTGTATAATTTCTAACTAGGAAACACTGATATAGGAGACGATGAGAACTGATGTGACGATTCACATTCTTCCAACGTAGAGTGGCGTGTCCGTGTTGTTGTATCATTATAGTATCGTGTCCTATTTGTGCCTAACGAGTAGAAATTATAAATAAGATTAAAGAAGAGTATGAGTAACCAGTAGACCTTGAGTATGAGTAAATCCGCGGGAGGGATGCGCTCGAACATGTCTCCCCCCACATACTCCAACTTATCGCTCTTCTCGAGAGCTTCGATCATATGCGGGAGATCGAAAATAGTGCACTTCACGTCAGGAAATGCGTCGGCTATTGCCAGCGCCATCGTCCCCGTGCCGCCCGCGACCTCCACCAGCGTCTTCACCCCTACGAACTGATCACCGCAGTCCTCGATGAGCACTTTCGTGATCGAAGCTGAGTCGCTCCCCAGCCCTTCTCTTACCAGCTTGCCGAACACCGGCATCGTGCCCGTCGCCTCCCAGATGAACGTCCCATGCGCCTTCTCGAACGCGGTCGACGGCTCCTCGGTTTTGAGCCACGAGCTCAACGACTGCCACGGGAACAGCAGCGACTCGTCGAGCATGAGCTCGATGAATGGAGTGATGCAAGCACCCTTCTCCTTGATCAGCGGAATGGAGTTGGTGGTGATTGCGTAAGCGTCCTCATCGCCAGTAGAGGTCACCGTGAAGAAACCGTTGTGGGCGAGGAGGGTCATGAAGCGTTGGAAGTTCGGGATTCGTACGGGCGGGATGGAGAGTTTCGCTGCGAGCTCGGTGAGGGTGATGGGCCTCCCGTGGCTGTGGACAGCGTCGGGAATGCCGAGCTCGACTGCGGTCTTGAGGGATAGGGAGTTGATGAAGCTGAAGATGTGGGTCCATAGGTGGGATTGTGCTTCGAGCAGCTCTTTAGAACTTGCTCCTTCGGTGGTGCTTGAAGCCATTGTCGTTGTTCTTGGTGCGAGTTGGAGATGGTCTTCGACTCCCAATAAATAGATGGAGGTGATGAATACGGAGGTACGTGGCACTAGTTAAAGAACTACCTCGTGATCCTTGCTTACAATTCTTAATTCACGATGATGTGAAGCAATGTCGGGTTGCACATGAACAAAGCAACTCGCAAGTTCAATCCGACTCAGTTCCATTGTCAATTAGCATGAGGAAGAAGGTGGCGAGATGGAACAACCACCGGCGGCCCAACTTTTCCACTGACCACCACCACGACCACCGACGAGTCAAGAGAGTTGGTGCCACGTCCCGATTCCGTAGAATCGATAGTCGTCCCCCGAACGTGATCTCGTGCGAATCTAAGTTGCGATCGCACAAGGCTTAGTCACAACGTTATCCGAACCACAACATCTAATAGAGTACGCAGAGAAATTGAACAACACATTCGAGACAGAAGGAACTTTCATTTTCATTAATAATAGACATCATTTTCAATACTCCATTACAATTGTTATTGCCTGGGCACAATTTGTCGATGAAAAACTGAGGATTCGTAACAATTGTAAAAACAATCGTTATTACGTAATACTTCACAGAAGGTACGTAACAGAAATTCCTCTAATGCAACACTTCACAGAAGGTGCACAGATTTCTACCAACGCATACGCTTCACCGAAGGTGCGCTAATAGTATTCTGATAAACGATTGCAACACTTCACAGAAGGTGCACAGATTTCTACCAACGCTTACACTTCACCGAAGGTGCGTTAATAGAATTCTGATAAACGAAGATGGTGACAGACGAAAGATGAAAAAACTCCTGCTGGAGTGAATGATCACCGTTGCTCAAAGCTTTATTCGCCCAACACGAATAGCTTCCAGGAACCAGCAAGTTCGTCGGAGAACTTGGAACACTCTTGCTCTTCTGACTCCTCGGATGAACACGAACTCCCGTGCAAAACTCAACGCTGGTACAATACCTCTCTTCTCTCTCACAGCTTCTAAACACTTGTAAACTTTCTGTCTACTACTTGTGTCTTAGTTTCTAACTGTGAGAGAGAAGGAGGAGACGTTATATAGGCCCCTGCAACAACTGCCCGGTTAGCACAATGTTAGGGACGTGGTAATAACCACCCCGAACATGGAACAACCGCTCAGAACATGCAAAGACACGTTCTGCCGCAAGTTGTGCCACTCGCGTAACCAGCACAATTTTCACTTTACGCACACAGCCATTTTACGCAACCTGTGCACACTACGCACTCTACGCACACTGCGTACGCTGCATACGCTGCACACACTGCGCACTCTGCGCACACTACGCACGCTAGGCACACTGCGCGCACTGGACTACGTACTGGGCTGCGTAACTGGGCCAACGTAATTGGACTCGCGTAACGGGCCGCGTAACGTAGTCGCGCAAGTGGCTCGCGCAACGGGCGCAACTTAAGCGCACTATGCGCCTAGCGACGATGCTGACGTGCTAAGTGTAAAGTGCGCCAACAAAATGCCACATTACGCCTCATGAGCCCTTGAGTCCGAGCCCGAGCCCGAGCCCGAGTCCGAGTCCGAGTCCGAGTCGCTAAGCCCCTACGGGGCTTAGCTCCCATGGAAGTAAATTTTCCAAGAGCAAAAAGCATGAATGCTTTTATTGTTGATTAACCTTTTTTCCATTAGAAAAATAACCCCACATGGCAGACCCATGTGCACCTCCACACCACATGTGCATCTCTAGAATAGGAAAGCTAATATATAGAGATACATTTGTTTTGGCCTAGCCGATGTGGGACTAAAGTTCTAAACAAAAAAGGCCAAAAATCCAACAATCTCCCACATATCTCTATATATATGGGTATAAGTATTCTCCACAGTAACTGTCCATCATGCATTAGGAGAGATGTCGCTGACGACTTGAATCTTCCCGCATGGGTCAAACAACAGACTATAATACAAGAATGGACTAAGCCTTGAATTCTGCATCATCGCTGAAATTCTTTCCACTCACATAATGTAGTTACATGTGCTTCTGGCTACACATTAAAGGTCATGTGCCAGCCTGGTTTCAGTACATAATTTTGGGCGTCTACAAATTTACCCTCAAGAGACGGCCTGATATCTCTTTGTCCGTATATGATAGGTGAATTCATTATAAAGAGACAATGGCATGAAGCGCTATGCGCTTCCCTTGCGGTGCTACGCCGCTATGACATGGCTTAAAGCCGAGGCCTTACCCCATACCGGGAACCTCATCGTAGTGTTATACTACTGTAGCATGAGGCAACCGCCTCTTTGTAGTGCCAAACTACCTAGCATGAAGCCTTAGGCTCCCTTGCGGTGTTACGCCACAACGACATGGCTTGCAAGGCCGAGGCTTTATCCCTAACCGGGTACCTCATCGTGGTGTCGTGCCACTGTAACATGAGAAACTCCTCCTCTTTGTAGTGCTGACTACACCCCTCTTTATTTTTAACATACAGCATTAGGCTAACTGCCTATTTGTGGTGCTACGCCGCTGTAACTTGGCCTGCAAAGCCGAGGCTTTATCCTATTCCTGGGCAGCACCCCACATATAGGAACCTCATTGTGGAGTCATCCCACTATAGCATGGAGTTTCACTCTTTATAGTGCTGCTCTACCGTGCTTTCTGTAAAGCACACCAGGCATTCACGCTGCCTGAGAACTCATTAAGGCAATTAAGCCAACCTTCCCACAGGAACCGTTTTCTGCAGAAAACAATAGTAGACAACAGTGGTTATAGGTCCGTAACATCTCCATGTCCAATAGAACATGTACCCACCGTTCCTGATATTCTTCCAGTTAATAGTCCTCCCTTGAACCAAAAGCTAGATGCCTAGTAGTTAAATCCTTGAACTAATAGCATAAAATTTTATGGTATGAATACAATAACTAATATCAAAATGCCTTCAAGCCCATTTTACATGCTGAGTCATCGACCAGCTGGCGCTTGAGGCCCTTGGTAAACAGATCTGCCAAGGTTTTTTGACTCCGAACATCAATCACTGCAATTAAACCTCTCTTAATAAGATCGTGTACTGCCTGTGCTTCAACCGCACAGTCCTTTTCTTTCGTTGAAGAGGTCATTTGATGCCACCGCCGCAGTCGCTTGGTTGTCGCAGTATATCGGTATTGTCGGTATTTATGCCCCAACTACTGGAAGATCATACATGAGCTCCCGAAGCCATTCTGCCTCATCGGCTGTGGTGTCAAGTACAAAGAACTCAGATTCCATGGATGACCGCGAGAGCATTGACTGCTTCTTCGACTTCCATAATATAGCAGCTCCACCCACTGTGAAAATATATCCACCTGTGGACCGCTCGCTCTCCAAATCTGAGCACCAGCTGGCATCACTGAAGCCTTCCACTACCTGTGGATCTCCGCTGTAGTACAGTGCATATGTCTGAGTATTCTTGAGATATCTTATAACCCGTTTTACAGCCTTCCAGTGTTCAACACCAGGGTTGCTCGTGAAACGACTCAGCATTTCCACGGCGAAAGCTATGTCAGGCCTTGTGGCAGTAGTAGCATACATCAAACTCCCGATTACGCTTGTATACTCCAGTTGCCTGATGCTTTCCCCTGAATTAGGCTTCAGTTTCAGATCACACCTGTATGGCGTATCGATCCCTGGAAGATTCCGATACCCGTAACGAGTGATCATTTTCTCAATATAATGAGACTGTGACAGCGCTAGTCCAGTGTCTGTCCGGATGATCTTGATCCCTAAGATCACATCAGCTTCCCCCAAGTCCTTCATACTGAACTTGCTCGAGATGAATTTCTTTGTCTCCGTGACACAGCTCATATCCGTACCTAGGATAAGCATGCCATCCACGTATAGACAAACGATCACACCTCTTCCATCAGCGAACTTCGTATAAACACACTTGTCCGTCTTGCTGACCATGTAGCCATTTGACCTTATAACTTTGTCAAATTTCTCATGCCACATCTTGGGAGCCTGTTTAAGACCATACAAGGATTTCACCAACTTGCAGACTTTGTCTTCAAGACCCTTGACGACAAATCCCTCTGGATGTTGCATATAAATCTCTTCGGTCAGCTCGCCATTTAGAAAAAAATGTTTTCACATCCATATGATGTATCACCATCTTATGTATCGCTGCGAGAGCAATCAACATTCTGATGGTAGTCATCCGGGCTACTGGAGCATACGTGTCAAAGTAGTCAATCCCCTGCTTCTGAGAAAATCCCTTAGCTACCGACCTAGCCTTCAACTTGTCTATAGTTCCATCTACTTTCATCTTCTTCTTGAAGATCCATTTGCATTCGATGGGTTTTGCTCCTTCAGGAAGATCAACCAACACCCAAGTGTTATTTGAGATGATGGAATCAATTTCATTGTCAATTGTCTCCTTCCAGAAAACTGCATCTCTGGTCTTCATCGTCTCATCATAGGTAAGCGGATCTGCTTCCACATGATAGGTGACAAAGTCACTTCCGAAGTCCTTCGGCCTCCTCACTCGCTTCGTTGACGGCTCAGCGAGATCTGGTTCAACCGTTATTTCAACAACAATATCTTCTTGGACCACATCTTCATTGAAGACCTGCGCACCCTCATTATTCTCCGGAACATCCGCAAGAACAATATTCTTGTGCCTTGCAAATTTGTCTTCAAAATATTCTGCGTCGCGAGATTCAATGATATGATTTGACTCAATATCAAGAAATCTCCGAGCATCACTCTTCTCGGCATACCCTAAGAAGATTGTCTTAGTAGTCCTTGTCCCAAGCTTCTGAGTTTTCAGATCTGGAAGCTTGATATATGCCAGACACCCCCACACTCGAATGACATTCAAGTTAGGTCTGACTTTGAACCAGAGTTCATGAGGAGTAACGTCTGAAGTTACATGAGGCACTCTATTTAGAATAAAAGTGGCCATCAATGCAGCTTCTTTCCAGTAGCACTTAGGAAGGCCAGCAGTCAACAACATTGAGTTAATCATTTCTGTTAACGTTCTGTTCTTCCTCTCTGCTACTCCAGTTGATTGAGGAGAGTACAGAGCCGTAGTCTCATTGACAATTCTATGTTCTTTGCAGAACAATGCGAATTCATGAGACCTATACTCCCCACCTCGATCACTTCTTATTCTTTTGAGTTGTTGTCCAGTCTGCCGCTCAGCTTCGGCTCTGAACTCCTTGAACTTCTCGAATGCTTCGTCTTTAGCCTTCAGCAAATAGACGAACGTATACTTTGAGAAGTCATCGATGAAGGTTATGAAGTACTTCATCTCGGCCTTTGTAGAGAACTGTTTGAAGTCACAGATATCTGAGTGTACTAACTCCATAAGATCTGTACTTCGATTAACCCGAGGAAAGGGTTTTCTTGTGATCTTAGTTTGAGCACAAACTTCACATTTCTCTACCTTACCCCCACACTTGGAGATAAGCCCTAGACTAGACATTCTGTTAATTCATTTAGAATGAACATGTCCTAGCCTATTATGCCACAACTCAAAAGTATATACAGAATGAGTAATTGCATTAACAACATTGAACTGATTTACAAGCTGAATTTTAAACATTCCTTCGGTATAAAAAGCTTTTCTGAAATATATTCCCCTGATAGACATCGCCATCTGGCCAGCATTAATGTCCATCCTGAGGCCTGCGTTACAGAGTAGACCTCCTGAGATCAGGTTCTTGGCGATAGTACGTACGTGCTTCACGCCTTGAAACGTCAGAGACTTTCCTGAAGTCAGCTTCAACACCACCGTCCCGATCCCGAACACTTCAGCTTGTGCCTGATTCGCCACCATAACCACATCAGAAGTAGGGGTGTAGATGGTGAACCACTCCTTGCTGGAGCAAACATGGCAGGTGGCTCCAGTGTCTACCCACCAGTCAGCATCAGTTCCTACCGCATCAACCTACGTAATCATAGCAACAATATCAGTGATCATAGTTACCTTACTAGGCTCTCCTTGCTCTGATTGCTTGGCTTTTGCTTTGCACTCATTCTTAAAGTGGCCCTTCTTGCCATACTTGAAGCAAGGTATTTGAGACTTTGGCTTCTTTTTCTTGAAAGAAGTTTCCTTGACTTTTAGATTCGTCCACCTTCAGTTGAGCCCGCATTTGGTCCTCAACATAGATTTCCTGCAGGAGATCTTCAAGGGTGATCTTCAGCTTCTTCCTATGCATGTTTGAATAGAACTTGCTCCACCCAGCGGGAAGCTTTGAGACAATCCCTCCAACAATAAACTTGTCGGGGAGGGGCATCGCCTCGTCTTCCAGCTTCTGTCGCAGTTTCAGGAACTCCTTTACCTGCGACAGCATAGACTTTTCGTCCTCAAAGAACCACTTGTGATATCTTTCAACCACAAAGATTTTACTGTGGTTCTTGTCTTCTTCGTAGAGTTTTTCTAGAGACTCCCATATGTCTCTACCGATAGTCTTCTTAGAATAGGATTCTGCAAGGGAATCTTCCATAGCATTCAGGATAAGCAGCCTACAAATACTATTTTCCCTTCTCTATTTTTCTTGAAGTTTAGCAGCCGCGGTGATTGCGGCAGCAGACCCAACATCTGGAATAGTCGGTTCTTCCTCCAGAAGTACGTGATCTACGTCTTTCAGTTGAAGGGTGAGATATACCTTCCTCTTCCAGACTTGGTAATGTTCTCCATCAAACTTTTCTACTTGCAAAAGTCAGAAGTGAAGAGTGAAACATTAACGTTTTCCATCGTAGGTTAAAGCTTTGAGATTATTATTGTCGGGGCATAATTTTTTGATAAAAAACTGAGGATTCGAAACAATTATAAAAATAATCATTATTACATAACACTTTACAGAAGGTACGTAACAGAAATTCCTCTAATGCAACACTTTACAGAAGGTGCACAGATTTCTACCAACGCATACGCTTCACCGAAGGTGCGCTAATAGTATTCTGATAAACGATTGCAACACTTCACAGAAGGTACATAGATTTCTACCAACGCTTATACTTCACCGAAGGTGCGCTAATATAATTCTGATAAACGAAGAAGGTGACAGGCGAAAGATGGAAAAACTCCTGCTGGGGTGAATAATCACCGTTGCTCAAAGCTTTATTCGCCCCACACGAATAGCTTCCAGGAACCAGCAAGTTCGTCGGAGAACTTGGAACACTCTTGCTCTTCTGAATCCTCGGATGAACACGAACTCCCATGTAAAACTCAACGCTGGTACAATACCTCTTTTCTCTCTCACACCTTCTAAACACTTGTAAACTTTCTGTCTACTACTTGTGTCTTAGTTTCTAACTGTAAGAGAGAAGGAGGAGACCTTATATAGGCCCCTGCAACAACTGCCCGGTTAGCACAATGTTAGGGATATGGTAATAACCACCCCGAACATGGAGCAACCGTTCAGAACATGCAAAGACACGTTCTGTCGCAAGTTGTGCCACTTGCGTAACCAGCATAATTTGTACTTTATGCACACAGTCGTTTTACACAACTTGTGCACACTACACACTCTACACACACTGCGTACGCTGCACACACTGTGCACTCTACGAACGTTGCGCACACTACGTGCACTGGGCTGCGTACTGGGCTGCGTAACTGGGCCAACGTAACTGGGCTCGCGTAACGGGCCGCGTAACGTGGTCGCGCAAGTGGCTTCCGCAACGAGCGCAACTTAAGCTCACTATGCGCCTAGCGACGATGCTGACGTGCTAAGTGCAAAGTGCGCCAACAAAATGCCACATTACGCCTCATGAGCCCTTGAGCCCGAGCCCGAGTCCGAGTTCGAGTCTGTGTCCGAGTCGCTAAGCCCCTACGGGGCTTATCTCGCATGGAAATAAATTTTTCAAGAGCAAAAAGCATGAATGCTTTTATTGTTGATTTAGCCTTTTTTCCATTAGAAAAATAATCCCACATGGCACACCCCCACGTGCACCTCCACACCACATGTGCATCTCTAGAATAGGAAAGCTAATATATAGAGATACATTTGTTTTGGCCTAGCCGATGTGGGACTAAATTTCTAAACAAAAAAGGCCAAAAAGCCAACAACAATCGTTACCGCGTGGGATTACAACATGACTCAACTACAAAATAAACGCCGATGAGATAGTCGTTGTATAGCGGGGACTTCGGTACCGCTGAAGGAAGTACGACATGCTTTCTTGAATTCTAACACCTCAAAGTTGTTCCTTTTCGGTGCTGCAGGTCAGAGCGTGGGGTCCTCTGGGTTGACTTAGATGAGCCGGGCCGTAGCCTCCATGACAGCAGGCGTACTTGCAGAGTTTCCATTGGCCACAATCATCTGAACAATCTGTTGCAGAGTATCAAGTTGCTTTTATTGCAGCATGGATTGTGCATCGAAGCGAGCTTCGAATTGGGCCTGTCGCGCCTCCATTTGTCGATGTCAGCTTTCGAATTATCTCTGCTACGCCTCCATCTTGTGCAGCATTCTTTCGATAGCATTGTTAGAAGGCCCGGCCCGCGGGCTGCTCGAGCCACTCGAAGCACTTTTTTGGTTTTTGGTAGAGAACTCTGTAACTTCTAAAATATGAAGACAACACATATTAGTCTCAAAATATTACGGACTATCTTTATGGAATAACTTTATGGATTAACTTATCTCATCGACACGAGGTCAATGATTTGAGACTCTAGACGAGAAGCCAAATGATGTAACTCTGATACCATTATGTCACGTCCCGAATCCGTAGAACCGATAATCGTCTTCCGAACGTGATGTCGTTTGAACCTAAGTTACGATCGCACAAGGCATAGTCATAAGGTTATCTAATACACAATATCTAATATAGTACACAGAGAAATTGAACAACACATTCGAGACAGAAGGAACTTTCATTTTTATTGATAATAAACATCATTTACAAGACTATTACAATTGTTGTCTCGCAGGCTTACAACATGACTCAATTACAAAAAAAAATGCTGATGAGATAGTCGTTCCATACATTACATCCCCATTTACAAGCAAAATATTTATTATATCTGCAATCGTGGGGAATCGAGACCGCTTTCTTCTCGACTGAATGTTGAGTCTTCAAAAGTATCAAAACAAGCCTTTAATACACGGACGAGGCTTCAAATTAATTTACATCGCATTGAGTTTAATTAGTTGGCACGCCTTTCTTGCTTCGGGATACCGGTGGAGGACGAGGATCATTATGTTCACATATATTGGTGAGTGGCTAATTAAGTACCATGCTCTCAGTTGGTTGAAGAAATTATATGACTTAATTTGTGATCTTTCTAGCCATCCTAATAAAATTCAGGCAAGCAAATGACAGATATAATGTAAACTATGCTAGAACTTATCCACAGCAGAGCGTGCCGTACAATGTAAGACTTACCATGTTCTTTCATGTTAATTGTTATCATTTACTAGCATATTGGGTGCAATTTTATAGGTGATGGTCACTGACACCACAAGCCATCATGGACTTAAATCTTTATTAGACGGGACTATTTCAATCTAAGTAGTGAGCCCCGTTGAAAATCTTCGAATAATCTGTGCTAACATTCAGCACAGCTATACCGTGTTTCCCCTAGGCCGAATCAGTCCTGTGGCCCCGGGGTACCGTTCGAGGAAACTTTACCTTGTTCACAAGTTGTCCATAATCGTGCTAGACTAAACTAGTTACTCAAGCATGGTCTATATTATGAGAACTTAACCATTTTTACCGTATTCCGCCTTGTCATGGCATTATTTGATTAATGAGTCTATCTTTTGTTGACACAGTTCTATATCATGAATAACATAGCAAGCATGTAGTAATTTTTTTAGAATAAACAGATGTGTCCATGCATTTGCATCTAACATTTTGTTTGCAACGATGTTATCAATTGATTTAAGAAGCAAGAGAGTCAAGGGAAAGAAGGGTCAGCCACTCACCTTAATTTTGTTTGAGGCGAGAGACCGGTTGGTTGCGCTAGCGCCTACGTGATCACCTGAAATTGTATAAGCAACTAATTAGAATACTGCCCTATTCAATGAATTCGATATGAATGCGAATTTCAAAAATGCAAGCCATGAAAACCATCGAAAACATTTACGAAAACTCATTCAGAAAACCAAAGCCAAAGCCAAAGAAACAAGTACGATATGCAAAGCAGAGCAACAAGAGGTCTCTCCCGACTCAGTCGCACAGTCCATCCTTGAGGCGCAACCCACTGAATATGGGACTTGATTCCGAAGAATCTACTTCATAACGAGGAATGGATCTTAATTCAATCTCTCCCGTTCAATCGTTCTCGATCAATCAGTTTCGGCCAAATCGATAGCGATGGTATTCCTTTATCGCACACCTCCCAGATGAAAAATTGGGCATGATGTAGGGACGGGACACTACACTATAACCAAGTAAGAAAAAATTTTGTCCTCAAAACCTAAGAAGATAACCTACCTCTAAGAAAATAATGAACGAAACCTTTTCCTCATCTCTGACTCGAGTTTCCAGGTCGACTCCTCGATCGATTGGTTCCTCCAGAGTACGCGGACGAGAGGGATCACTCGATTTTGAAGCAACTTATCCTTACGCTTAAGATTTCGATCGGTTCTTCCACATATGATAAGTCTGCCTTCAGATCTAGCTGACCAAGATCTGCTACATGGCTCGAATTGTGCACATACTTTTGCAGCTGAGAGACAATACATCATGCACATCTGACAGTGGTGATGGAAATATAATCTGGTAAGCTACTAGGGCGACTCGCTTCAAAATTTTGCAAGAACCCATAAATCTTGGACTAAACTTGCCTTTGGCTTCGAATCTGGTGACACCTCGCATGGGCGTTACCTTCAGAAACATAGAATCGCCTTCCAGGAACTCAAGTGGTCTTCGCTGGGTGTTGGTTGCTCTTCTGTCGACTCTGTATAATCTTCAGTCTTTTCTGAATGAGCCAAACTTTCTGCACGATCTGTTCCACCAATTGCGGGCCAAGAATCTGCCGCTCCCCTACTTCATTCCAGCAAATGGGTAATCTACACTTATATCCATACAAGGCTTCGTACGGTGCTATCTGTATGCTGATTGATAACTATTGTTGTATGTAAATTCAGGTAGCGGTAGATAAACGTTCCAACTTGACTTCAAGTTAATTGTGTAGAGCCGTAACATGTCTTTGAGAATTTGATTCACATGTTCTGTTTGGTCGTCGGTCTAGGGATGGTAAGCACTGCTAAACTTTAACTTAGTCCCCATAACTGACTGAATGCTACTCCAGAAGCACGACAGAAATCGTCCATCCCGATCTGAAATAATGGATACTGGAAATCCGTGCAGTTGCACAATCTTGTCAAGGTAAATCTGGGTCAGGTGATTGACGCTCCAAGTAACTTTGATAGCAATAAAATACGATGACATGGTTAGTCGGTCGACGATGACCCAAATAGCGTCTTTCCCCCGTGGCATCTTTGGCAAGCCAACAATAAAGTCCATTATATCTTCCCACTTCCACTCTGCAATAGTAACTTTCTACGTCTTCCCGCCCGGTCTCTGGTGCTCAGCTTTTACTTGCTGATAGGCCATGTATTGCGCAACGAAAAATACCACATCTCTCTTCGTCCTGTGCCACCAGAATCTTGTACGGAGGTCTATGTACATCTTGTTGCAGCTTGGATGCAAGAAATATTTTGCATAGTGTACCTCCAACAATATCTCCTTTCGCAGTTCTGAGTTATCCGAAACACATAGTCGGCCCTTCAATCATAGCACGTCGGTCGCATCTTTAACAAAGTTGGCCGCCTTACCCTTTGAATTCAACTCTCGCATCTTTATTAGGTAGGGATCGTTCTTCTAAGCGGTCATGATCCTTTCCAAAAAATTCGGCTCCGCACACAGTTGGGCAAGCTCCGTACCCACGAACCGAACCCGGAGTTCGACGCCCATATTCTCTAAATCACGAAGTAGTTGGCCGTTGATGGATAGTAAGACTATGTATTTTTTGCTCATTGCATTCGCTAGAACATTTCCCTTGCCCGACATGTAGTCGATAGTCAAGTCGTAGTCTTTGATCAATTCTAGCCACTGCCACTGTCGCTAACTCAGTTCTTCATGGATAAAGAGATACTTTAGGCTCTTGTGATCCGTAAAAATACTGCACACCATACCATAAAGATAGTGACGCCGTAATTTTAGGCGAACACAATTACCGCTAATTCCAAGTCATGCATGGGATAGTTCTTCTCATGCAACTTCAGTTGTCTAGAAGCAAAAAATATCATGTTATTCTGCTGCACGAGCACACATCCCAAGCCCTGGCCGAAAGCATCGCTGAAGATTTAAAATCTTTCATTCCCTTCAGGAAGCACGAGTATCAGGGCCGAAATGAGCCGCTATTATGGCTCCTGGAAGCAAGTCTCGTTTCCGTCCGACCACTCAAACGTGACTCCCGTTTGAGTCAGCGAGTCAACAGCGATACAATCTTCGCAAAGCCTTTCATGAAGCGTCGGTAGTATTCCGACAAGCCAAGAAACCTTTGAGTTTCACTAACTGACGCGGGTCATTACCAATCAACAACTACTTCGAATTTTCTTGGATCGCCTATGATGCCTTCTGCGGAGATGATGTGCCCGTAGAATGATACGTTGTTTAGCCAGAATTCATATTTGCTCATCTTCGCATACAACTGTTTTTCACGACGTGTTTTGAGTACGGTTCGTAGATGTTGTACGTATTGCACTCTGTCCTTCGAATAGACGAGAATATCGTCAATAAAGACTAAGACAAATTTGTCGAGAAAGGGTTGAAACACCCGATTTATAAGATCCATGAAGGCAGCAGGGGCACTTGTTAGGGCGAAGGGCATTACCAGAAACTCATAATGGTCATATCGACTGAGGAAAGCTGACTTTGGCACGTCGTCTGGCTTGATCTTGAGTTGATGATAGCCCGAGCGGAGATCAAGTTTCGGAAACACCGTGGTTTCTTGTAGGTAATCAAACAAGTCGTCTATATAGGATAATAGATATTTGTTCCGGAAGGTAGCATTGATCAACTCTTAGTAGTCGATGTACAGATTCATTGACTCATTATTTTTCTTCATGAATGCGTCGGGCGCTCCCCATGGTGAAACACTAGGCCAAATGAATCCCTTGTCGAGCAACTTTTGCAACTAGACCTTGAGTTCTTTCAGCTCTACAGTCTGAATGGGGCCTTAGAAATTGGTCGAATATCGAGGAATGTGTCGATGATGAACTCGATTTCTCAGTTAGATTGCATGCCAAGTAACTCGTCCGAAAACACGTCTGCCACAACATCGATCTGACCCATGTTTGTACCATACTGTCGCATGTCTCGAATAGACGCCAAGAAGCCTTCATATCCGGAATGCAGCATCCTCCGAGCAAAAATTGCCGAGATCACCATGCAGATCGGCAACGCTTCACCACACGAGTAGCAGAATTTGGTTACTCTAGGTATGCTAAAGGTGATCTTCTTTTCTGTGCAGTCAATGGTGACATTACAAGCGTCGAGCCAATCCATTCCCAATATGATGTTGTAGTCCTCAATATCTAGAACTATTGCATCAAGATACACATATTTACCAACAATAAAGATGATTCTGTCTCTACAGCCTAATTGTGCAAGTAGTGATGTACCCAGCGGTATTTTAACACTAAGATTAAGGCCTAGTCGTATCATAAAAAATTTGTGTTCTGCAGTAAAGTCCGTCGATATAAAGTTATGTATGGCACCTGAATCAAATAGAACGCGGATAGGCTTATAATTGAAGAGTAGTGTCACTACCAGAATAAGTCGTTTTAGCGACGCCTAAAGACGTCGCTAAAACGACAAATTACGTCGCTAAAAATATTTACCAACGCAATTACCGACGTTTTGGACTTGTCGCAAAAACGTAAGTCGCTGATCTTTAAAACGTCGCCGAACGTCGCAAATACCGACGTTCACCGACGTATGATTACGTCGGTATATCCTGGGATATTACCGACGTCTACCGTCGTTTCGTCGGTGGATTAGCGACGTGTTGAAAGTCGCTACACGTCGATAATATCCTGGGAACTTACCGACGTTTACCGTCGTTTAGTCGTTGGATTGGCGACGACAATTATGTCACTAAATATCGATAATTCCTGGGATTATTACGACGTTCACCGACTTTTATCGACGGTCTCCGACGTATAAGGACGTCGGTAAACGTCGGTACCCTGGAAAATTTTGCAGATTTACCAACGTTTACCGACGCAAACGTACGTCGGTGGACGTCGGTAAACGTCGCTAAATCTGCAAAAAAAATACAGAATGTCCTTTTATCCCTACAGTTTAAAAAGATAACCATAAAGACACAGTATAACAGATATCCTTTTCTTCCTGGGTTCGCCGACCCCTTCGGTGGAACACTCAACACCGGTAAACGTAAACCACAGAAGCACATTAACATACAATTGAAACGAATAATAACATAAACAACAGTATAACACAATGTAGCAGGCAACAAATAGAATGTGATCCAACAAATAGAATAGGATCCAACAAATATAATAGGCACAACCAACAAGTATCCAAATAACCAACTCTACACCAAATAACAAAGTCTACAACTAAATAACCAAAGTCTACACACAACCAACAAATAGAATAGGATCCAAACATCCAAGTCTATACAACCAACAAATATCCAAGTCACAAACAAAAGATCAAACAAACACAAACAAACAGTCCTAACTAGGACTATTAGGGATCTGGTGCAGGAGGGGCACCGCCGCGACGAAGGGATAAGAACAACTCATACTCCTCAAGTGAAATCGATACCGATGGAGTAGGCAGTGACGTCGGTGGAGTCGGTGTCGATGAAGAAGGCGGTGGAGGCGGCGGAGTCGACGACGATGAAGGCACACACGGAGGACCAGCACGCTCCAACGCTGTAAGTCGCTGGTTGTATGAATCCATGGTAGATAACAGTCTATCACTGCTCTGGACCATCGAATCTATCACCAATATCAGCCTATCGATCATGGTCACCTGTACTGTCTGTAGCTCCGTCACCGTGCGCTCTAACTCTCCAACGCTGCGCTCTGTCCTCTCAGTCGTCTCTATGAGCTCCATAATGCCGCGGTCGAGCGCATCCAATCGTGCTAGCAGCACAGGATCGTCCGTAGGGTGCTGAGACTGCTCCTCGATCCGTCGTAGCAGGTCGTCACGGAGAGACTCCATCATCTGGTGGACTCGGGCAGACTTCTGGAACGGCTGTGGACCATACACACTAGCAGGAGATGCCCAAGAGGACTGGGTCACAACTAGGACGCCATAGGATCCCGTACCGTAGTACGTACCCCTATGGAGTCTACCAGCGGCGGTCATCCACAGCTCGTCCGCCGACGGAGCTTGAGTGGGCTGCGAGGAAGTACCGGCCTCTCTTGCATTAGGTGCACTAGCAGCCGCCCGTTTCCGCAGCCTCTGATACTCGGCATAGAAAGTATGGATAGTACTCTATAATTTCTAATTTCTAATTTCTAATTAATGTACTTATTATTACTAACTACATAAATATTTGTTTGCATCATATTTACTAAGTTATATTAAAATTGACACAAAGTATTAAATTAAGATAACGTATTGTAATACTTATATAGGTCTGCTCGGCCCTCTCGTCAATAAGCCCTTCGCCCTTTCGAAGGGTGGCCAGGAAGACGGTCACCATGTCGGCGTTACCGACCTTCCTTACATGTAATTAAATATATTATCTTAGTAATAATTTATCAGATTTGCATTAAAATAATATTTCTAAAAGAAAAAGACATACCAGACGACGAAAATGTTCTGTCATCGGAATCGACCCACCGAACCACTTCGAGGCATGTTGCCTAGCCGTCTTGGCCTTCTCCGACTTCTCCTTGTACCTTAGATCGAGCCTTCATTGCATTCCACTGATCAGGGGTGATCCAACCTTGGATCGGCTTTCCGGCTCGATCACGATCCTTCTGATCATTAATAGCGTCGCGGATCAGCTTGGCAGCGACGGCAGGAAACATTTCCTCGATAAGCTCGGCCCGGTACGGTGGATAGAAAAACATATCCTAGAAGAGCGCAAACCAAATATTTATCAGTTATATATAATATGAATTAATTATATGATTCATATTAAAAGTAAATCTATTTTAACCTTGAAGCGCGTAAACCAGTAGTTCTTCCTTTCGTCTGGAGCATCAGAGTCATTAATCCAAGGACCACCATAATTATGCCTCAGTATGTGGCCTAGGCGTCTCTGTACCTCTGGGGGACGATATCTATACAGACATATTATATTCATGAAAAAAGTTAATTTATGATAAAAATAGAAAAAAATTATAAACCAAAACACCTACTTTGTACCGTCGGCCCAGATCTCCGTCCTCCTCTCCTACGGAGGAGCGCACGCATCATCTGCATGATGCTGGTCGGCCGTCGACGCAGCCGCCTCGGCCGTCGGCGCAACCTCCGCCATCTGCTCATCCGTCTCCATCGTCGTATCAGCAGCAGGAACACTAGACGGGCGAGCACTCTCATTAGGCCTGGAACTACTCGTCCCAGGAGATATGCCACGTGACGTCGTCCCAGCAGGCCCAGCTACTGTCCGATATGGAGGAGTAATCGGCGACGAGGATCCAGAGACGGTACCAGTAGGAGGTACCGAAGGAAAACCCTGTCCTCTAGCAGTACCAGTAGGAAGTACCAGAGGATCATGACCTCGTCGTCCCCCTTTTCAGAACGATCCGCGATGACCTGCCATACCTGATAACAACATATGATAATACAACAAATAATAGAGACTAGAAATATAAAAGTACAACAAATAATAGAGACTAAAAATATGAAAGTACAACAAAGACAAGATAATAACCAAGACAACATATGATGATACATTCTACAATAAACGTCTAAGTCCAGATAATATATTATAGAAGAAACATCTAAGTTCAGATAAGTATATCTCTCTCAATCATCTTCAGAATAATCATCTTGTTCGTCTTCCTCGACCTCATCTTCCTCTTCCTCCTCATCTTTACTTTCATCTTCGCCTTCGTCGACTTCGTCTTCCTCTTCGGATAATTATACATCTTCTATATTATGTGTCGTGTAATGTGTAACTTCCGTGGAGTCCATATCGATAATATTGGTTACAAGAGGTAGCTCGTCCTCCTGGTAAGCTTTTTCGTCAACATCGAAAGTATCTCTAGCTTTAGTCTTGCATACTGCCCACCAGACAGACTTCGTTGCTCCCCATCTCGGATAAGCTGTAAAGTACACGAGCTGAGCCTGAGTTGCTAGGACAAACGGTTCGTAGCCTTGATATCTACGCTTGTAGTTTATATCCACAAGACCATGCTTGTCAATTTTCTAACCTTGATTTTCAATCGGATCGAACTACTTACACTTGAACAACACGATCTTTGTAGGTTCTCTGCCATTATTATATGACAACTCCACAATCTCTCGCAAGATGCCAAAGAAATCATTTCCTGGATCGACGTCTTTGTAGTTCGAAGACTTGATACTCAAACAACTATTTTTTGTGGAATCAAGATCCAGGAAGCTGTCTCTGATCGAAGCATTTGTCGACTTGAACCGAAAGCCATTGACACAGTAACTTGGCCATATTTTAACAAAAGTAATTGGTCCCTTGGCAAGAGTTCTAATTAATTCAATCTCGAATGAAATTAGACGATCGACCTGAATATCAAAGAAGAGATAATAAGTTATTTATTGCGCAGTTGTATTAGAAGAGGCCAGTAATTACCGAGCTACTTACAAATTCGTTCAACCAAGAAGGAAAATGACGTCTCATTTCTTGTTCTAATGCTTCGTCTGTTAGGTAGGGTCTAACCAGCCTCAACTCATCATTATATGTGCTGGAAAACAACGAAGCAACCGCCGATTAGAACAATAATATTAGCTTATACTATTACATTGAGATGACATAAACTCATCATTCCTTACTTACCCCTCTAGCTTCTCCACTTCATCCTCGTCGTAATTGAGTAATACATACAAGTGAGCAGCCCTTAGCTCTTCGTCATTCAAATATCTCTTCTTCATTTTCCCCGAAGGCTTTCCGGACGTATTGAATACTTTCAGTATTCCATTATTAAATTCTTGATATCCGTCATCGTTTCTCGGAGCCCTCGTTCTATTCGTAGCAACATGAGGTTTGAAATAGTAGGAGCAGAAATTTGTAATCTCCTCGAGAATATAGGCTTCACAAATAGAACCCTCGACCCGAGCCTTATTTTTTACCTTTCTTTTTAGGTGATTCAAATATCGCTCGAACGGGTACATCCATCGATATTCGACGGGTCCACCAACATGTGCCTCGTAGGAAAGATGAATCGGCAAATGCTCCATAGAGTCGAAAAATCCAGGAGGGAACACCCTCTCTAGCTTGCACATTGTTACCGCAATGTCCTTCTCTTGCTTTTCTAGACGATCAACGAGCAATTTCTTAGAACAAAGGTCCCTGAAGAATATGCTAAGCTCCGTCAACGGATCCCAAACTGCCTGCAGTAAGAATTCCTGAAATGCAATCAGAATTAACCGCTCCATGAATACGTGACAATCATGGCTCTTCATACCTGTCAGTTTGTTCTCCTTGAGGTCGACCCATCTTCTCAAGTTCGAAACATACCCATCTAAAAATTCAAGACCTTGAATCCACCTACAAAGCCTCACTTTATCCTCCTTCTCCAGTGAAAAAATTGCCTTAGGCTGCTTCAACTTCCCATTCCCGTCCTCTATCAAATGCAATGCAGGACGTCTATATATTTCTTCCAAGTCCAATCTAGCCTTTGGATTGTCTTTCATCTTCCCCTTTACGTCCATTACAGTATTAATTATGTTGTCAAACACATTCCTCTCCGTAGACAATCCCACCTTGAAAGGCAAAAAGTAGGCTGATTTGGTCAATCTATCAACTATGACCCAAATCGCATCTTTCCTTCCTGGAGATCGGAGAAGTCCGGACACAAAGTCCATGGTGATGTGCTCCCACTTCCACTCAGGGATGGGTAGTGGCTGTAGCAATCCGCCAGGCCTCTGCCTCTCGGCCTTCACCTGCTGACAAACCAAGCAGCGAGATACGAACTGAGCCACCTCGCGCTTCATGTCGTACCACCAAACGTGCTCTCTCAGATCTCTGTATATCTTGTTGGCACCAGGATGCATAGAGTACTGAGAGCGATGAGCCTCCTGAAGAACCTTCTCTCGAAGCTCTCCACTCGGAACGCACAGTCAAGCACCGTGCCGCAGCGACCCATCTTCGACAATGGAGAAATCATCAAGCAACCCTGCCTGCACCTGCTCCCTGATGTACCTCAGGGCAACATCATCAAACTACGCTGGTCTGACCCTAACCATCAACTCAGACTGAATCTGTAAGCCCCATGTCTGTACCTCCATGCCTGGAATAATCACCTCGATTCCCAAACTGTCCAGGTCGGCCAAAAGATGACGGTCTGATGTCAGATACATAGCCACTGGATACCTGCTCAAGGCATCTGTGACTACGTTGGCCTTCCCTGGATGGTACTGCAAGGCGATATCAAAGTCCTTCATCAGCTCTAGCCAATGTCTCTGCCTCATGTTCAGCTCCTTCTGAGTGAACACGTACTTCAAGCTCTTGTAGTCAGTAAAGATCTCAACCCGCTCTCCGTACAGATGTTTGCCATGAAATATAAAAGACCAGAACAGTTTTATGGGAGGACTGGACTTTTACTTCACGTTACAAACTCGCTTGTACAAAGAAAGCCTAGGGACGAAAACCTAGGTACAGCAATCTAAGTACAATTGTTTATTTTTGATTCTGGGGGTGACGATAGAGGCTCGGGAAAGCGACGACAGCTCTGCCTTACTCCTTGGACGATCGGACGTAGCCTTGGCTCCTGTGACAAGATGCTTGGCGTTGACGAAGAAATGCTCTTCTTGCTCTCCTCGTATTGCTCTTCTGGCTTCTCTCTCTCTCTCTGTATTGATCTCTGTGTATTTTTCTCTCTGATTATTGGGGGAGTGCCTCTCTGTATGTGCGTATCTCTCTCCTTGTATATTTTACAAGGGAATGGCTCCCTGCTATTTATAATAGTGGGGAGGATCATTAGGGTTTGCAATGATCGTCCATTCTCAAAGTGGCGGCGGCCTGATAAGTGATCAATCTAGGCCATTAATCTTGAGTGTGAAGGATCTGGGCCATTGATGAGGATTATGCCAAATCATGTCAGTCATTAATGTTGATTGCAATAAATCCCCATCATGATGATTTGCTGATATCCGCAAATCTGAATGAATCAATTTAATTCATTCTCTTGCCACGTGTCCCAAATAGTTGGGATCTGACCCAAAATTTGATTACCTTTAGGACACGTGTTCTGTCATCGTTGTTGAGTCGTATGAGGAGCGTTCATATTTGGGCCGCATGAAGGTCGTCATAACTGAGCCGCATGAATAGTCTCTATACTCAAACCGCATGAAGGTTGTCATGACCGAGCCGCATGGATATGTTCATGACCGAGCCGAATGGGGGTCTTCATGGCCGAGCTGTATGAGAGTCTTCATGGCCCAGCCGCATGGATTTTTTCATGGCCGAGCCACATGGGGGTCTTTATGGCCGAGCTGTATGAGAGTCTTCATGGCCGAGCTGCATAGATTTCTTCATGGCCGAGCCGCATGGGGGACTTTCATGATTGAATCCGCATAGGTTCTTCTGCACTGGCCGCATGAACTCATTTAGACTGGCCGTATGAACTCATTTAGACTAGCCGCATAAACTTGCCTCGGAGCTGTAGGGATTTTCCCCAATTTCCTAGGAAGATAGTGCTTTTACGTCAGTCATTTATGACTACTTTTCGTCAGGGCTGTCAACTGTCAGCTGTCAGCCGTCAGAGCATTAATTATCGGCCGTCAGAGCATTAATTGTGTTTAAATGATGCTAGGTACAACCGTTCAAAAAAAAAGACACATGGCTTCCCTCTGCTGGCTGCATGGAGTCCACTCTGTGTTTGAGCCGCATGGGACTCTTGAGCCGCATGTGGCTCCCCAGCTGCATGGATTATCTTCTCTTTTTCATGCTTCTACAAGACCCCCTTCAAAGTTTTCAATTTGCAAAATTGAAATACTTTGAATAAGAAGCATGATTAGGCCAGAGCCGCATGGATGTATTCTGTCCTAGCCGCATGGATTTGACCAGCCGCATGATTACCTCAACCGCATAACTCTCTGAGCCGCATGGGCTATTTTGGCCGCATGAGCTTTTTGCCACGTCTTTCTGCCATGTGTACAAATCTTCTGTGAATCTTCTGCATTTAATGTTCTTAATTTGTTGCAGATTTTAAGAGCCGCTTTCTTGGGCCAGGATCCCAAGAGTCAGGCTATTATTCAGCCGTTTTGCCTCGATGACAGAAGAGTCAGTCATCATATTTGCACGTGGATCGAGGCGTTCCTTCCTTGTCTATAAATAGGAACTCTTTCGTTCTAAGGAATTTCTTTTGCTCTCTTCGATCTTTCTAACTCCTTTCTCTCCCAAGCACCCATGGCTCCCAAGAAGGCTGCTGCATCGAAGGCTGCGAAGGGCAAGGCGATCGCTTCTGCGGCGGCTGTGGCGACGAACGTGGCCACTCCTCCGCCGGTCGCTGTTTACTCCGTTCATCCTGATGTTCACCCGCCTATTGCTGGTAAGGGCATTGCCTTAGAACCCTAACTGCCATGGCTCTGCTGCATAATTTATGCACAAGCTGCGCGTACGAGTTTTGTCGATATGACCGCATAAGCATTTCGCCCAGGAGGCCGCATGGGCTTGTCATATTCGAGCTGAACCGCATATATATTTTCGGTTTGGGCCGCATGAGCGTAGTTCACTTTTGAACCGCATAAGCTGATCTGCTTGTAGCCGCATGAGTCTGTCTGTTCAGGGCCGCATATGTCTGTGTGGACTTTGAATCGCCTAGTCTCACCTGAATCTGAGCCGCATCAGTGCCTAGGTTTGTCGGTTGAGTTCATGTGGACCTTGAACCGCATAGGCCCAATCTGAACTTTGATTTGTATGGACTCATCTGACTCGGAGCCGCATAAGGCCATGATGAACCGAACCGCATGGACTCATCTGGTTCTGAGCCGTATAAGGCGTGACGAACCAAACCGCATAGACTCATCTGGTTCTAAGCCGCATGGGGCTGTGATGACCCGAGCCGCATAGACTCAAATGATCTTTCAAATGCTTCTTGTCTTGACTATCTTCTAATCTTATTTCTTTCGCCTTTCTTCAGTGAATTTGCCAGTAAATCCTGCAGGGAAACTTTTGGTTGGCTCGAATCAACTTGCTTCGGATGTGCGACGGGACGATTTAGTTCGTCAAGTGTCAGAGCAGCTCCTTGTTAATGAGCCCTTGGAGCGACTAAATGTCATCAGGGTTCAATCTTTCCAATTCCTTAGTGACATGATGAGCTCCGTGGAGCCAAATAGGAAGTATCTGAGGCCGGTCTTCCTCTTTGGGGATGCATTGATCATAAAAAACTTCCGTATGCTGCATATCTCTGAGAGTTGGGATTTTAATCTGGACGGGATGCCGATTCATATCCCCATTATGAAGCGTCATTTCCCTCTTGCATGATTCAACATGATCTTATTGGATAGGCAGATGACAGACTCCCTCACTCCAACCAGACCGGGGATGTTTGTTGGTAACATCCATTATAATAAAACTACTGGGTCAGTGCGCACGATCAAGGATCCGACCAGTCGATCTGTGATGGGGTTAGCTCCGGGTACCTTTATCAACACGCCCGATCCTAACTTCTCATTTTCTCAGGCTGACACCTTTCTGAGCCAGCTTGCTCGAAAAGGGTCCTATCCTGTTGGCAGATTGGTACTGCCGAGCTGGTTACACCCCATTCCCCCGTGGGCTAACCTAACCTCGTGGATTCTGTGGAACTATGAGGAATTTTTACGAGAAGTCAATCTTTATGACGCTATCCGGGGTACCAGCCACGGATTGCCCATTAATAAGCCATTATTCATGGCCCTTTTGGAGATGTATAATCATCGGACAGGAACTTTCTTCACACCTGTAGGGGAGTTGGGGCTCGCTCTTCATGAGATGTATGCTGTCTCCAAGCTTCCCTAGGGAGACGAGCCCTTCAAAGCGTACACTCCAACGAACGAGGAGTTCCAGGATCTAGATCGACGATTCCCAGGCTTCGTCGCTGTGTACCAAGAACTGTTATGTCACCATAGTACCTGTCACCAAACGGCTATCAAGAAAAATGATAGCTCGGAAGGGGCCACTGCCCATACCAACTCCTGGGTCTCTTATCTTTTTAAATTCAGTGTTGCTGGCCGAGTTACTTCCCACGGTCGTCAGACTCCTAGTGAAGTAGAAAGCTTGGTATCGACTGCTAGGAGGTTGAAGTCTAAGGGTGACAAGTTTGGAAGCCAGATTGACTCCTTCAGTAATTTTTATTGTGGTACTCGGCGGCTGTCAGAGAAGGCACTCCTGGCAGGCTTTTTAATGGTGTGGCTGCGTAATTGTGTGGTTTCGGGAGGGGCAGGTTCCATCGAGAGGATCGACCGTCACTTTATTCTTCCCGCCGTGAAGTTGGCCTTTGGGGTCAGGCTGGCTCTTCTTTCCGCTATGGTGTGCAGCATTTACCATGGTCTCCACGCCTTCTCGTCCAAGGTCATTGCTCGTGACATGGTGACAGATTTTGAACGTATAGAGTTGCCCTATCATTACCTGCTGGGGTGGCTGTTGTTGCATTATCGGTCTTTGATGAGGCCCGGGACGGGAGACAGCGTTACGGACGATGACGCTTTTCTTTTCAGACACCGCCATCAGCCTTGGGAATATAGTACCATGCCGGCGTGTCGGAGGATGCCGGCGAGGGTGGACGGATATGATTTCTTCGTGTCCGTTCCCCATTTTACTGACCAGGAAGTGAGGAGTGTCCATGTTGATGGCGTTGGATTTCCTCATTTCTTACCTGAGAAGATGTGTTTCTGGTTGCGTAACATTCGTCCGGCGTATTTAGTTTATCGTAACCGCAACACTGTGTACCTGGAGCCCTACTTGCTGAAGAACAGTTTGGCAACTCTAGAGGGGGTGAATAGAGTTTATATAGAAAAATAGCCAATTAAAAATAACTCTTTCACCAATAATAAATAATCAGAGTAAAGTACGGAAAATAAATAGAGAGCAAAAGAGCATACGCAAACACAGCAATTTTAACCTGGTTTCCCTCGTGGAGGACTAGTCCAGGCCTGAGAACTCTAGCTCAGGATTAAATCCACTATTTGTGAAATAGTAGTTTACAACCCGTGCCTTTACTTCAGAAGAGCACGTCAACTTCTAACAGAGGATCGCAGTGGCGATTTGCTTGGAATTGTCCAAGCGACTTCTTCGACTCTTGCACAAGAATCCTAACTGAGAGATGCTGAGCACTCGAGACTTAGGAGGCTTGTGGCTAGTAGATGGGAAGGATATGGCTTATTTGAGCTTATAAGAGAGAAGAGAAGAGAAGATTGGATGGATTGGAATGAGAGAATTCATGCCCTATTTATAGTGTTTTTATAGGCAGAATTCGGCCAGAATTCGGGTAGGAAAATTCAAATATTTGGCCGTTGGACAACTAGCAACCAGCTAACCCTAAAATTAGGGTTCCTGATTTCTAGGGGACAGAGTTCGGCCCGAACTCTGTGTGGAGGCAGAGTTTGGCCCGAACTCTGTCTCCAGAGCACAGAGTGGTTCAAAGGGGACCATTTGGGAATTTTTGGTTTGGTGGAGCTTGGGATTTTTGGGTAGGCTATAGTCTAAGTTTCAAGAGCTCAGCATGACTCAGATTACATTAGTCTAGACTCAAAGAAAGTGTAAAATACAGACTCGAATCAACTGAGACACGGAAGCTGAGCTGTCTTCTGTCTTGAGCTTAATGCAGACGTCGTGTGTCGTATTGAATTATTACAGATATTATTTAGTCAATATTGTCAATATTTGGTTGACTGTGACTTTGTGTCAACAATCTCCCCCATATTGATAATTGACAAAATAATATATGTATACAATCTCCCCCATATTGATAATTGACAAAATAATAATTTTTTTTCATACCAGGACACAGTTGATCATAGCAACATAGCTCCCCCATAATCGATGCCGAGCTAGAAATAAGAGCTCCCCCGTGATCAGTGAACGGTGCTGAGCTAGAAGAAATAGCTCCCCCGTAAATAATGCATTGAACCTGTATAATATCTCCAAAAAGCACAAACAAGCACAGATATACGAAAGCGAAAGCTATGATACCAAATATATCCAGCCAGAATATACATAGTTCTCCCCCTTTTGGCATTTAGCAATATAGACTGCAGAGGAACATGGAAACGTATTAGACAATAATAGGAATGCAACCACACCAAGCAGAGAAGAAACAGTATATAAATAAATAAAATGAGTCACTAGCATAAAATGCATAACCAAATATCAAACACACAACCAGAGTTTTAGAACATCCAAGTACATAAAAACTAAATAACTAGAAATCAAAATGCATCATCATCAGCAGCAGCGGCAGATAGTAGCCAATCTCCATCACGGAGCACGAGATGGTCCAGGAGTGTCTGAGTGACCAGGGAAGGAGCGACGGGGGTCCACAAAAGCATCATCTGGATCCATGTAACGCATGACCCACGGATCATCAATGCGATGGCCCGCACGTGCTGGATCCCGCTCCATGGGAATGTGCAGATGACGAGACAGGGAATACCGTATATCATGCAGAGAGTTGCCGAGGGCACTCATCTGCAGAGTAGTACGATAGTCCAGCTGTGTCCAGCGATCGTCCTCAAGAGCAAAACGATCCCGGAGCATAGTCTGAATAGACTCAAGAGTGGCAGGTGGAGGAGGTGCATCCTGACCGAGTGGAGGGGAGTCAGGCTCCTCATCAACAGAATGCTCAGAAGCCTCAAGAGAGGCGACGACTGCCTGAGTACGTCGTGCCTTGGACAGGAAAGCAGGAGCAGGCAAGAACTGACAGTCATGAATAGGAATAATGAACGCACGAAAAACCATAGGAAGATATAAAGGATAAACCAATGCTCTTGGTTTCTTCCTACAATTTATCATCCAGTCCATCATTGTCCTAGGAAGATTGAAGGGGATACGATAATGAAGGTGATACAAAGCAGATATCTCAAAGTAGGTAACTTCTTCAGTGGAGCCGGCTTTTGGCAAGATAGTGTTAAAAATGATTCGATGAAGTTCATAGAAATATGGGTTGAGGTGCTTGGCCGTAAGTTTGCGAGGACTTATGTTAGGAGCACATAATTCCTCCTTGAAACCTTCAAGAGAAGTATCGCCAATAAATTGAAATTGACGAGCTTCCACAAGTTTATCCCAAGCATCGAGATTAAGAAGATCAAGAAAATCCCCCAACTCAGAATTATTGAAAGCAATGTCAATACCGGCAACCCGGGAATAGATGTGGGTTGCATCGAAAGTTAAATTGCAATAAAACATTTGGATGGCGCTACGGTAAATGACAAAGTTTGAGGCAACTAACTCATCCAAACATAGATCACGAAACAATAATTCATATTGAGAAAAGATTGTAAAATTTATCGGATGTCCCCCGAACACCGGACGAGTCCGAAAGTCGCTAAACCACGCATTAGACGAATCTAGCGACACAAATAATCGTTCGTCATATGTATTCGGATCATGGGGACAAGGCGGGTTGAACAACGAATGAATGGGTTGTTGTTCAACTACTTGCTCAATTGGAGGAGGAGGATTCGAAGAGGAAGCTCCCTCAGTTCGAGTCCTTTTCCCACGATTGGGCAAGCGAGGAGCCATTTGCAAGAAAATAGAGAACTTGAAATAGAGAGAAAGAGGGGGATATACCTGAAATCAACAACAAACAGTGGAAGAGAATGATGATAAACCCCTTTCCCTTGATTTTGAGAAGGAATGGAGCACACTAGATAGAAAACTAGGGTTAGGGTTTGTAGGAGAAAGTTTGGAGAGGTGGAGAAGAAGGAAAGAATAAAGGAGAGAGATGAAAACCCGAAAATAAATAGAGGGTTTTCTTTGGTCGGAGGGAATCTGAACCGTACAATCTAAAATGATCAAACGGTGGAGGCTGTCCCCGACGCTGGAACAATGGGACCGAACTCGGCCCAAACTCTGGTAGGGGCAGAGTTCGTCCCGAGTTCTGGGTTCATGTCCCAGAACATAAGTCAGGCCAAAAATTAGAGAGAATGGTTAAGTGGTAAAAAAGAGGTAGAAATGAGGATAAAAGCTTGATGAAATCAATCAGATAGATAGAGAGGTAGACTAATATCAGAATGAACTTAGAAATTAGTAAATAGGCAATAATAAATCAAAACAAACCATATAATAGACAAGGAAATATAATATAATTCAATAGTTTGAATTTGCCATGGGTTAGCTGCAGGGGCCGGATCCCAGCTAGCGGTAGTCCTGAGGACTAGTGCACCGTGTCGCTTAGGCTTTTACGCCTTGTTGTCAGAAAGACCCTTTCAGCTTGTACCCATACCAAATTCATCATAAAAGAATCATACTATACTCGATATTTATGCAGGTGAGTTTCAATTTATGACCGCTTCATCTAAAATTCCAAGTTCACGACAAAGGAAATTGAAGCGCTCTTCGGATAAAGGCTTAGTAAAGAAGTCTGCTAGCTGATGATCAGTGTCAATAAATTCTAAGTTAATCGTGCCGTTTTGCTGATGATCACGCAAAAAGTGGTGTCTAATCTCAATGTGTTTAGTGCGTGAGTGGCAGACAGGGTTCTTAGTCAAATTAATGGCACTAGTGTTGTCACAGAATATAGGAATATGCAAGAAAGATAACTTATAGTCTTCAAGGGTTTGCTTCATCCACAGAATTTGTGCACAACAACGCCCAGCTGCTATGTATTCAGCTTCTGTTGTGGATAGTGCGACAGAGTTCTGCTTCTTGCTAAACCAGGAGACTAAAGCCTTTCCTAATAAATGACACGTGCCGCTCGTACTTTTACGGTCGACCTTGCATCCAGCGAAGTCAGTATCAGAGTAACCAATAAGGTCAAATGATGTGGACTTGGGATACCATAGGCCCACTGTAACCGTACCCTTAAGGTATCGAAAGATACGCTTAACCGCGGTCATGTGTGATTCCTTAGGATTAGCTTGATATCTAGCACATATGTAAACACTAAACATGATATCGGGACGACTAGCAGTTAAATAAATAAGCTGCCTATCATACCTCGATACTTACGTTGATCAACAGGTTTGCCGCTCTTATCTGGTTCGAGTTTGGTTAAAGTAGCCATTGGAGTGCTGATTGGTTTGACGTTGTCAAGATCGAACTTCTTCAGCATGTCCTTGGTATACTTTGATTGACAGATGAAAGTTCCATTAGCCATTTGTTTCACTTGCAGGCCAAGAAAGTAGTTGAGCTCTCCCATCATGCTCATCTCAAATTCCGTCTGCATACACTTGGCAAATTCTTGACAGAGGGTTTCATCAGTAGAGCCAAAAATGATATTATTAACATAGATTTGAATCAACAGAATAGTGTCTTTAAAAGATTTTATAAACAGTGCAGTGTCAATTTTCCCTTTTGAAAAACCTTTCTCAAGTAAGAAGCTACTTAGCCTTTCATACCAAGCTCTGGGGGCTTGTTTGAGGCCATAAAGCGCTTTCTTTAGCTTGAACACGTGGTCGGGAAATTTGTGATTTTCAAAGCCAGGAGGTTGTTTCACATAAACTTCCTCCTTAATAAAACCATTCAAGAAAGCACTTTTCACATCCATTTGAAATAATTTAAAGTTTTGAAAATTAGCAAAAGCACAAAGCATCCGAATGGATTCTAGTCTAGCAACAGGAGCATACGTCTCATCGTAGTCGATACCTTCCTCTTGGTTGTATCCTTGAGCTACTAGACGAGCTTTGTTACGTGTAACTGAACCATCTTTATTTACTTTGTTTCTAAAAAACCCATTTAGTACCAATTATCGAGTGATTAACCGGTTTAGGAACGAGTTCCCATACTTGGCTTCTCTCGAATTGGTTGAGTTCTTCTTGCATAGCAGAAATCCAAAATTCATCATTAAAAGCTTCAGAAATGTTTTTAGGCTCTACTTGTGAAATGAAGGCAGTGCTAGCAACGGAGTCTCTTAGTGATGATCTAGTAGTTACTCCACGTGAAACTTCTCCTATAACTAAATTTTCTGGATGAGAAGGTTTGAAAGAGAATTTCTTAGGCAAACCCTCCAGAGAATCAGTTTCGGTTGAAGTATTCATTGGAGTAGAAGTTGATGGCTCAATGTCATCATCAAGAGTACTTACTGCACTGTTACCTTCATCAAAAGTCATATTTGTTGACTCTTCTACAATAAGTGAGCGTTTATTAAAAACTCTATATCCCTTACTCTTGGCGGCATAACCAAGAAAGATACCATCGTCAGCTTTGGCATCAAATTTGCCTAAGTTATCTTCGGTGTTAAGGATAAAACATCTACAACCAAAAACTTTAAAATAAGAAACATTGGGGGTTCTCTCAAACCAAAGCTCATAGGGTGTTTTCTTCGTAATGGGACGAATCAGCACCCTATTCAAAATATGGCATGCTGTACTGACAGCTTCTGTCCAAAAGTATTTCGGAAGTGAAAATTTATTCAACATGACTCTGGCCATATCGCCGAGAGTTCTATTCTTCCGCTCCACAACACCATTTTGTTGAGGAGTTCTAGGACAATAAAATTCATGATCAAAACCATTTGCATTACAAAAAATTTCAAAATTATAATTTACGAATTCGCCTCTATGATCACTTCGGATTCGAGTAATCATGTAGCCTTTTTCGTTTTGAACTTTCTTTGCAAAAACTTTGAAAACAGAAATAGCATTGCTCTTATTAGCGAGAAAGAAAATCCAAGTAAATCTTGAAAAATCATCAACAATAACAAATGTATAAAGTTTGCCACCAAGGCTAGCTATTCTACTAGGACCAAATAAATCCATATGAAGTAGTTGCAAGGGTCTAGTAGTACTTACAGAGTTGATGGAATGAAATGAGGATTTAGTTGCCTTGTTTAGTTCACATTCGGCACATACTGTGTCCTTTTTTGAATATGATGTCAGGCAATCCTCTCACTAGCTTCTTGGTAGAAAGCCTGGATATAGCATCCATGTTGGCATGACCAAGACGCTGGTGCCAAAGTAGTCGTTCGTCTTTGTGGGCATATAGACATCTACCTGCATTGTTAGTATTTATAGAAAGATAGAAAATATATATGTTGTCCTCTCTTTTTCTTTCAAAAGCAATATCTCCTGTTGACCTATCATAGATGTAGCAACTGTTTTGTCAAAAGTTAATATCATATCCATGATCAGTAAGATGACTAATGCTGAGCAGGTTATGCTTTAACTCGGTCACTAGGCAGACATCCTTTATTACAGGAGAAGGAGGATGACCAATGATACCATTACCTATTATGTGCCCTTTGAGATTGTTACCGAAGGATACATATCCTTCTCTCTTCATCGATAGTGATGCAAAAAGATTTGCGTCTCCCGTCATATGTCGCAAGCATCCACTATCGAGAATCCACTTACTTTCAGTTGAGGAGGGAAGGTCCACCTACATCAAGAGTAGATGTGACCTTTGGTACCCGAGTTCTTGAGGGTCCTAAAAAGTTAGTCTTTGGAAACCAAGCATATATCTTTTTATCTACAAGTCTTCTAACTTTGCACTGTGGTGAGATGTGTCCATGTGATCCACAGTAAGTACATATAGCATTCTTATTTATACTAGGAGCATAAGAATAATATCTATAAGCAACAGGATGAGGATGGACATGATGTGAAGAGTTAGCATGGTGATGATGATTATGCATAGAATGAGTGGCATGGTGATGGTGTCTATGAGGCATATCATGATGGTATTGTCTATGATATGTGACATGCTGATATTGTCTATATGGCATGGCATGATGATTTTGTCTATATGGCATATGATGATCTAGTCTATATGGCATTACATGATGATCTTGTCTATATGGCATGGCATGATGATTCCTATGTGTGGAGTGATGTTGATTGTGTCTTTGTGCATGATGATTGTGTACTGAGTGAGAATTATTCTTACGTGCACGTGGTTTGTGAAAGTTTGTGTATATAAATGCATGGTTATGTGCTGCATGAGAATGACGTGGTTGACTAGCATGAGTGGTGTTGTGCCCATGTGATTGGGTTTGAGGTTGAACAACCTGTTTACCCAATTTGGTTTCTAATCTTTTAGAAACAGCTTGCAGTTCATCAACCTTAATATTTAAGCCATATATCTTAGTCATGGAAATCTTGTGTCTACTCTTTTCTTCAGCAAGCAACATATTGAGTGTAATAATTTCTTGAGTTTGTTGCTCAATACGTGCTTCAGCATCATGTAAGCCTAATTTAAGCTTGGATACTTCATCAGTATCATTAGTGGGTGTCGTGTTTCTAACATTATCAAGAAGTAAAGAAATTCTTTGTATCTCATCTTCAAGACTTTTGATTTTGTTCTTGGCATGTTTGTATTTACCGATGACCTTTTTGTTATCATCGAGTAAATCAGTGAAAGCATCGCCAAGTTCATCAAAAGAGAAGTCATCCAGAGTTTCGATAGATACATTGTTGGAAGTTGCCATTAGGCACACATTTGTTGTATCTTGAGGAGAGTCCTTTTCTTCCTCGGAGTCACTCGCTTCACTTTCATGCCAAATGCCTGTATTGGCATATTTCTTTGATGAGTTCTTTTTGTATGGCTTCTCATAGCGGTTGCTCTTCTTCAGGAATGGGCAGTCTTTTCGGACATGTCCAGTCTTCTTGCAACTGTAACAAGTTGGTTCTTCTTCATCGTCTTCTTGTGATTCCTTCTTCCTTCGATTGAAGCGAAGGAATTTCCTGAAGTTGCGAACCATGAGAGCCTGGTCTTCATCATCCGAGTTATCTTCTTCGGTCTCATCATGATTAGCCCTTCGCTGATGAGCTTTGAGTGCGATCTCCTTGGTCTTCGGAGTAGGCTCTTCGAAGTCCTTGAGGTCAAGCTCGTGAGTCATGAGCTTATCCATCAAGGTCTCCATTGACATTGTTGTGAGACCGTTTCCTTCTATGATGGCAGTCACCTTAGGGTTCCAAATCTTTGGTAACCCTATGAGCAACTTACGAATCTTCTCGTGGTTTGAGTACTGTTTTCCAAGCGAGGATAGAGGATTGATGATGTCGAGGAATCTTGTGAACATTTGAGTGATCGTCTCATTTGGCTTCATCTTGAAGGCTTCGTATTCTTGAGTGAGACGGCTTATTTTGGATTCCTTGACCTGTGTGGTTCCTTCATGCGTCACTTCTAGAAGTCTCCATACTTCATGAGCAGTGGTGCATGTAGAGACCCTGTTGAACTCATTCATGTCTATAGCACAGAATAAAGCATTAATAGCCCTAGCATCTAGACTTGCCTGTTTCTTCTCCTCGACAGAATATTTGTCGTGTGGTTTCTCAATGAGGTCACCATCGACAACTATCTTGGCGAGCTTTTTGTAACCGTCAGTGACGACAGTCCACAGGTCAAAGTCTAGAGACTTAAGATAGAAGCTCATCCTTGTTTTCCAATATGTGTAGTTAGTCCCATCAAATAGGGGAGGCCTATGAGTGGACTGACCTTCACCATGATTGGAAATCAAGGATTGTGTGGTTGCCATGGATCAGCTCTTAGGTTGTTAGTCCTTGTAAAGAGAACCTGGCTCTGATACCAATTGAAGAACAGTTTGGCAACTCTAGAGGGGGGTGAATAGAGTTTATATAGAAAAATAGCCAATTAAAAATAACTCTTTCACCAATAATAAATAATCAGAGTAAAGTGCGAAAAATAAATAGAAAGCAAAAGAGCATACGCAAACACAGCGATTTTAACCTGGTTTCCCTCGTGGAGGACTAGTCCAGGCCTGAGAACTCTAGCTCAGGATTAAATCCACTATTTGTGAAATAGTAGTTTACAACCCATGCCTTTACTTCAGAAGAGCACGTCAACTTCTAACAGAGGATCGCAGTGGCAATTTGCTTGGAATTGTCCAAACGACTTCTTCGACTCTTGCACAAGAATCCTAACTGAGAGATGCTGAGCACTCGAGACTTAGGAGGCTTGTGGCTAGTAGATGGGAAGGATATGGCTTATTTGAGCTTATAAGAGAGAAGAGAAGAGAAGATTGGATGGATTGGAATGAGAGAATTCATGCCCTATTTATAATATTTTTATATGCAGAATTCGGCCAGAATTCGGGTAGGAAAATTCAAATATTTGGCCGTTGGACAACTAGCAACCAGCTAACCCTAAAATTAGGGTTCCTGATTTCTAGGGGACAGAGTTCGGCCCGAACTCTGTGTGGAGGCAGAGTTCGGCCCGAACTCTGTCTCCAGAGCACAGAGTGGTTCAAAGGGGACCATTTGGGAATTTTTGGTTTGGTGGAGCTTAGGAATTTTGGGTAGGCTATAGTCTAAGTTTCAAGAGCTCAGCATGACTCAGATTACATTAGTCTAGACTCAAAGAAAGTGTAAAATACAGACTCGAATCAACTGAGACACAGAAGCTGAGCTGTCTTTTGTCTTGAGCTTAATGCAGACGTCGTGTGTCGTATTAAATTATTACAGATATTATTTAGTCAATATTGTCAATATTTGGTTGACTGTGACTTTGTGTCAACACTTGCCCAGTAGGTTTGCCCGTCAATTTGGGTACGGTCAACTATTCTTCGGGCATCCCAGTTCTAGCCTGGGATTTAAGGGTAGCATCCTTGATGGGATTAGGGCATGGAGTTACTATGACACTTGTCATACTCGAACTAGTTTCTCCGTTCCTGCAGCAAACGTGCTGGGGAAAATCTTGCATATGGCGGCCTTATACCAAGTTACGGTGAACCAGCCTCCTGTTGATTTTGACCCGAGGATTAGTTTCATCGTGGGCACTCGTTTGGCGGAGAAGGTTACGGTACCGAAGACGAAGAAGAAAGGGGCGAATAGGGTTTCCGTGCCCCATTTCGGGTCCTTTGACACAGCTGAGGGAAGCAACGAGCGGGACGACGAGGACCCTCTCTCTTCTGGTAGTGGAGCGACGGCGGATCAACCGCCTATCATAGCGGATGAGATGATGACGGATCAGCCGTCGGTCGTATTAGATGAGGTGGTAGATCAGTTGCCACCTGTATCAGAGGTGGTGAGGGTAGAACCACCGCCTGCCGTGCCTGGTCCCTCGCGTAAGCAAGGCAGGCATGAGTCTACGGACGGGGGAGTAGCCTTTTCTGTAAAGAGAGCTGCGGTCAGACCTCATAGGCTACTTATTACGGAGAGGGATAAAAATGCTGACGGTGCTCTGGAGGTAAGACTATGTTGGAGCTATCTCCTTGCTGTGGCTTTCTTTTTTCTTGGAGATATGACCCAATCATTTTTTCTTTGTAGGCGTCTGACGAACCAGGCTCTCCTGAACCATCTGCTGTCCCTGGAGTTGATCCGGCCCTTGCTGCTTTGATTAGCAGCATGTGTGCCGCGGTCCTTTCTGCGGGGGCCCTCTCAGTGGCGGCTGGGGACTCCCACGTTGCCGAGGCCTCGGTCCGGGGTGATGAAAGTTTCCTCGGGCCTGTCTCCGAGATTGCTGAATTTTAGCAAGGCGACGCCGATCCCATCGCATCCCCTCCCGAGGCTGTCGGGGCGGAGGAGCCTATTATATTCGACTCGGAAGCCGCTGGTGGAGAGGTTGTGGTGGCCGTAGGTGATCCTCAGCCTCCACACTCTTCTGCTAGTAAGATAAGCCAAATATTGACTAGTGAGGGGGCTTATTTGCTCTATCAACATATCCTCCAGGTCAAATCGATTCACGGTTGTCTTGGCCCTACAGGTGCTGACCCTTTACTTCCCACAGCGGATGTTCTTGGAGAAGGTTCGGCCTGCCGCGATCTAGGGGAAAGGAGCGTTTTCTCTCCTTTCCCGACTCATGTCGAGGGGCCTCCCGCCAGCTCCGGGCAGACGGGAGTGGAGCTTGTTCCCGGAGCGATGGTCTCCGTCTCATCCTCTGCTGCTTATATGGCTTCAGAGACTGACTTCTCGGCCCTGCCGAGCATTCAAGTCCTGCGGGCTGCTGAAGAGGAGTTGGCCGCTGTTCAGGCGTCCTTCCGCACGGAGTTTGTTTCCCTTGTGGCAGGAGCGAAAAATTCTGTTGCATCTTCTTCAGTGTTGCCAGCTACACTCCCGTTGACGCCGGCTTCTTCGGAGGCTCTGGACGAGGTGTCGCAGGATGTGATCGACAGCTTCTATCGCCATTTAAAGAGAGGCATAGATGCTGCCGTAGAACGGGGGACCCCTTTTTCTCTGTCCCTGCGGTGCGCTCGGGGTCAGATTGAAACTTTGAGGACTCTTTCTGGCGGGGTGGGGTTGGCTGCGCTCCTGGAGCCCAAGTTGGCAGAGGCTGATCAGCTCGTGACCCAATTGCTGGCGATACGGCAGGCTGGCTTTCCTGCTACGATCGAACGGGAGCAGGGCCTCCTTATCGCTACTCTGGATAGGATAAAGCTTGCTCGAGATACTGCCGGGCCAGTTGTGAAGGGGGACCTTGACGAGCTTTCTGCTTCGTACGACAGGCCGGGTCGTCGAAGTCAAGCTTGTAGAGCTCGGAAAGAGTCTGCTTCTCGTGGAATAGCTGACACGAAGGAGCGGATTCTCGCACTTCAGAGGGAGTTGGCCTTCTTAGAGTCAGAGCTGGGGGCTGCTCGTGCGGAACAGGAGTCAATCGTTCGGGAGGCCGAGAGGGTTTCCCGATCTTCTATTAACCTGGAGCGGGCCTTCAAGAAATTCGAGGACAACTGGCGAGCTCACGCTCATCTGGAGGATGAGGTAACGCTGACCCAAGAGGCGGAGCGTCGAGCTAAACAGAGGTTTGAGCGGTCGGTTGCCTTGCTGACGGACCGTCTTACGATGTTATGTGCCCCAGAATAGTGATCGATTTTCTGTTTTCTTTTGCTCCCTCTTTTTTTTCATTTTGTAAGGGGTATGATCCCAAATGATGTAGCACTTTGAATTTTGAATAAATGAGCATATTTCAACTCATCTTCTCTTTCCTGTACTTGTGATGTTTGTAGAATTGGACCCACTGCAGGATTATTTGTGGACCTGTTACCCTGGGCGTACCTTGGTTTTAGGTATGAGTAACAAGTTTTGGAGAGGAATACCTAGAACAACTTCGCAATAAGACAGTAATAGAAGTTTTTGGTATTCGATAGAATGCCAGAGAGCAACTAGGCTCCTAGGCATGGTAGGAAAGGGATCGGCGTGTACTGGAGACCCAGTACAGCATCTGTGGTCGACTAAGGACATTTGTGGCAACAGAGGACATTTGTGGTCAACAGAGGATATTTGTGGTCAACAGAGGATATTTGTGGACCTATTATCCTTGTCGTACTCCGGTTGTGGGTACAGATAATGGGTTGAAAGGGAACCTACATACTTACTCAGAGGTAATGAGGACATGGCAAGTGTGAAAGTTTCTTCTACGGAGCCTTCCCACGCAGAGGTAATGAGGATATGACAGGAGCGGGCTCAATGAAGAGGGGGTACATAAAATGACTCAAAGGTAATGAGGACATGGAAGCTTTATGTAGGGGGTGATTTATTTTTGGCGGAAGTGAAACGACTCAGAGGTATCATCGACATGGTCATTTTGGAAATTTGTAGACCCGTTACCCTTTTTGTGCACTGGAGTGCGGGTAGTGGATCATGAAGGAGGATCTCTTATAGAAAGGAAGTTCAGAGGTATGATCATACATGACTTACTATCTGAAAGAGTGACCGGGGTGTGAGTTCAGAGGCACCAGCGGGTACATGACTCAATTTTGTGAAAGTGTGAGTTCAGTGGCACCAGCGGGCACATGACTCGATAATCTGGGATGTTGGTGGATATGAGTTCAGCGGCACGAGAGGGTACATGACTCGGGAATCTAGGGAATGGTGAGTGTGAGTTCAGCGGTACGAGCGAGTTCGTGACTCGTATGATTAGAAAATGTGGGAATGAGTTCAGAGGTACCCGCGGGCACGTGACTCGAATGCATGGAACCAGAATGTAAGTTCAGTGGTACAGGGAGGTACATGACTCGATACTCTGAGATGTCTCGAGGATTTTGTTTCAGACATAATACTTCTTCAGAAACTTGCCGTTGATGGGCAACATGAGCAAGTCTCCATTTTGTTTTGCGAGGCGGTAGGCGCCGTTGGAGAATACAGCTTCGATGATGAACGGGCCTTCCCATTTTGGTTGGAATTTGCCGGCGGTTTTATGCGTCATAACCATCGGTCTCTGAACCACCAGAACGAGATCGCCTACTTGGAATGTTCTAACCTTGACCTTCTTGTTGAAAGCTCCGGAGATTCTGGCTTGATATAGTTCGATTCGCTGTTGAGCTAACAGGCGTTTCTCGTCTAGGGCCTCCAATTCCTGTAGTCGACGATGGTGGTTTTCGTCTGTCGTCAACTGATGTGTGAGGGCGACACGGAGTGAGGGGATCTGAGTCTCTAATGGGAGAACTGTCTCGCTCCCGTACACCAGGAAGAATGGTGTATTCCCGGTGGCTGTTCGAACTGTGGTGCGATACGCCCATAAGCATTCGCCGAGCTTCTCGTTCCAATCGCGCTTGTTGTATGACACGAATTTCTTGAGTAGCTTGATTATGGTTTTGTTGAATGCTTCGGCCAACCCATTGGCTGCTGGGTTGTAGGGTGTCGAAGCAATATTCTGAATTCGGTGCTTGTCGCAGAACCGATAAAATGCGTGGCTTGCGAACTATGGCCCATTGTCGTGAATGATCCTTCGGGGAAGTCCAAAGCGGTAGATGACATGATGCTTAAGGAAGATGATCATGTTTGAAGTTTTCACCTCAGCCAATGGGATGGCTTCTGCCCATTTAGAGAAGTAATCAGTAATCGCGAGTATGAATCAGTGTCCTTTGGACGAAGGCGGGGTAATTGGGCCGACGATGTCCATACCACATGCTTCAAATTGCCAGGAGGCTACAGTCGGATGTAGGAATTCAGATGGCTGGTGGATGAAGTCGGCGTGAATTTGGCAGGCTTTGTACTTTCGTGCATAATCTATTGCGTCCGCCACCATCGTGGGCCAGTAATAGCCCATTCGTCGAAGGCGGTCTTACAGTTTCGGACCAGGTTGATGGGCCCCGCAGACACCATTATGAGCCTCGCGCACGGCTTACTTGGCTTCTGTATTTGATAGACACTGAAGCAGTAAACCATCATAGGATCGGCGGTACAACATTTTCGTCTCCCTATCGTAGAAGAATCTGAGAGAACGTCTTCTGATAGAAGTAGCTTCCTTCGGATTCTCTGGCAGGATGTCGTATACTACTAAGTCGATGAATGGTTGTCTCCAGTCTGGTGTTTCGTCGACTGAAAGAGCGGAATAGCTTTCAATGCATCGAACGTTATCCTTAGGACAGACCAGTTCACGGCCTATTATGTCAACCTGATGACGAGCGTAATTTGGCACAGCTAAGGAAGTGGCCAAACCAGCTAGTGCATCAGCCTCAATGTTCTGGAGTCTGGGAACATGTTCTATGAAGAATCCTCCCAGAGACGAGATAATGTCGATAGCTATTTGATGATACGGGATCATGTCTTCGTGGCGGACCTCGTACGACCCCCGAATCTGATTGACGATTAACTGTGAGTCGCCGTATGCTTCAAGATACTCTACCCCCAGCTCCTTCGCAAGCCGGAGGCCAATGACCAAGGCATTGTACTCGGCCACATTATTTGAGCAGGGCTCTGTGAGTGAGTAGGCCCGATTGATCACCAAGCCGAAGGGAGAAATCAGCACTACTCCAACTCCAGCGATGATGTTGCCTTTGGGTCCAGTTCTCGAAGCGCCATCGAAGAACATTCGCCAAATGGCATCATAGGAGACTGCATTTGAACTGGTGACCTCGTCCGGTATTTCTTCATAAACCTTAGTCGTCTCCGAACCTGGATGTGCTGCTAAAAAGTCTGCCAAAGCCTGGCCTTTAACAGCCTTTTGCGGGACAAAGATCATGTGGTATGGCGATAATAATATTGCCCAGGTAGCAAGGCGAGAGCTGAGTGCCCCAGGTTTGGTCATAAGGACCCTGAGGGGGTTGATTCGCGATATCACGTGGATGGTTTGTCCCGTGATGTAGCGCCGCGTCTTCTGGATGGCGAACACGAGAGTAAGGCATTCCTTCTCGACGGCCGTGTACCGGTATTCTTGCCCAATCATATTTCGACTGAGGTAGTATATAGCTTGTTCGTGGCCCGCATTATTGTTCTGTGCCAACAGAGCACCAAGAGAATGTTCCATCGCTCGCATATAGAGCAGAAAAGGCTTTCCGGCAACAGGAGCTACCAGGACAGGGGGGTTCGACAAATATTCCTTGATGCTGTCGAAAGCGCGCTGGCATTCCTCATCCCATACGAAAGAGACTCCCTTCTTCATGAGATAGGTGAATGGTTGACATCGTCTGGAGAGATTAGAGATTGATCTCCTGATGTAAGCTAGCCTGCCTTGGAGGCCTCGGAGTTCGCGGAGATTTCTCGGGGGACCCATCTCCATGATTGCCTTTGTTTTTTGGGGTCGATGTGAATGCCCTGAGAAATGATGACGAAACCCAGGAATTTCCTGCTGGAGACTCCCAAGAATGATTTTGTAGGGTTCATCTTTAAGTTGTGTGCTCGCATTAGGTCGAACACTGTCCTGAGATCTTACAGATGATCTTCCTTCGAACAGCTTTTGACGGTGATGTCATCGACGTAGCATTCTACTGTCTTGCGCAAGTGGTCTCTAAAGATGATGCTCATAGCTCTTTGGTAAGTAGCGCCAGCATTCCTTAAACCGAAAGGCATGACGGTGTAGCAATATGTACCAATTGGTGTTCAGAATGTGCTTCTCGTCGTCAGGGAACATCTTGATCTGGTTGTATCCTGAGAAGCCATCCATGAAGGACATACGTTCGAAGCCGCAGGTGTTGTCGATCATAATATCTGTGATAGGAAGAGGGAATTCATCTTTAGGGCATGCCTCATTCAGATTTCGGAAGTCAATGTATATTTTGATCTTTCCATTCTTCTTGAGAACTGGTACAATGTTGGCTACCCAGTCTGGATGCTGCACTTCGTGAATGAAGCCGCTGGTTATCAATTTGTTGACCTCGGCTTCGATAGCATTCATGACATCGGGACGAAACCGTCTTTGCTGTTGTTTGACAGGTTTTGCATCCGGACGAATATTGAGTTTATGGAGCACGATCTCGGGGTCCAATCCTGGCATATCTTCATAGCTCCAGGCGAACACATCGATATACTCTTTGACGAGTTGGAGCAGCGACTCTCGCTCTTCACTTGTCAGATTCTGGCTGATAAAGATTGGTTTCGGGGAGGCTTCATCACCAAGATTAACTTGTATGACCTCATTCTCAGTGGGAGGTTCTCTTTGCTCGAAACGCTTTTTCCATTGTTCATCTAGTTGTGGGGCCCACGGCTCTAGCTCGAGAATTTTCTGAATATCTTTATCTTCTTCATAAGTGTCGGCGAATGCCATGTTGACTGACAGGACTTGTCTGAATACGTCTCCGATGCTGGTATTCGAGTCAGAAGTTGGTGACCCGGTCGAGTGTGAATGCCAGTCGCATTCTTCATCTGAATTTTCAGGGGTCGTCGTGGGTGTCACATACCCTAATCCACACCGAGTCTTGCTATAGTAGTCCCGTGGTTTGCCAGCCGGGACTGGGGGCTTCAAAGGTAATCGTCGTCCAGTACCGTAGTTCAAACCCGGTGTCGTTTCCAGATTATACCCCTGTTTCTGCATGAGATATTTAGATTGGAGGCTATAAAGATACAGAGGTAGTCTCCCGGCGTCCGATCCAAGGTCGACTTCTTCTATAGTGAAGGGATACGGGTCGTCCTTCCGGCCGAAGATGATTGGATGGTCCCCTATCTCGATTATTCGGTAAGCGCCTTCCGCTGGAGTAAGCTGGATTGTGGTGTAGACATTTGTCACCAGTGTGTGTAGGTGAGTGCCTATACCGTGTTCCATAGCGTACATTGTACAAAGCTTATTAAGCTCGAGGTAGTTCAAAGATAGCCCTTTATTGACGAAGTAAGGTATCTTTTATAGGGGAATTACATCATCTGCAGAGGGAACATCAGTGTGGGCAGCCACATACTTGGCTAGCTCCGGTTCCTCTTCGGCTACCCCCTGTATGAATGAAGACTGAGAGGACGACCTGGGGAGCTTGATCGTCAGCGGTTCGGTTGATGGAGTTGAGCGTGGAGTTGTTGGCAGACTAGCAATCCCCAGTTTGGTACTCGATGTGGGGCGAGGAGTGGCTGGTTCGCTAGAAGTGTCAGACCTTGCATCGGGATGGCGACCCTTCTTGGGAAGGCGTATCGTCAGTGGTTTGTTGGAGGGATTGAGCTTCTCCATTTGGGGATGACCGACTCTCGACAGTCTGATTGTTAGTGGCCCCGTTGTGGATCTTAGCACTTGGCCAGACCTTGGTAGCCGGATTATCATCTGCTCTTCTTGTGCCGAGAGGCTGATTGTGTCCTGACGTAGAGTGGCGGTAAGGGGTGTAGACCTGCCCGGTTTACGAGCTTAGAGGTGGATCGTCAGAGGCTCTTCTGATCCTGTGGATGTCTCGGTACTAGCTTGTACATGTCCTTCACCAAGATGCTTCTTTGACTTTTCGTACAGGCAGGAGCCTGAGTAGTAAGATTTGACCCCTTTGAAGGGATCGATATCAGCAAATTCTGTCCTCACTAAGCCGTGTTTGTCGACATATTTGAAGCACTGGTACAACGTGAAAGGCACGATCATATAATCGTGAATCCACGGGCGCCCCAAGAGGATGTTGGAAGAAGTGTCTGCATCGATAACGTAGCAGGTGACTTCTGATTGGAGGTTGCCAATTTGACACTTCAGACGAATCTTTCCAATAGGGTAGCTCCTGCCCGAATTGAAACCGCTGATGGCGGTATTTGTAGGCGTCAGGCGATGCATTGGGATGCGGAGATGATGTAGCAGACCCTTCAGGATAATGCTTACAAAAGAGCCAGGATCAATGTGCATCCGATCCACCTTTACGTCGCCGATGTATCCAGTGTAGTATAATGGGCGATCGTGCAGATTAGTTTTGATGAGCATGTTCTGCGGAGTGAAGACGATGTTGGGCATTGCTCCCGTACAGGCGCTGTCTTGGAGATCCATGGGGGAATCCTTCCTGGTGAGGTTGGATTGAGCCAGATAGGCATCGGCATTTTGGAATGCTTCGCTCAATGCAATACGAACGTCCTTGGAGAGCCTTAGGAGTTCGTATAGTGACAACTTGGCCGGTGTGTTAGCCAATTGCGCTAAGATGTCAAAGTTGTAGGGCCTCTCTAGCCCTTGGGCTGCCTCTTTTCGGAGGGATTTGTCGAAGCGAGTCTCCCTCGGCCTAGGCTTGTTGGTCGTCGAAGGCTGAGCCGGTTCCGGAGCATCAGTCGTAGTGGGTTGATAATTTTCAGCTGGATTGTCAACCACAGGTTGGGATTGCGCTCCAGATCGCGTGACGATGGCTGTAGCTTTCTCGATGTCTGCTGAGATTGTGTGGCAGGTTCGGACTTTTCCACTTTTATTCTTGTAGATGGAAGATGGTGTGGGCCGAGTCACTTCTGATACTAAGTCTGGGTGGATCCACATGACCTCCCCTCGTGATGTGGTGAGGGGTACTAGACCAGCAGCCTGATCTCGGGAAGGTAGAAGATTGGTAACCTCCATTGTCGCTAGAGGGATGGGAACCACACCGTCTTGAGTTTCCGTCGGAGGGAAGCTGCCGAATCGCACGGACACCATATTGGCTGCCACGGTTACCTCTTCGAAATCTATAGCCAGAGCGTTCGAATCGATAAGATTTTAGATGTACCGTTTTAGCTGGTAGCAGTCGTGTGTAGCATGATGGACATAGCGATGATAATGGCAGTATTTTGGGTTCTCCATCTCTGCCGGCCGCGGTTCCCGTCTTTGTGGAGGAAGCTAAATTCTGTCCCCTTGTATGAGCATGTCCAAGATGGGCTAGACGTGACTGTCTTCGAAGGAGTAAGTGATTTGCGGCCATTGTTTGTCTGCTGGCTTTGGCTCAGGTTTTTGTGCTGTATTGGCCACCATAGCCTGCTTTTCCTTACTGTCCCGATTGTTGGAGGGGCTACCCCCATTGTCATTATTGGGACGCTTGCCCTTGTTCTCTCCGTCCGAGATGTGCAACCCTAGCTGGCGAGCCTTCTTCAATCGTTCTTCGGCACTTGTGGCGCTGATAATGAACGTCTTCCAGTCCTTGAATTGACTTTCGCCCATCCAGAGACTGATGGTTGGAAGGAGTCTCTTTTGGCAAATTTTAATCAAGGAGGAATCTGGATTTCCAGAAGACAGCTTCATGACGGTTTGGCGGAACCGTTCGATGTAGTTCCTTGTGAGTTCTTTCTCCCCTTGGACGACGTCCATGAGGGTGGACATGGTGATGTCCTCACTACAACAAAATAGGTTTATAACGACACTTTTTTACGGCACTTTGTAAATAAGTGCCGTTAATTTGATGTACTGAGGACACTTTATTAAAAGGTGTCGTTGTAATTAAGTATTTATCATAGTCTACGACACCTTTTAAAAAATGTCGTAAATATAAATTAAACGACATATTTTAGGACACTTAATAATGTCGTAAATAATTATATATTAACTACAACACTTTTAAAAATGTTGTATATAATTATTTATAAAATACAACATTTTGAAAGTGTTGTCTAAACTTTTATTTCCTACAAAAAAAATTAACTTTGGCGCTGTAGCCAAAATATTGGCGGTATAGCCAAAATATTGGCGGTAGAGCCTACTAATATTGGCCATCTAAAATTTTCTTTCCATAGTTCCTTTCAGAGCTCTTTCCAAAATTTGTTAGGTCAGAAGAACTATTCGATAGCTCTCCATCGAAGAGGTCGGAGCGCCTCTCCATCGAAGCTCCTCTTCATCAAAGGGCTCGGAACTCCTCTCCATCGAAGAGGTCAGAATGTCTCTCCTTCCCTTCTCTTTTTTTCTTTGTTGTCTTCGATTCCTATGCTGTAACTGTTGCTTTTTTCTTTGCTGACTTCGATCCAGAACTCCTCTCCCGTCACCACCGTCGGCACCGTCATCTAGGTCACGCCGTCACTACCGTCGACGCCGTCGTCTAGGTATGATCCTTCATCTCCGCCCTTTATTTTTTATGAGTTTTATTTTTTTGATTTATGATAAAAACAATATGAATCATTATCAAAATAGAACGGATCATTATCTAGATTTTTCTTTCATTTCGATACTGGATTATTAGGGGTTTAGTGGAAGAAATTAGGGTTTTTGTAATATTAAGGGTTTAATAATTAGGGTTTTTGTAATTTGTAAGAATTTGTCTCTATTCCCACATTTGTAATATTTTTCTCTTAATCAAGCTTTAGTGGAAGAAATCAACATCTAGGGTTTCTCTTTTTGGAACAGTTCATATTCAAGTTTTGGTGCTTTTTATGCAATTTGAACTTGATTACGTTTTTTTCCAATGTCTAGAAGTCCGATTAGTGTTTATACACAATGATTTATTCTAAAATAGTTGAAGATGAAGGATTGGACCTAAAACCGTATATATTAAATGAGGGAAGGGAACTAAAATTAAAAAGACTATTCAGTTACATAGGTGGAATTCCAAAGAAGTTTTTTCCCATTTGTTTCAATTTTATGGAGGAAAGAGGCCTGTTAGTTTTCTCTAAAGAGAAAAAATGTGAAGAAGAAGAAGTCCATGCAAATAGCTATTTTTTAAAATGCAAGGTAAAGAAGGTAAATAATTATATTAGACATTTTTATGTCCATGATAGGTCATTTTTAAATAATTTTAAAGTGGTCAGCAGCTTATGTCACTACAACAAAAAATCCATTTTACAACGTTGGAAGGAAATGTAGTTTGTCATTTCCTGGGTGGGCACTGGAACGAGAGATGACAAACAGAACCGTAGTGAACTACAAATGTGTACAGTAAACTTGGAGAGTAACTCCTGGATTGAACTACATTTTTCATTGATGAAATTTAACCAATCCCTTCACTTTGTTTGATGAAGTTTGTCAAATTGGTCTACCCATAGAGCAGTAGTTTCCACATTCAAAATGGAGGAAATTATTTACCAAATGTTTTCTATTGTGAGCTCTGCCCAACCCTTTATGGCCTTTATCCTCATCATAAGTCTAGAGGCTCCTAAAGGCCACTTTAGCTCAATTTTTGCAAGGACACTATGGCTTCCTGTTTCCATGTTCTAGTCATACTTGCTTACAGAAACAAAGATTAGGGACTTAAGTAGTCAGAAGTGAAGTGCAGTCAAAAGAGTAGTTAGTGATTTGTAAAATCTGTAGCAGAAGTTTTTAATATGCATTATGTATTATATTACATAGTTGTTACTTAAAAGCACCCCACATTCCAGAGAAACGTATTCCGTTCTGAAGAAGCTTACTCAAATATACCACGTATTAGGATCCCCCTGTGTACTGCGATCCCGGTTTCGTTTGTCTCATGCTTAGGAGCGTTCCACATGCCAGGTAACCATATTTGAACCAAATGTTCAAAAACTACCACACATAATAGGATTCACAGTTCTAGAATTTTGGTAGTAAAAACAAAATAAGGACAATGGTTTCAACTTTTTCAAGTTTACAAAATAAAGAAGATCTTGAGAGAATGATACAAGAGTATATAAACATAAACATTCTTGATTTTGAATGGATTTATTGTGAAATTAGTTCCACTTGAGAGAGTCATATATCATAGAACTAAAACAACAAAGCTTTTCCCAAAATTGATTGGGGTCGACTGTTTAATCCTTTTCTTCCATTCGGCTCTGTTAAATGCCTTGTCGTTTGTAACAATGGTAGCAAATTATCTGTCTTTACCATGGTGTATGGATGAAACTACTAGGAATAGTTAGGATGAAGCTCCATCGTATATGATGTTTGCTAATGATATTGTTTTGGTTGATGAGAGTAGAAAAGGATTAGATTAAACAGAATTTTGTAGGGAAGCTCTCGAATCTAAGGATTTTAGAATTAGTAGGAAAGATCATAAGTCATGCGGCTTCGAGATTTCTAACCCATGGATATACTGACAAATTTGTTTTATACGTCAAAACTGTTAAATGAGATTCATTCAATCCGCGGAATAGAATTAGAAATCTCCAAACCACATGATTTTTATCCACGAGTAGTAGAGAATCATAAATTGACGATCACGATGAACAGTGGATCAAAACTCGGATGGCTACTAATGGTTTTCTTATGGATATATCTTTGTATAAACAGGATTTACAAAAATTAAATAAAGTAGATATCCAAATGACTGAATAAAAGATAAGTACCTTAATATTATTTTGATCTTATAATTTATTAATTATTTAGATATGCTCCACATCTTAATTTAAACTCAGGGATGTCAGTTAGAAAGTCATATTAAGAGAAAGTGGAAATATTAAGATTTCTGTTCCTAGAGATCTTTTAAAATTGGAAGCACGTCTCAACTCCACAAAGATGTCAGTTGGAAAGTCCTAATTAACCCAACTAAAATAAACTGAAAATGAGGAGGCTGCAGCTTGGTGTTTGGCAAATCAAAATTGGCCAAACACAATAACACAAGGCTAACTTTGTGATCTAGTAGAGACTGGTGGGAGGGTATCCATTTTGTAGCAGGAAATGTTCCAACTGGACTGACAAACATACAATGTGAGCTACTGATTGGAAACAGTGCTGAATAATATTAAACAAAGATTGATCTTTACCAGTTTGCTAACATATAATACTAAACAATGCTGAATAATATCTCAATTCAAGCTAAAATAAATCATCTGCATATAAAATATGGTACAAGAATATAAATTTTAATACATGAAGAAGGTTTCAGTATATGCACTTGCCTGTCGTCCCGAGCTGTGAGTAATGATCAAGTGAAAAGTTGGGGTCCAAGTAACCTGTTTGCGAATTAAAATCAAATTAACACAATGAAATTGACTACAATAAGAATATTTCTACAGTCATTGTTAATTTCCCCCTTTTACCTATATTTAGAGTCTAACTAAACTAATATGCCACTCTTGAGAAAACAACTTTTGGTTATTGCCTAACTTGCCCTCTTAACCCCTCTCTTGACTTGTTCTAGGTCATCCCATACTTAGCAATACACCTTCAATTGGTCAGCCTCTAATATTTCTGTATGCAGTGACCTGCTAAGTGCAATAGCCCACATCTTAGTCTCTTGGTGCTACAGATGGGTATCATTAGTGACTGGATACCAATAAGGGGGTCTCTTGTCCATCAGTTGGTCATCAAGGCAAAGTTACTTGTCAAGTAATTCGAATATTCATCTAACACACATGTTGGTATCCATGGGTTAATTCCTAATTTCAGGTATCTATACTTGGATGCAGCTACAGATGGGTATCATTAGTGACTGGATACCAATAAGTGGGTCTCTTGTCCATCAGTTGGTCATCAAGGCAAAGTTACTTGTCAAGTAATTCGAATATTCATCTAACACACATGTTGGTATCCATGGGTTAATTCCTAATTTCAGGTATCTATACTTGGATGCAGCTACCCCTAGCATGTATCTACGAGGAGATGGGGTCTATGCTTAGCTCTGTGGTTAACTGAATTTGATGCTAAAACAAAGAGACTAAAGGAAGGGACTGATCTGGAGAGCTAATCCCATTCTCCATCTCAATTTGAACTAAGGGTTGTGGGTTGGACCCTTAGTTGCCAAATGAAACCTGATCACCAAGCCTTCAAAGGCTGAACTCGAAAATAGGACAGCACAAGAGGGTAAGACTGCTATAACTGGGAATGTCATTAGTGTTGCCTACTGCCTAATGCGATCCTGATGTACAACAGAGTACACCAGCCACACAATCCCCTGATGGTAAATTCATAAGTTATTAGAGCAAGGCTCGGGTTTTCTCTTGTTGCATCAAACCTGTAAATTCCATATTTGGCTCTACCTGTTACCTTGTGGATAATTAGATGCATTTGCGTGTAGTCCTGATACAGAGTATATCTGGTACTAAATGCAACTGGGCAGGTGAACTGATACCAAGGGAGTTAACACAGAATGAACATAAATGCAGGTGTCACTGACAAATCAGCATGTCTGATACAACACGAAATTCGTATCTACCCAGGATCAGTCATACACACCATCACAACCCTATCCTCTTATATCTAATATCAATTCGAGCCCTCTCCCATGTTGTAGTCTACTGCTCTTCGTGTTCCTGTACTTGGTTTTATTTCTTAACTTGCCATCTATATCCTCATTGTTACCACAGCAGTAACTGTTAGATTACAATTGATAGAAACTATGGTAAGTTCAAGGATGAAATTTACTATCTAAACAATGTACTTCAAATTAGATTTCCTATGAACAATGTTCAGAAGTTTGTGCATTTCTTTTGCTCTCAGTTCCTGGTTCCTACATATACTAGAAACAAATACTCATTGCTCTCAAGTACTCAAGGATGTGTCTCAATTGAGATGAACACTACATGACCTGTAGTAGTCCACACATAGAGCTTCACAGATCAGACTTTATTTATGACTTGATTTCCACTTTATTTACCTTGTGCAGTCCACTGCCATCTACCTAATTTGACCCTCGAACTACACTTGACAATTTGTATAAATGGCAGTTTACATCCTCTGAAACAGAACACTTCTTCGTAACTCTGGACACACATTTTACTCAGTCGATTGTGAACTAACACTCTTCCCAACCAAATTTGATGTCCTCACTTTTTCCTGGAAACAGGAATAGCTCGGACTGTTATCTATTGTTTAGATTAGTACCTATCTTGTTAGGTTCCTGATACTTGCTATGGTCTGTACTCTAGGCAATCTCTGTATTTTCAACCATCTATGCTGTCCTAAACCTATCCCTTGATACACAGGTGAGGGCTTCTTACAGCCTCCCAACTTCCTGATGTCCACTTAGACCCTCTGCATTAACATGCTGCCACGAGACACCAATGTTATCTGCGGATCAATCCTGATTATATACACATCCAGATTTGATAGGATTTTGACTTGGATTCGGATTTCCACCCCCAGAGTTTGATCACATCCCTTCCTATTCAATCCGATTCGAATTTGAATTAGAAGCTCTGTTTTGAGTTTAAAACTAACCTTTATGCACTGAGCACCCTCTGGTTTGGGATATTAGAAGGGGATCAGCCCTTCAGTGGACGTTTGGTTTAAGAGTTTAAACTTGAGTGTTTTTGCACTACAACCCCTCCTTAATCCAGTAATTACAGAACCCTACATTCTTCTTATTACTAAAATTACTAATACATTCCTTTATATATATTAACATATACATTGGCTATACTTTTTCTTTTCTATGCATTTAAATAATTACTTAGCAAAATAATAAAAATAATTGGGGATTTCGGGACAAGGGCTCACACTTCTTGAGAGTCTTGTCTTCATCTAAATTTTTCTTCAGTAGTTCTAGAGGTTACCCCATCTTGAACACGGGAACCTATCAATCCACATCATTTGTTGCTTTCATCTTCTTCCACTCAAGATGACCGATGCAACAAACACCTAACAAATGACCACCGCGAACCTAAGGCTCCACAGTGAAGCATCATTATCCCATGCCGCTGAGATCAAAAAGCTGTCAATTCATGTCAATTCTATTGTTCAAAAGTCAAAACCTTATGAGAATAAAGGTAATACTTGCTAGCAAATATATCCAGACCTATCCTCCACTGCCAGTTCCAACAATTCCTCTCAACTTATTTACCTCATCAAACTCTTCAATAACAAACTCAATGTCTAGTCTCAAAAAAAAAAAAAAATAGTGTCTTGTTTAACTGTCTATCTGGTAAACCCCCTGCTTTACCAACTTCTCCCCTCAAGGCTACCATTCCTTCTCCCTTACAATTGCTAATTAGAGTATCAGTAAGGTTAGGCTCATAGGTTAAAGATAGTGCTATGGTATCAGTTAGTGAATGTAGGTTAGGTGGCTAGATAGGTAGTGAAGTTTACTTACTGTTAGAGGGCAGGATTGCTTAGGCAGGGCACTTTGCAGCATGCCTTAGCACTTGGCTATGCATTGCAGCCTTACATTATTGCATTTGTTAAGCAGCAGTAGCAGGAAAATCATCCCTGCAGGTAGCAGGCTACTGCCCTGCACTGTGGCAACAATGTCATGCAGTAGGACACTTGACTTGTCCTTGCCATCCTTGTATTGCTGCAGCATGCAGCATGGCATTGACAGTGCACTTGCCTGCATTGCAGCAGTAATAGCATGGCCTGCAGCAGGGCAATGCACTGGCATTGCTTTGCAGCAACAGCTGCATTTGGCAGCAGTGGCTTAAATATCTTTAGGTAATGAGAGTTAGAACTTGGATTCTTGGAAGTTGTAATCTCAATTGGTAATACTCATTATCATAGCCGTAGTTACTAAGCAATTATCTCAGCTAGGTGTAAAGTTTGGTTACAAGAACCTTGTATATCAAAAATTTATTTCTGTAATTCAATGTGTTAGGCCTGCTAAGATTTGCTATTTCTATTTTTGGTTACTTACTATAGCTGTTGTTTTTCCTCCAAACATAGGAGAATGATAGTGAAGTCCCAACTAAGTCCCAACTGTTAACCCTTCCTTTATGATATCCTTCATAATAGCAAGATTTGCGGTATCAGTTTCGGAGAGTTTACTCAGAGGGGACCATCCTTCACAGAGTTGAATAGGAGAAACGGATTCAAATATCTGACCCCAAGACATTTGGGATAAGAGCTTTCTTGTTGTAATAGGGTTTATTCAATTTTAAAGATTATTCTGATTTGTTTTTTATCGAATACAATATTAATTCTGTCATTTAATAATGTATGACTATCAATACATCATCGTGTGTGTGCATTGTATGTGTGTTATTTTGCAGTCAGTTGATGGCTAAAACTGCTCGTGGTTGTGCGTGATGGCATTTGTTTTCGTTCTGTATGGAATAACTTGTTCTGTATGGATACCAAGCATCTATTCTTATATGCTACTATATGTAATTTTAACGGTAGCCCATATGCTATCTTCATATATGTATGTCTTATCTTCTATCCAACTAGCATTATTAGAGCATCTTTATATTCTTTCTTATATGTTTGATAGCTGATTTAAATAATGTATAGCATTTTAATCTTCTGCTTTGGCAATTAGAAGAAGCACATAGAGTATTCTGGTTCAGGCTTCTACAACCTTTACTTGTACTTTTAGATTCCCTGCATTTGATGGTATATTATTTCATCGGCTCCATAAACTTCTTTAAGCAATGTTTGATGTATAGTTTTTATGTGTTTGATGTACTATTTTATTGTCATTTATGAATCTTGTGAAAAAAATTGTTGATGCTTGTATCTACTGCTTCATAATTTTGTTGGAGTTTGATCATGACCTTTTCACACCATTTAGGAGTTTTCATAATTTTGTTGGAGTTTGATCATGACCTTTTCACACCATTTAGGAGTTTTCTTAAGCGTCCATATCTCCTATATGTGGTCATAATTGAACATTTGCTCACACAGTTTTTAGAATTTGCAAAAATACTGCTTTTTTTTGGAAGAATTGTTGGATAAATTCTTTTGAGATAATTTTGCAGTCAGTTGATGACTATTCAATTTGGCTTATTGGAAACCATAGAGGTTTATGCTTCAGCCATGACTTTTGAACAGAGATGGTAGTGAATATGAACTTCACTTTGTCTGTTGAAAACATAATAGTGCGTTTAGATTACTGTTTTGATGAACAGATAATTGTGCTTGTTAATGCTTTGTCACCTTACATTTTGTTTTATTGCTAAGCTAGATGGAACATAGGACGCTTCCTCTTTTTTTGTTGTAGCAGGGAAATTGTTAAGCAGTTGTGATTTATACATGCATCAAGGTTTGTTTACCTTTTTTCTGGTGATCTGCGTACGTTTTTAAGGTTTCCCTGGGATGTTGTACCTGCTAAGTATTTTATCTTTAGCATTATATTGCTGCTTGCATTTAATTGAAACATATTGAAACTTCATATGAGCTAGAGTATCCTAGTTTTTTAACCATGATATTCCTTTTGTTTGGAATTTCCTATTTCACATTCAAATCCTGCTTACATGTTAGAATTAGAGGCTAACGCTTTCCTGCTTAAAAATATGGCAGATCAGCTTATAAGTGTCGTCATAGTTTTTTCTAGTGCAAACACCTATAGTTTGGTTTCATATTGTTTTCCATTAGCATTTGCATTGTCAGTTTGAAAGATAAAATATTAATTCTCATCTTTTTGTGTGCAGGTCGATTGATGAGTTCGGATTATGTTCGAGTTTGACGCTGGAAAGAGTTGGAGACTAAGTAGTACTAGTAGTAATATTATCTTTTGTGTAATAGACTTTGTTATGTAATAGACTTTGTTGTATTGAGAACAACATATTGGGACCTTGTATGGATTTGAGATATTTTAATATATATTAATGTTGTTGCATTAAAATTTTATTATGTGTGAAATTGATTTTGGTTAATGTGATATCTACAAATGAAATGATTTATATTTCATAAATTTTAATGACATTTTAGAGGCAATTAAAATGTGTCGTTCAAGGGAGTTAGATGGCACATATAAAGTGTCATCATAAATGGATTACATGGCATTTCTTTAGTGTTGTTGAAAGCTAAAAAAAATTTATGACGACACTTATCAGTTGTCATTGAAATACATAAAGATGACACCGTCATCATGCCATAAAATGAACATTATATGACATTCAGAAAATGTCGTCATAAAGTTATTACATGGCATTTTTCGAGTGTTGTTGAAAGCTAAAAAAAATTATGACGACACTTATAAGCTGTCATTGAAACACATAAAGATGACACCAACATCATGCCATAAAATGAACATTATATGACATTCAAAAAGTGTCATCATAAATGGATTACTTGGCACTTTCGAAGTGCCGTTGAAAGAAAAATACTTTCTATGACACCCCTCTACATGACACTTGAAAAGTGCCATGGAAACTAAATAACGACACTTTTTGAGTGTCGTTAAAACCCTTTTTTCTTGTAGTGCCTGCCCTACTTCGTAGAATCTCTCCAAGAACATGCGCTTGAAGCCGGCGAAGGAGTGGATGCAGTTGTCCGGCAGGTTGCGATACCAGTCGAAGGCGACTCCTTCCAATGCCCCGATGAATAATCATATGAGAATGACATCGTCATGGGGCATATGGTCGGTGGTGACCTCGAAGTAAGTGATATATCAACTTGCCGAGGTCTTGCCATCATAAGGATTGATATTGAACGGCTTATATCTTGGTGGGAATGGAACATCCCTCCATGCAGCAGGGTATGGTTGCCGTATTCTGAGGTCTTGAGAGTTTTCTCGAGCGTGGAACATGGCTCGGAGCTCCTGGACCTCTCTTCTCGCTTCGTGTACTTCGTCCACGGCGGTAGGGGCCGTTGTTTCCGGGGGATTGTTGCCCGGGTTTGGTGCCGCCGAATTCGAGTCTGCATTGACTGGGGGACCCGTGCTTGTTTGGCCAGGCGTCCCTCCTTGCAGAGTTGGAAGGGCCACTTTAATCTCGTCTACAGACTTGACCAAAGCAAGTAATATGGCTTCGAGACTGTCGATGCGCTGGCGATCACTGGAACCACCTTGGTTGCTGTCTGTCATGAATATCGTCTTCTCATGAGGAAAGATAGACGGAGCGGTGGAGGAAGCGCCCTCCAAATCGTACCCCCGTGGTGAGAAGTCATCGGGGTATGTGGGTATGTTTCCTTCTGATTCAGACTCGAAAGGAACAGTACCCCCAGCCTCCGAGTTTGCCTCGTCTTGGGAGTTGTGGATGTCGTCAAGGACGTCGAGGTTTGGTGCATCCAATGGGAGGGTTGTCTCTCCTAGCTCGTCTTCTTGGAACACCAGATTGCTATGGAGTCTTGGAGGGGTGCTACCCCCAGTCCCGACAACCCCTTGCTTTATGGACGACGAATCTCCCACTGTAGCAGACTTCGTCTTAGAGCGAGTACCTTAGAAAACTCTGGTGGTGGGTAGCCGCTTAGACGACAATCTTTTAGTCGCAGTGGTTGAGATCTTCGGGCTGGGAACATTCGTCTTTTTCTTCCTTCCATCAGCGGGGACTTTCCGAGCAGAGTTGCAGGAGACGACGGGTAGTGCCTCGTCTTCTGAAGATGGCTGTTGCAGTCTTTGAAAGACAGACTGGCGGTCTTCTTGCATTGTCGTGCTATTGCAGCAGCAGTTGACGATGACTTGGGTGCAGTGATGTCCGTGGGAGGACTTTTTGCGCCCTGATGCATCTTCTCTTTCCTTGCGTTTGTGGAGGATGGACCTACGCAAGTCACATGCTTCGCTGGCTCGGAAATTCCGGGCATACGAGTGTGTAGGCCTCTCGCCTGCCCCCTAATCCGAAGGTAGCTCGTATACTTGCCTTCACTCGTTACTGGGAGATGCTTGATGACTATCCCGCCCATTGGCCGCAGGGGGCAGGGTACGAGTAGCCTTATACAACTTTCCATTAGAGGCCCGCGTGATAATCAGCGGGACGCTCCGATAGTCAGAGGTTGGGGCAGCTGACTGGGCTTGGTGAGCCGGCGCTGCCCTAAACTTTTTCCTTTTAGCACTTACGGGTGCATAATAGGAAGAGTCCAAGTTGGATACCACAGAGTCTGGCTTATCATCCAGAGGACCATCAGGGTCAGGACCGCATGAGAGACGGTCGAAGACTGATCGAGAGAAGCGTGGAACAGACGCTATGCGGCTAGGATCGGAAACCGTGTAGGCTGTCTGCATGCGGCTGTCTTTAGCTGTCGGATGAGTTGCTCTTGTACGACTAGGAGTCACGACCGTGCAGGCTGGCCGCATGCGGTTGGCAATTGTGGCCGCATGGGTTTTCTGCAAGCAATTGACTTCGGTAGCCGTATAAGTTTCATCCATGCGATTGGTAACTGTAGCCGCATAAGCTATGCGGCTGACAGATGTGGTCTTGTGAGCTTTCTTCATGCGGCTGGCGGATGTAGCCGCATGAGTTTTTTTCATGCGGCTAGCACCCTTATGCGGCTCGGATCGCATAGAATTCCTCTTTGCCCCCGCAAGCCCAGCATCATAGTATTTTCTTCTGCCGGACTTGGGGACAACAGAGTTGTCTACGGTCTGAAGTGGGGCCGCAGGAGAGTCTTTCTCACGGTCTTGAGCAACAGAGGGTATTTCTGCAAGAGTTTCAGTAGGAACGAAGGATCGGGGTCTCTACTCCTTGCGGGCCTTCTTTGTGCGGGCTCGCTTCTGGACCAGGCCAACGCTCTTGTCGGACAGCATTTCTTCAAACGCGTGTTGGTCGAACCGGGCGACCATCTTCTCTTGCGTGGAGCCAAGTTTGGCTGCATCCGACTGCGTCATCAACTCCTCAGCTGTGGAGAAGTTTTTTCCCAGCAGAGTCGCCATCGTGTTTGCCATGAAATATAAAAGAGCAGAATAGTTTTATGGTAGGACTGGACTTTTACTTCACGTTACAAACTTGTTTGTACAAAGAAAGCATAGGGACGAAAACCTAGGTACAGCAATCTAAGTACAATTGTATATTTTTGATTCTGGGGGGTGACGATAGAGGCTCGGGAAAGCGACGGCAGCTCTGCCTTACTCCTTGGACGATCGGACGTAGCCTTGGCTCCTGTGACGAGATGCTTGGCGTTGACGAAAAAATGCTCTTCTTGCTCTCCTCGTATTGCTCTTCTGGCTTCTCTCTCTCTGGATTGATCTCTGTGTATTTTTCTTTCTGATTATTGGAGGAGTGCCTCTCTGTATGTGTGTATCTCTCTCCTTGTATATTTTGTAAGGGAATGGCACCCTGCTATTTATAATAGTGGGGGGAGGATCATTAGGGTTTGCAATGATTGTCCATTCTCAAAGTGGCGGCGGCCTGATAAGTGATCAATCTAGGCCATTAATCTTGAGCGTGAAGGATCTGGGCCATTGATGAGGATTATACCAAATTATGTCAGTCATTAATGTTGATTGCAATAAATCTCCATCATGATGATTTGCTGATATACGTAAATCTGAATGAATCAATTTAATTCATTCTCTTGCCACGTGTCCCAAATCGTTGGAATCTGACCCAAAATTTGATTACCTTTAGGACACGTGTTCTGTCATCGTTGTTGAGCCGCATGAGGAGCGTTCATATTTGGGCCGCATGAAGGTCGTCATGACTGAGCCGCATGAATAGTCTCTATACTCGAACCGTATGAAGGTTGTCATGACCGAGCCGCATGGATATGTTCATGACCGAGCCGCATGGGGGTCTTCATGGCCGAGCTGTATGAGAGTCTTCATGGCCGAGCCGCATGGATTTCTTCATGGCCGGGCCGCATGGGGGTCTTCATGGCCGAGCTGTATGAGAGTCTTCATGGCCGAGCCGCATGGATTTCTTCATGGCCGAGCCGCATGGGGACTTTCATGATTGAATCTGCATAGGTTCTTCTGCACTGGCCACATGAACTCATTTAGACTGGCCGTATGAACTCATTTAGACTGGCCGCATAAACTTGCCTCGGAGCTGTAGGGATTTTCCCCAATTCCCTAGGAAGATAGTGCTTTTACGTCAGTCATTTATGACTACTTTTCGTTAGGGCTGTCAACTGTCAGCTGTCAGCCATCAGAGCATTAATTGTCGGCCGTCAGAGCATTAATTGTATTTAAATGACGCTGGGTACAGCCGTTCAAAAAAAAAGACACGTGGCTTCCCTCTGCTGGCCGCATGGAGTCCACTCTGTGTTTGAGACGCATGGGAATCTTGGGCCGCATGTGGCTCCCTGGCCGCATGGATTATCTTCTCTTTTTCATGCTTCTACAATAGATAGTGTTTCCACAACTTCAGGGCAAAGATGACAGCGGCTAACTCCAGATTGTGAGTCGGGTAGTTCTTCTCATGAGGACGTAACTGCCTAGATGCATAGGCAATCACCTTCCCGTGCTGCTGAAGTACACAACCCAGACCCCGGCCAGAAGCATCGCTATAAATCGAGAAACCACCGGTCCCAGACGACAATGTCAAGATAGGAGCTGATGTCAACCTCTTCTTCGGCTCATCGAAGGCAGCCTGACACTCCTCAGTCCAGACGAACTCCACGTCCTTCCTGGTGAGTCTAGTCATCGGCTCCGCGATCCGTGAGAAATCCTGGACGAACTTTCGATAGCAGCCCGCCAACCCCAGAAAGCTCCGAATCTCGGCAACTGTACTGGGCGTAGACCAAGACTCTACCGCAGCAATCTTCCTCTGATCTACTGAGATCCCGTGCTTGGTCACAACATGACCCAAGAACTCGACCTGGTCCAGGAAAAACTCACACTTCGACAACTTTTCATACAACTGCTCCTTTCTCAAGGTCTCGAGCACAATCCTCAGATGCTCCTCGTGCTCCTCTGGCGTCTTCGAGTAAACCAGGATGTCGTCTATGAAGACCACCACGAACTTGTCAAGGTACTGATGGAATACTTTGTTCATCAAGTTCATGAACACAGCTGGGGCGTTGGTCAATCCAAATGGCATCACTGTGAACTCGTACTGGCCGTACCGAGTCCGAAAAGCTGTCTTCGGAATGTCTTCCTTCTTCACCTTCAGCTGATAATAGCCGGATCTCAGATCTATCTTTGAAAATACCTTGGCGCCGCTCAACTGATAGAACAAGTCGTCGATCCTCGGCAATGGGTACTTTTTCTTGATAGTAAGGTTGTTGAGCGCCCTGTAATTGATAAACATACGTATCGTACCATCCTTCTTCGGCATAAACAGGACTGGCACTCCCAAAGGCGATGAACTGGATCTAATGAATCATTGTCCTACAGCTCGTCGGCCTGCTTCTACAGCTCCGCCAACTCGCTGTTGTTGACTCTATAGACGTGCTATGAAATGGGCTCAACACCTGGCACTAAGTCTATAGAGAACTCAACGTCTCTATCCAGCGGCATCCCAGGCAACTCCTCAGGAAAAACATCCATGAAATCAGCAATCAATGGATGCGGCAATGCCTGGCCCGCCAGTAAAGCTCCGCAGAACCCATCTACCGGCTCAGCTGCTCCTCTGGAAAACACAACCTCTGGCTCTCCCGGCGGCCTAAATAAAATCCTACCACCTCTACAATCTATAGTAGCATGGTGCATGCTCAACCAATCCATTCCGAGTACCACATCGTACCTCGGAAGGGGCATTACGAGCAAGCACGCACCTAAAACTCGGCCTCCTACAGTAACTCTCCGCCCCTTGTAGATATTGTTGACCATGATGATGCCTCCCCCGGTCAATATCTTGCAAGTCCTACCCAAGGGTTCAGTAATAATATTGTGTCTCAGAGCGAAGGAGACAGACACAAAGCTATGCGAGGCACCGGAATCAAATAAGGTAAATGCAGGAAATGAATCGAGAAGAACATGACCTGCCACTACATCGTCTACTGGCTCTGCCTCCTCATCTGCTGTCAGGGTAAACACTCTGCCCGCAGGGGCTCCCTGTGGTGCTGCTGGAAACGCTGTTGCTGCGTCTGAAGTGGAGGACCTCTCTGCTGAACCACTGGTCCTCTGGCCGGCTGTGCTCTGTCCTGGACTCCTTGGACTCCTCGAATACGGCAGTCCTTCAGCTGGTGATCGGACGCCCCACAGTATAAGCAGACGCCCAATCTCTTCCTATACACCTCTCTAGTGTGCCATGGCTTCCCACAGAAGTTGCACTGTGTAGCTGGCCTCTGACCCTGACCCTAACCCTGATGCTGCTGGGCACGCGCCGGTGCCTGCTGGATCTGCAACTGAGGCTGCTGCTGCTGCTGGAACTGCCTCTGCTGGAAATATGGGCGCTTTGCTGGCCCTGCACTCGAACTAGCTCCAATAGCGTCACTGCTCCTCTTCGGCTTCAGGCCGAAGTCCTCCTCTGCAATCTGAGCCTCCATCAAGATCTGCTCAAAGGTCGCATCTCGTCGCCCAAATGTGCGAGTGCGCACTGCATGAATGAGACCCCTCCTGAACTTCTAGGCCTTGTACCCTTTATCCTGAACCAAACTGGGTGCGAACCTGCTCAGGCGGAAGAACTCTGCTGCGTACTCGTCCACCAACGAGTTCCCCTGCACCAGACTAGCAAACTGCCCCTCCAGAGCTGTCAATGCTACATCTGGGTAGAACTTTGCCTTAAAGAGTTTCCTGAAGTCCTCCCAAGATATACCTCTCACTGACGCACGCGGATCCGTGCGGTACCAAGTCAGCGCTATGTCAAAGAACTGGCTCGCTGCAGAAGTCACCCACAGTCCTCTCGGGACCTCCGCCAACTCCAGACTCCGCTGGACATCCTCTAGCCAGTCGTCCGCGTATAGGATACCTTCGATACCCTTGAAATCCTGCGGGTTCATCTTCCAGAAGTCAAGATGCGTACCGGGCCTCCCCTGGCCCTGCTGCTGTGATGGTGCTCCCTGAACTGTAGCCGGTGCACCTCTCTCGACTGCTGCCATAGCTAACTGATATGAGTTCTCCATCGTCTGTCGCAGCACCTCTGCCTGACGGTGCTGTGCCTCTGTCTGTGCTCTCTGCGTCTGCAGCATCTGCTACAGAAGGACCATCATCTCCTGAGCATCTGCCGGTATTGGAGGCGGCGGTGGAAGAACATCAGGAATAACCATAGATGGTCCCGCTGCTGGAGGTGGAAGACCTCCTGGAACCGTCGCTGCTGCTGCTCCCGCCGGAAGGGCAGGAACTGAGATAGCAGCTCCCTCAGCTGTAGCTCCCGCTGCCGGAGGTGGAAGACCTCCTGGGACTGCCACTGCTACTCCTGCAGCCGGTGGTGAAAGACCTGCCGGATCTGCCACTGCTACTCCCGCAACCGGAGGTGGAAGACCTGCCGGATCGGGCCTCTCCGGTACAGCGCTAGAACCCGCTGCCTGAGAGCGAGTGATCGTCATCCTGAGGATAGATTGAAACAAGAATCAATATAGCACATGATAGGAATATCAAAGACGGACAATTAAATTCAATGCAAAAGAGCTGTCATGGTAATCAAAAGATCAGAAATTTCCTAGCATGTGATTGAGTAACTCCTATCATACCCTAGATCGTATATCCTATCTGCAGGCTCGTAATCAGCACTCTAAGTCGAGCACCATTATAAGTTTGCACTAGTTACGACACTGACCTGCATGGGCCACCACAAAAACGTGTCACGACCCACACCCAGAAGAGGGACACGAGCACGTGGTTACATCCAGCCTACGCCGCAGTATCAGCAGTAGAATGCTGTATATAGGGTTTGTAAATACTACGACTAAAACAAATATATGTACCTGTACAGTATATACACTCCGAATGGAGGTGACATAGCAATACAGTCTCAATCACATAATCAAAACTAAGGTAGATAGCATGAAAAGAGATACGATAGATAAAACAGGAAACGAGTCCAAAATCCACAAGTCGGAGCTAACACAACATCCAGAGTCTCAGATAGTATAAGTATAAAGATACTACAAACTAAAATGTACTAGCTGGCTCGCAGGCCAAGTAAACCTAACTAAACTATGCTACTCAGGGTGAGCAAAGTCCAGTGGCTCTACCAATAAGCCACGGTCTAAATCTAGTCCATTAGACTCAACCCTATAGTAGGTCGGGCAGTCAGTCTCAGAGTCATCTGTAAAATTTGTCAACGTTATCCTGTCAGAAAAATGAGCAAGTACAAACTCCAACAGCAGTTCCATATGAATTGGGAAATACTATAAGAGACAGTAATAATAAAATACAAGACAAAAGATATATGCGACTTGGGAACCATTTGAAAGCCGAGTTACAACCCTTGAACCAAACAAGGACCGGAGTTGTAACCCTTCTTCCAAACAGATCTTGGTCTCAAATCATGGTACAGTATAAAAGACAGATAGAGCATGTGAGAAAGGAATCATAGCATGGTGAAAGTACAGAAAGTAAAGGTGAACTGGAATATAAGATATGACAATAAATGTAAAAAGGTGATTTGAACTATTAGAGCGATATGTGATCGGCTAGGGAAGCAAGAGATGGTTATCCACTTGGCCCGACAATCCGCGGTGTACTCAACGGAGAGTTATGCAATCCAACCTGGATAACTGGTAATGGGGTGTCTGCAACACCCTACGTGAGGTGAAGGTGACGCTAGCAAAATATAGTTACAGGAAGGTTTTGATCACATAACCCATAATAATTCTTCCATCCCCGAATAGTATCACGGATTCGGACATGGCACGTCATGACATGGGGTTCAAGAGCAGGGGGCCAGCCCACTCCCAAATCAGTGTCTATATAAGTACAGAAACACAGGAATATCACATACTCATATACCAAGAGAGTCTAGGAATAACATCTCATGACAGGATCCGACGTATACTAGTCCGTGAAACGTCGTGACAGGAATCAAGTAAACACTACGACTGAATCGGATATAGTAGATATCAAGACAATAAAAACTATCAGTGAATGTACTCGTCTGTGGTCCTGAGCTGATAGGGTGAACAGACGCTCAGAGTGATCACAGACCTAAAATAAGATACTATGAGTCAAACAGGGCTTAATACTGAAAAATGAAACTAATATAATCCATGAATGCAAGTCTAAGTCAAAACTAGGTCAATCTAGGTCAAACTGAGTCATACTAGGCCATAATGGTTCATACTAGGTCATACTAGGTCACTGGAAGTCAACTCTAGGTTAACCCTAGGTCAAACTAGTCTAATGTTGACCAACTGTTGACTTTCAGTCAACTGGTCAACTCTGGATTGGTTTCGGTCAAATCGGGTCGCTTAAAGACTAAGTTTGACTCTCGGTTGACTTTTGTTGACTTTTGATCAAAAAGGTCAATCGACGTCAAAACTAGTCTATGAGTACCATATTTGATCATTACCAACCACGGGAATCAAGTTCTAACTCCATCTTAGACTTCTAACACCAATATCCTATTTCTAGGCAAAACTAGCATTTACCCTTCTAAGGTAAATCCCGATACCTTGTCCAATACCAAGAAAACCCCGCAAATACCCATGGTACTAGCCTAGGCTCCTTAGGGTAGCTAGATATCAACCCATCTAAGGTTTACCTACCAAGAAAAATGGGTATCCTAGGTATCTAGGCTATGTTAGGATACGGGGTATTGATTTACCCTATTACCTACTCTATCTCATGAATTTTACCCTCTTCTCTACCACACTCATCTACACACAACCCACTCTCATGATACACTCCTATATCTCACTCTCATAGGCTCTCTTATAGGTTTCCTATTAGTTTAGCTATAGGATATACTATAGGTTACTAACCACTCACTTGTAGGCTCTCACACACACACACAAAACTCACAAACACTCATACACACACAAGCAAAATATGGACAGGTTTTGGGGGACTTGGGGGACTGAATTTGGTGGGTTTATGGGCTGTTATTTGGACTGAAATTGGACAGAAATAATGGTGTTTAGGACAACTATCAATGGGCTAAAATGTGGACTGAATTGAGGTCCAAAGTAGACAGCACTTAGGTGGAGAGATGGGGGCTGTTTTGGACTAAATTTGTGGGGGGGGGTTTTGGGGCTAAACATGGGCTGTTTTGGGGGAAATGGGACAGCCAAGTGCTGTCCCATAAGGGGCTGCCCTATTGGTTTCCTCCCCTCCTAAACACTCCACTCACTACCACTCTCTTAAACTCCTCTACTTCACACATCTCTCACACACAACCATCTCAAACACCCTTCCTTCACTAACAACCACACACACACATATCCCATTGCTTCTCTCTATGGCCGAACCTATCAAGTCCCTCCCAACCAACACAAGCCACACACAACACATAATATATCCACATAAATAATCCTCCATATATATATATATATATATATATATATATATATATATATATATATATATATATATATATATATATATATATATATATATAAGTGCTGTCCCAAAGGGGCTGCCCTATTGGTTTCCTCCCCTCCTAAACACTCCACTCACTACCACTCTCTTAAACTCCTCTACTTCACACATCTCTCACACACAACCATCTCAAACACCTTCCTTCACTAACAACCACACACACACAAATCCCATTGCTTCTCTCTACGGCCGAACCTATCAAGTCCCTCCCAACCAACACAAGCCACACACAAACATAATATATCCACATAAAAATCCTCCATATATATAATATAATATATATATATATAATATAAAATATAATATATATATATATATTATATATATATATATATATATATCATATAATATATATCATTATCTATTTATTTTTTTTTATATATCATTATCTATATATATATATAATAATATATATAATATATATATATATAATATAAATAGATAATAATTAATATATATAGATATTATATATAATAATATATATATTATATATATAATATAAATGATATATAAAAAAAATATAAAGATAATATATATATATAATATATATATTATATATATATATATATATATATAATATATATATAATATATATAGATATATATTTTATATAATATATATATTATATATATATATATATATATATATATATATATATATATATATATATATATATATATATATATATATAGATAATATATATATATATATATATAATATATATATATATATATATATATATATATATATATATATATATATATATATATAAAATATATATATATATATATATATATATATATATATATATATATATATATATATATATATATATATATATATATATATAGATTATAGGAATATGATACATTAAGAAAATCATTCCCACACACATGAAAATTCTGAAATAAATATAGAACACACCCAAAATCAATGCACAACAATATTCATGTGTCCAAATAGGGGGTTTTCCTATTAGGACACAATCCTACATATTGGATACCTCTAAAAATGTCCAAAAGGACAAAAAATAGTCTCTAATGGAGACACAACCATGGGACACATTTCTATGGGTTCCTAACCATTCTACATGAAATAGAAACTATTTTTAGAGAAGGGTTTACCTATTTTTGGAGATGGAACAATGGTGGAGCTCTCAAGAAATGGGAAGAACCTTTGGAGAAGAAGAAGAAGAAGAAGAAGAAGAAGAAGTGGATAAGAACAATGAAAGTAATTTTCTCTCTCCTCCCCACCCCTACATGTGGCCGGCCACACTAGGCTCCAAACCCCCTTTTCCTAATTACAAGTTTGCCCCTCT